>JAMPIV010010261.1:0-229529 GCA_024509875.1 Oreohelix idahoensis
TGCAAATGAAAGCCTACACAATGTTATTTGGAGTCGTTGCAGCAAGCGGAAATTTGTGTCATTAAAAAAAGCCAAATTCAGTGTCCTTGTTGCCGTTGGAGAGTTCAACTTTGGTCCATCAGCCAGTGCAGAAATAAAAAGGCTGTGTGGTCAAGCATCTGGAACAAAACTCAATACGCCTTGGACAGGTGCGACTGAGGAAACGTCTGGCCAACAGCCAGAAGCATGAGGCTGACAAACTTGTAAAAAGAAGAAAAATTAGCAAGAGGCAAGACAAAAGGCGAGAGAGGAGCTGCAGGAGGCTGAAGGAGGTGCAAGCATATAGTCCTGGAGGATTTTAACCACACATTCAGCCCCCCAGAATGGAGTATATTGACAAGACAAGGCACTCGGTGAGTAAAATGCATTTTTCTTAAAACTAACATTTTATTAACTAAAATTTTACTACTAACAAACTATCTAATAGAACAGTCTGAAATTTGGCATGCATGTAGTACACATATATACCTCTAAATTATCACATGCTTTTTTGATATTTTGGTAATTTGCTTTGATATATTTTTGATATATTTTTTTTTTCATTTTTTTCATACAAATAAAGTGTATTTTTTTTTTAAATCATTAAAAATAGAATTTTAAACTTATCAAAAAAGCATGTGAGAAATTGTTTTAATTGTCAGTCACAACATGTGTGTGCAATTTGATAAAGTTTGGTCAGTGGGAAACATAAGATTTTTGCTCTTGAAAACTGGTGAAAAACCCAATATGGCGGTTGTTTTTTTTGGTTACCATGTAGAAGGAAAGAAGAAAAAAATAGGCAAGATAAAGGCGAGAAGAGGAGCTGCAGGAAGCTGAAGGAGGTGCAGCATATAGTGCTGGACAATTTTAAACACATTCAGCTCCCCAGAATGGAGTATATTGGACAAGACAAGTCACTCGGTGACTAAAATGCATTTTTCTCAAAACTAACATTTTATTAGCAAAAAATGTTATTTTTTACAAACTATCTAATAGATCAGTCTGAAATTTGGCATGCATGTAGTACACATATATACCTTTAAATTGTCACATGCTTTTTTTGATATTTTGGTAATTTGCTTTGATATATTTTTTAAAATATTTTTTTCATACAAATAAAGTGTAATTTTTAAAATAAATCAGTCACAACATGTGTGTGCAATTTGATAAATTTTGGTCAATGGGAAACATAAGTTTTTAGCTCTCGAACAGTTGTGAAAATCCAATATGGCGGATTTTTTGTTGTTGGTTACCATGGTAAACACATGTGTTTTAACAAAATAAACTGTAGAATTTGGTTCATGGACATACACTGTGTCTATTGAGCACATAAAGAGTTTGAAAATGTTATTAGAACAAAAGTTAGTTTTCACTGTAGTTTAGCCCCTTAATAGATGTAAAGATGATCTCACGGCAGAATTCTGCCAAACAGATATCTCCTATCTCACAACCCCATACATGCCAACCCTCAGAGACGAAAAGCCTGTTTTAATAAAAAGTATAAAAAGCCTGATAAAACACGTACCAAAAGAATTAATTCATGTACACAAATTTTCAATTACAGTGAGCTGCATTATAATTGAGACATGTGACCTTTGACTTTTTCCTTTCTACACTGGTTTTAAAACACAGATAAGACGAGTCTGAGTATATTTTAATTGTAAATATGATGGGATC
This sequence comes from Oreohelix idahoensis, assembly GCA_024509875.1. Lineage (NCBI taxonomy): Eukaryota > Metazoa > Mollusca > Gastropoda > Stylommatophora > Oreohelicidae > Oreohelix > Oreohelix idahoensis. The sequence continues at coordinate 1,696 of JAMPIV010010261.1, forward strand.
ATGTCATCACTTAGTATATTTCTACAATCAGTGTGAATACATGCTAATCCCCCGCAGATAGAAAAAAAAAATCATGTACAAAAAAAAAAAAAAAACCATTCTAAAACTGAAAACACTAGAAACATGACAGAAGTTTTTATTCGTGTAAATATATTTTCAATCAGAATGGGCTTCATTATAATTGAGACATGTGCCCTTTGCCTTTTTCTAAAAGTAGATCTTCACTTGTTTTAAAACCCAACCAACAAGTGCGTGAGTTTTTAACGCTTTCAAACGCAAACACTCGTACCCTTCCACAAATGCTGCTTGATTGTAGTGGTTGATTTTTTATTCACGTGATCTTTCATTTCACTGAATATATATACTTATTTTAAAATGTACATATCTACTTCTGTACCACATGATAGCCCCGTCAAAATGTCGGACAAAACTCCGCCCATCCCTCTAGGGAACAAATCAGGAGTCATATGCTCAGTTTGGATGACATGAGATCACATCTTAGTAAAGATTATCTTCAATTCAAGTTCCGCCCACTGGTGGTTACATTCCCACGATATCTGTTGCCTGGAGTCACACCTCACGGTTTAGTGCTCAACACGATGTGTTATCAGACAGCGACGGGATGTCTAACAACCGAGGGCTGTCTCCCATTACATATTCTGCGTCTCACACGTTTGTCCTCTTCACGGATGGCAAAGGTGTTTTCGTTTAAATCGCCTATTTCCGTGTGAGAATGCTAGCATGAGCACAAATATACATTGTAGACTAGATCATAAATTAATTACCCAGTCTAAAATTGCATCCTTCTGGCCTCACGGTCATATATATATATATATATATATATATATATATATATCTATATATATATATATATATATATATATATATATATATATATATATATAATTTGGCAGAAAACATGTACAGAAAGTATGTACAGCTGTACAAATCTGAAAACCAAAAAAAATGTACAAAAAGTATGTACAGCTGTACAACTCTGAAAACAAAAAACATGTACAGAAAGTATGTACAGCTGTTCAAATCTGAAAACAAAGCTGTATAAATATCGTGGAGTGGTTTTGAGGAGAAGGACAGCTTGGATGGAGTGGAAGAATAAAGATAATACTGTCTTATTGATAGTTTATGAGTTCGTAATGGAACTGCCTCTCCTTGGGAATTAGTATACTAGAAATTTACTTAAAATATCATTCTGGCACCTAAACAGGATATTTTCTGGAGGACAAATTCTTCCTCAGGAATCTTAAAAATGGACTGTGTAAAGCACATAAGGTTGAGAAAGAGATTTGGTGTCCAGCCACACTTAAAATATCCCGACCCAATAGAAGTTAATTGGATTATGGCTGAGCCCCCAGGGTGTAGATTTATATTTAAAACAAAATACAACCCAAATAAAGTTAACAAGAAAAATAACAACAGACGCTGTTAAGTTAAATTGAATAAAAGGGTATAGATTCTGACATATCTGAGTATACATATAAATATGAAAAAGGTGTGTTAGCTCTATTGTTTGAAAAAGAACAACTAGTATGTCATCATATGGTATACTAGATCTCTTCTATTGCTGTACTGCTGGTGGGTGTTATACTCATCTCTCATAAGGTCTGTAGTAGCTGCGGAGATGATTTGTTTCGGTCTCTCTTGGTTTGGTCTGCACCAGCACTTTGGTCTCATAACAGTTCAGTGGGTTCAGAGGCTGTCAGAGTTTGCTTTCCTGGACTCAGTGCACATCACAGATAAGGATGGGGTAAATCACCTCTGCTGAATACCTCTTCTGCTTATGGGATGTGTGGTATGTAATGGGTTACTGAGTGACAGGATGTGGTTTGGTATGGTAACCTGGTTTGTAGAGTATGGTGGGTAGGGGTAATCTTAGGTACCGTGGACTCATACCCTGGTTTGTACCTTGTACCCGTAACCTGGTTTAGTACCTTGTAACCGCAACCTGGGTGGACTGGAAACAACTGAAGTCCCATTAGTGGTTTCAAGAGCAATCATCTCCTAGGTCTGATGGCCGGTAAGCGTCCATCAGAAATTAAATTAACACAATGCTAACTACCATTCAGTAACAGTGTGTGATCTATTATCTTTGAAATACTCCTTTTTAACTGACATTATAGCGTATCTTAAGTTCTCAGTCTCTATTTGGCTGTCTGCTTATTTACAGCAGTGGTCTTCTCCATGTGGGCAATGAGTTTCACAAACTGTGAGGTATGGAGCTGGGGTCATCAAATGGTTGAGAACCACTGGTTAACCTAGTGCCCATAGAGCAGTATTTTAATTTTGGGGTTACTGTCAACAATGGTTTGAGAACCACCGGGTAATAGTTTCCTATGCTGTTGTAACAATTTTGGGTGTCATTGCTACCAAGGTCTGAGAACCAGTGATTTACATTCCTCTACTCGAGCAGTAAATCATTTGGAGAGTAGTCATGGTCTCAAGGGCTTGAGAACCGCCTACTTACATTTTGTCAGTCAAGCGGTAAATTCATTAAATAGCTAACTAATTGTAAGCATTCTTAAAGTCCTGGTTCCTGTAGAAGATAACATTCTTATACTGATAATAAAATAGTTCTTCAGTCATACCACATGGTATATGCATAGGATTGCATTAAATACGTGTTAGATGTGGCAGATAAAGGGAACGACTGACGGGCAAAGGGAACGAATAAGGAGAATTAGAAATAGGAAGGTTCAGATAGAGTACAAAAAGGGGATGCGCGAATAAGAATGTGCATGAGAAAATAGGTGAACGGAAATCCAGTGAGGCACGCTTTCCAGCAGAGTCAGAGGCGTGAGTTAGTTAGTGCAAGTCGCACATGTACGCTAGTAGCCATGTTGAAGGCAGTACTAAGTTACACTGTGTGATGAATAATTCGCGGACAATGAGATAAGTTTGGGTGATGATGAAGCCAACATATTGAATAGTGAGAACTCTTTGTATAGAAGGAAGAACGGTGTGAGTTAGAATTCTATTCAGAAAAGGGAAAAGATATGTAGAGTGAAATCTAATTCTTATATACAGTAGTCCTACTCTTCAGTGATAAAAGGCAAATGAATAACCACGGAGAGACCAGGTTCCATCAATAGATAACCTGAACACTGATATGATATACGAGTATAACAATAGACTAAGAAATTAAGGAAAAAATAACAGAAGTAGAGACTATAGCACCTGAGTGATCATCTATTGTTAAAGGTCATACGGTGTAGCTTCGATACTGAACGAGAGAGAGAGAGAGAGAGAGAGAGAGAGAGAGAGAGAGAGAGAGAGTGAGGGACGGAATAAATATTGAGGAAGAACTTACACATTGTATATTCTATGATGGACCATGATTTTGAGGTCAAAGAAGACATCAATGGTCCACTCACGTGTCAATAAACAGTATTTCAATTACTATATCGTTATCGCATCGCTTGGTATGTGTGTGTGTGTGTGTGACTGTTATAATTATGCAGCATGTCAATGCTAACCAAAGAGGAAAAGAACCTAGGCAGACAAGAGGCCACATAATATGATTCTTGATACAGCGACCACCGCTGCCACATATTATGATTTTGGCGCCGTAACCAACCTCTAGCAGCACACACACACATTGTTTCTAAACAATAGTTTAGTAACTATGCTTTATGCTGTCATCTCTCCTCGCTTCAGGCAGAAGACATTGATACGTTTTGACGCTGGGACAGATTTTCAACAACCACGGACGACAGATAGCCATAAAAGTACAGAATAACACAGACAGAAGACACCATTATATGTTTTCGGATCTGTGACAGACCCCACTAACTACAGACGGCAGAGTACAACTCAGACAAAATTCATATTTACATTTCGATAACATATGAAAAAAGCAGAGTGACAACAGTGAAAATTTGTAAACAGAGAACAAAGTTAACAGTATCGGAACCAGCCAATCGAAAACGCCACCTCGGAAACCAAGTCGGAATTTCCTTCTTTCAAACCGACTTGCACGAGAATAAGTCGCCACAACCATGCAAGGTTGACATTCGCTGTCTGGCAAAGCCAACTCGGAAACAAAATTGAAAATTGTTTCCTTCAAGGCGGGAACGACTCATCACAACAAACGCAAGGTTGACATACATCGTCCAACAATTACGGTACGACAGGTCATAGAGTGCATTACAGTAAGTGATTCACGGACAGAGGCTGGTGTGTAGCAAAGAAAACGGTGTGTAGTCCAGATGGTATAAAAATATAACAACAGTATTTGTTATAAAGAAAAGTCTGTCGCACGCACAACAAACGAGTACTCCAACGCAGACGTCTTAATTAATTAGGTTAATTAGACATTATAGTAATATTATTGTTATTGATATTGTTGTTATTGTTTAATTACTTTTCTTATCATTGTAGTGTCAATAATATTGAATTGTAACAGTGTATGCATAATTTTTTTAAAAACCGTAACATTATTTTTTTTTCCCAGGAAACCCAAGACTAATAAAAAAAATGTCCGTTCATTTTCAGGTACAAGTTAGTGTAGGTTAACTGTAGAAATAAGTAACTATTTTTCAGATTGTATGATGGCACAGGCCGAACAGACACAGTATAACATGCAAGAGAGTCAGACGGTAGCCCTCGCAAAGACGATTACCGACACATTAGCTAAGGTAGACAACAGTTCTAAATACGCAAACATGAAAGGTAATGTAGACTTGTTTTCAGGTGACGCACACGCAAGCCGTAAGTGGCTTACAGGCATTGACAAATATGCAATGTCAATAAACGCAGAGAAAGTGAAAATTGCGAATTTTTCATCTGCTGGTCAAATCACAGATTTTATCAGAAGGCGATTAGACACATTACTCAATGAAAGAGATCTTCAATCAGAGTCTAAATCATGCGATACGAAAGGGAAAGAACATTGTCCCACTTGTGATAGAGAAAAAAATGACAAAAACAAAATCCTAGAAACAGCTGCTGGACGGGCGCACTGCAACACACTTAATAATAGGAGACATAGAATGGCAGTAAGGAATTTTATTGCCGAGATCAAAAACAGAAAGATATGGGAGATAAACAACGTGGCATTACAAAACGGACAAATTGTCTCATAACAACAGAAGATGGATGGAGGTCACACATAGGTCCAATAAGATCAGGAAAGAAAGATAACAGATACCAAGAAGTAAATTTAGCGAATACGGATAGGATACAGCACACCCTTGGGAATAACATGCAACCCAGACAGATAGAAAAACCAGAGCGAAAGCATATGAAGATGATTAGTGCCGTTATACAAAGGGAGATAGATACTGTGGCGTCACACTTAGGTCCAGCACAAAAGGAGAAAGACGTCATGAGAGAAAAAGAAACATGGTCACGTGTATTAGTCAATAAAGAAAATCTAAGATACCAATCAGTGTAAAAGGGACGAACCGACAAACGGCTAAAGAAGTAGTAGTACCACAGCATAGGGATAACACCGAGGTAAAGAATAAGAGGGATGAACCTATGAAGATATTACTGCAAGAGAAAGAAAGATCAGTGAAGGCGGACAATAGAAAAGATAGGATAGAAGAAACGCAGGACACTGACGCATCGAACAGGCATATAAGAACAGCAGTAAGAAGGAATCCTAAGAAAACTGGTCCACAAGAAGTACAGGACATGGACACATCTTATAGGCGTACAAGAGCAGTACGGAAGACAAGACAGGAAGAAGTATATATAGTGCATGAAAAGTACCAGCTTGACATAGAATCAGAATCCGATGCGTCAAGTGAGGAAGATAGAGTTATGGACTTCGACGAATATACCCAAGGCTACAGGTCGGACCAGCTTGATCATATAACGGACGACGAAGGCAATATAATTTATTGGCCGAAAAATGAGAATAGTGATCATGGATGCATAAATCAGATAAAGACGAAAAAAATTAGCAAAATGGCTGAACCAAGTGTAAATGAGATAGAGAAGGCAATAAAAAGTACCCTAAGAGGAGCCGATCTTAACACCTTGACAACAAGGAAGGTGCGGAAATTTCTGGAAGGAAAGTTTGATACAGACTTATCAAAAAGGCAAAGAGAAGTTCACAACCTTGTGATCGAAATGATGGATGAAGAAACAGATGTGGAGGACACAGAGAATGAGGACTACAAAGAAGAGGATAGATCGACAAGGAGAAAAAGTCGACAGGCAGTTAATAAAGCGGAACATAGCAGTAGACGGAGGTGGTCATCAGAATCGGTGTCGACTGACTCAGACAGTGTAGTGTCTGAGGAGAGTGACGGTAGTCACAGACACAAAATGACTTATATAAGAGAAGAGAATAATAAAAGAATTAAGGAAGAAGGGAGAAAACATAGAAGTAGGAGTAGAGAACGGGAGTACCCAGTATACAATCTGGATAAAATACTAGTGGACAGGGCAGAAACGTGGAGACGATATGCAGAGACAATCAGTCAGACTAGATGGAGGGAATTGTCAGAAGCGGATAAACGATGGAAGGAGAGATATAAAAATGGCGGCGTTAGCTAATTCTGGAGGAGACTTTTAGTGAAGTCATTCTCCACCGAACATAACAGAAACGATGGGGAAATGGATAAGAGATGAGAGTCATGGAGAAGTGACGGGAGTATTGAGAAGCCACAGGAAGGATGGCCCAGACATACAGAAGAGATAGTTGTTGCATACATATTTTTGAATGCACAGATTACAAATGTCGATATGTCTATTTAATATGGAAAATATATTGTTGTATTTAATTGGGTACGAAAATGCTTTCTTTTGTAAAAATAACAGATAATCCATGTTTGATTTATACGTTTCATTATATGGATAATCTCCCTTGATATTGATCGGGCGTAAGAATACTTATATTTTGGCATTCATCATTTGTCATAGCCAGAAAATAGATTGATCGTTCTTAGAATGTTTATGACCTGAATTCATATGTATTACATATTATTAGTGCAAGTAGATTCAGTCCTATATTGTATATTTTGTATGGGTAGGCAGGACTATATTCTTTATGCCGCACTAGCGGAGGTATTGGTTGTCTTGGCGAGTTGTGATGAGTTCCGATATTGCCGCCTACAATGGCTGGTCACGCATTTCCAGGGTTGGTCCTTTCTAGAGTGGAAAATGATTTATGAAGTGATTTCTTCAGTAGGAGATTGTGTCTCTACAAGATTATAGTGTTAGAGACTCTCCTCATGTACTGTATTATGTACTATTCGGACTCAAGGTAAATGCAGACCCTTTTGACGATCTCCTTATGGTTAGACCTAGATGAAGCAACGTATTTTCGTGCATCGTTGGTCGTTTAACTAGACATTGTTGTAGATGACAGGTTCCATCAGCGCTTATGTCTTCATGAAGTAACCTTCTGACAAAGGGACTGTATGGTAACTATGGAAAGTTATACTTATTCAAGTTATGAATCAACTTTGGCTGATGATTATTCTTCTGCTGGGCGAGTGAGCGAAAGCTCAGGGAAGGAGGCCATTTTTTGTATTCCTGTCATCATTATAAATCACTGTCCAGAGAACGGGTCGTGTATCTTACTATTCGGACAGTGGCATGGAGATCTCATTTATATGAAAACCCCTTATCGTGGTTTCACAGTATGATATAAACATTGAATATAAGCAACCTAAGAACTTAGCAAGGGAAAGAAGGTTCGTCCATCGAACTCTTCATTTGTTTACCGATCCGCCTTTACTGACGCGTTCAGTCAGATAGGGGATGCGGCCATAATGTATAACAACATTGAATGCTGTTTTGTACCACCCATTATATTTGAATGTTCCATGACATGGGATCTACTATTCATGCCTGAAGATTGATATGTCAACATGTACTTATGATCTATTCGTTCTGTCCCAGTATGTGTGTCTGAATAAACTGTATGAAAAGATTCCAGCAGTCTGCATTGGTGCCTTATAGACATGAGTGAATGAGTGCTTTAAATTGGTCAAGATACGAACATTCCATCATTCGCGTTAATAACACTCTACACTCTCACTCCATATTTACACCATCCTGCGTCGGTTGAATTGACCAAGTTAAGGGCCTGCTCCTCCTGGAGCCTTAGAAGGAAACCAGTTCCTGCATCATTGACTTCCTGCGAGTTTCCGTCCAGTGATGATCGGAGTACACTACTCCATTCTACAATCATAATAACCACAACATTTTACAGTGGTGAGCCAGATTCCTGGGTCCAGCCTTCGCAGTCTTGTTATTGAGAGTCATTTACAGTTACAAGAACGTTTGTTTGACCACATCAACACCAGTAGGACAGCTATACAGTCGATGTCAGCTTGACCTGTTCTGTTCAAACGTATACAGTATCTGGGTCAGTGCTTGTTGACATTCTTCAGCGTACAGTCAGGGTTACAAAGAAATGATTGTTTGGCCTGCTCAAGAAGAATTACAGTATTGTTGACATAAAGGCGCATAGATTTCATCGGTGGATCTTCTAGTGTGCTTGAAGAAAATTGAACACTGTAATAGTTTAGAAACAAACCTATTATTTAATAAAGTTGCAAGCTATTTTATTAAAAGCTAAGCCCTCTCTGCAACACATCACATTGCCATACTATTTGATAATATTATATGCATTTATGCTATTTATGTTTACATGTTTATATGTAATATTTGTTTGTACTCTGCGGGTTGTTGTTTTGGTTGGGCGGTGTCACACAACAGAGTATCCCACGTAATAGAGGGTCTGATGTGTGCGTTTCTATAGGTGCAATTTTCTTGATTGAAAATTTGCTGCGACAGCTGTTGCTATTAGTGTTAGCTGTGAAGACTGTACTCATTGTTGTTTTTGTAATATTCCTCTGTTCTTTAGTTTGTTTTGATTTGTTTGTAATTTGTTGGTCTACCCTTTTCTATTTTTGATTTCTATACACAATTTATATTTATACACTGTGGCGTTATTTGTCTTGTTATCCTATTGCAGTTATCATCACAGATTCTGTGATCATTTTCATTGATTTTTCCTATTTAATTTAATTTGATTTCTGCAAATGTTTTCATATTGTCTTTTCTTGTTTGTCCTTTGTAATGTCTTGAGTTGACATATGATATATGAGGTATAGTTGAATACACTTATATTATAGTACAGACCAGTACTTATGATCATTGATTACACTAAGAAAGTGTACAAGACCTTTGTAAGGTTTGTCTCCCACAGTGATTGGGATAGAAAATATTATTTTCCACAGGTACTCAAGTGATCATTGATTACATTAAGGAAGTATACAAGACCTTTGTAAGGCTTGTCTCCTACAGTGTTTGGGATATACAGTTATTGTTTTCCACAGGTACTCAAGTTATCATTGGTTATATTATAAACAAAATAACCATACAAGTTTTTCACTAAGACTAAGTCTATAGTATAGACTTGTCTCCCATGAAAGTGAAATAAGGTAATTTATTTACTTTTTCAGGTTTCTGATTTAATAAGACAGGATGTCTACATTAGATTACTTTATTACACAAGGGAAATCCCTTGATAAGACTGGCAAAGAATTAGAAGAATGGTCAACTGCTCAATTCTCTATGGTATTGAAGGCAGAAGAAAAAAGATTAGAAGCTGCTGCTGAGGAAAGAAAAGCTGCGGCAGAAGAGAGAAAACTTCAAATAGAAGAAAAAAGATTAGAAGCTGCTGCTGAGGAAAGAAAAGCTGCTGCAGAGGAGAGAAAGCTTCAAAAAGAAGAAAAAAGATTAGAAGCTGCTGCTGCTGCTGAACAAAAAAGAATAGACAGAGAAACTGAACAGAAAAGATTAGACAGAGAAGCTGAAGCTGCTGCTGAAAATAAAAGATTAGAAGCTGAACAAAAGAAATTGCAGATGCAGGTAGAAGAAAGGAGATTTGAGGCTGAACAAAAAAGAATAGACAGAGAAACTGAACAGAAAAGATTAGACAGGGAAGCTGAAGAACGAAAAGCAATAAGAGAACATGAATTTGAGTTAGAGAAATTAAAATTAACAAATATGAGTAATGTTAATCAAGCACCTGGTGGTAATAGTAAACCCTTTACTTACAAAGTTAAGGTACCATCATTCAATTCTGCCAATGATGATATAACATTCTGGCTTCAGAGGTTTGAACGTGCTTGTCGGGCTCATAATGTTGATAAATCGCAATATGTTAACCAATTATCTGAGAATCTAACAGGCGATTCTCTCACTAGTCTATGTTTGGTTGAAGAGGATGACAAGGATAATTATGATGTTATTAGGGCAGCCTTGATTAAGAAGTTTCAGTTACCAGAGGAAGGTTATCGCATGTTGTTTAAAAGAATGGTACCTGAGACGGGGGTTGAATTCTCAGAATTCATTGGGAAAATACGTCTTACATTTCAACGATGGATTGAATTATCCAAAATAGAGAAAACATATGATGCTCTTATGGATTTGTTGCTCAGAGACAAGGTCATGTCTTCTATCAATAAACATTTCCTTGAATTTCTACACGAGCGTAAGCCACAAACACTAAAACAAATGCAAGAATATTGTGACCAATACGTTACGGCTCACCCGGACGTAACTCTTAGCAACACTAAGATTAAAGAGGGTATGCCGGTTGCTTCAGCAACACAATACAATCCCAAGTACCCACACAACTTTCAGGGAGCTCAAAATAAATTTGACAAAAGGGTTAATTGGCGTAATCATCAAAACCAAGGTAACCAATCAAATCAGGGTTCTTCTTCTAAATTCTGGAAACGGGTTGACAGTCCTCGATACAGGGGTGGCCATAACTATAGAAATTTCCGTAGAGGAAGTAATAATAGAAATTACCAGGGTGTTCCTTCATGGACACAACGGGATCAATCCTACAGGGATTCTCACTATAATGAGCATGATGATTATAATGATGAACATTATGACTCAAACCCAAACAGGGGTTATAACAGAGGGAATAATAATTACAGAGGCAACAATAATCGAGGTAGATCACAACACAAAAGACATGGTAAATCTCATTACCAGGCTAACTCTGCACAACAAGAGTTTCATGAAGCCGGTAAGCAAACCAATGATAAGAAAGACTCTAATAATGTGGGATGTTCTGCTTTCGATTTTGACAGAGCATTTCAGTGTTCCCAATGCAAAACATTATTCGAGCCAACCACAGTTTCGACTTTAAGCTGTGGTCATCCTCTTCCCGCTCTCCCTGCGTCAGTCGCGCATGATGGAAGAGGGGCTCTTAAATTAAATAATGGTTTAGTAGATGGTACTCCGGTCTCAATTCTCTTCGATTCCGGGTGCACCATCATTGGGGTGAGGCAGTCACTTATAGATCCTTCTCGAGCCACTGGCAAAATAATCAAATGCATAACATTTGGTGGCACATTGGAGAAGTACTCCACTGCCATTATCAACATTTCTACTCCCTTCTTTACAGGAGATGTGCACGCATGTCTTCTGCCGAATCCGATCGCTGATCTTATCGTCGGTCGCATTCATGGTGCGAAAGAATGCACTCCGCAACAAATTGCCGAGTGGGAAAGTGATAATATGCATACTGCAAATGCTGTAGTCACTAGAGCTCAAGCTCTAAACATGCCGCAATCTTCGCCTTCTGGAGATAATGATGACCAGAACCAAGGTGATCCCTTGGAGATTTCGCATGATGCCTTTATAAAACAGCAGGAAGATGATCCTACTCTAAAGAAATTCTTTACTCTAGCAAAAGAAGGTGATCCGAATAAGGACACGAATCGTAAATCTTGGATTACGATGAAGAATGGGGTACTTGTACGTATGGTACAAGACTCCGCTAAGTCCATTCATTCTCAAATTCTTGTGCCCAAAAATATGAGAGTTAAAATCTTACAGCACGCTCATGATTCTCAGTGTGCTGGGCATATGGGTTTTTCCCGTACTAAATCTAGAGTTCTTGCGTCTTTCTTTTGGCCGTTTGTGAACAAGGACATACAGATCTATTGTCGATCCTGTAGGGTATGTCAGGAAGTTAAATCCAAAGGTCCACGCCATGCTGCACCTATTCAGGCTGCAGATATTCCAATTCGACCATTTCAAAAAATGGCGATAGACATCATTGGTCCATTTAAGACAAAGTCTGCTAGAGGACACCAAATATATCTTGACGTGTGTTGATATGTGCACACGTTGGCCAGAGGCTATCCCTCTGAAGAGCATATCTACTGCTGATATTGCAGATGCTCTTTGGCTTATATTCTCTCGTCTGGGATTTCCAGGAGAAATATTGTCAGACCATGGTACCCAACTCGTATCGGATACCATGTCTCAAGTGATGTCAACTCTTAAGATAGAAAGATCTCTGAGTAGTATTTATCATCCTATGTCCAATGGCATGGTAGAGCGTCTTAATAGAACTCTGAAAAACCTATTAGGTAAGATAACTGAGGATCATCCTCAGGATTGGGACAGGGTTTTACCCGCGGCTCTCTTTGCATACAGAGAGGTTGCCAATGAACATACAGGATTTTCTCCCTTTGAACTTGTCTTTGTCGCGAAACCGCGAAGTCCTATGTCTCTACTTCATGATCTCATAACTGCTGATAATATTGTCGATGACACAAAATCCTCTTATGAATATGTCATTGCACTTAGACACAAGATTATTGAAGCATGCAAATTGGCAACTGCTTCTTCTGAATTTGCGAAACAGAAGGCAAGGCAATTTGCCAATAAGACCAGACGTTTGCGACAACTCTGTCCAGGTGACAAAGTATTGGTCCTGCTACCTTGTAGAGAAAACAGACTCCTTATTTCTTGGAAAGGTCCGTACGATGTAATATCAAAAGTTTCCGATGTCGACTATATTGTCGATACTGATGGGAAGCATAAGACCTTCCACATCAACATGCTCACGGAATTCCACGAACGTCCGGATTATTTACAACCTGTTTTCCAGGCAACGGACGATTCACCAGTCCCACATGGACATTACTCATCACTGTCAATAATACAGGATGAGGAAACGAGTTTGTCAGATGTGAATCTCCCTTTTCCAATGATTCCGCTTCATTCTAATGAGTCATGGAAAGATGTTGCGATTTCTCCAGAATTATCTCCAGGAGAACAGAAACAAGTTTCTGCTATGTTACAACAATTTCAGGATGTCCTTACTGACATTCCTGGTCGAACTAATGTCATTGAACACGACATTATTCTTACTGACCATAATCCTATAAGAGTCAGACCGTATCCTATCCCGATACATTTTCAAGCACAAGTAGAAAAAGAGTTGGATGAAATGATAGAGTTGGAAATAATTGAACCATCCACATCAGCATATTCTTCACCGATGGTTATCATGCGAAAAAAAGACAACAACATACGTCTTTGCGTTGATTATCGCAAATTGAACCAAGTGACGAAATTTGATGCTGAACCTATGCCTTTACTTGAAGAGCTACTTACTAGACTATCGAATTCTCATTTCTTTACTAAACTCGATTTGTCTAAGGGATATTGGCAAGTTCCACTATCCGAACACGCCAAACCGTTTACTGCTTTTTCGACGCCAAGGGGTCTATTCCAATGGAATTTCATGCCTTTCGGCCTTATGAATGCCCCAGCGACATTCGTACGCATGATGCGTCGAATCCTATCTCATCGCTCAGATGTCATTGCATATCTTGATGACATCTGTCTTTTCAGTGATACTTGGAACGATCACTATAATGGGATAAATGAACTATTGTCTATCTTACGCGAGCATAACCTGACAGCGAAACCATCGAAAGCGTGTATTGGTTTTAGCGAAATATCTTTCTTAGGTCACCGTGTTGGTCATGGGTTTCTAAAAACGGAAGATCATAATACAAGTAAGATACTTAACAATTCTATGCCTAAGACTAAAAAGCAATTGCGAAGTCTCTTAGGTCTCATACAATTTTATGGACGATTCATTCCGAATCTGTCCTCAATTATGTCACCTCTTTCTTCTTTGTTAAAGAAAGGGTCTCCTAATATAGTCAATTGGACTCAAGAATGTCAATCCTCTTTGGATAAGGTTAAAACGATGTTTTCTACTTCACCTATCTTGGTGTTACCTACTAAAGATAAGACATTTATTCTTCGTAGTGACGCTTCATCCACTGGGATTGGAGCGGCACTAATGCAAGAGTACTCTGGAACTCTGCATCCAGTGATGTATATTTCTCGAAAACTTAATGCCGCAGAGAGAAATTACTCGGTCCTAGACCGTGAATTATTGGCTATGGTCTGGTCAATCCTTAAACTTCAAAGATTTCTTCTTGGCGCGCATTTTATTGTGGAGACTGACCAGAAAGCTCTTACAGCTATTCAGACTAAAAATCTGAAGAGCGCGAGATCAACGCGATACGCGATTGCTCTTCAGCCTTTTCATTTTTCGGTGCGAGCTATCCGTGGTTCAGAAAATGTGATGGCGGATATCTTATCGAGATGCCCACATGATTCCACTTAACTGTCAGATCTTGAGATTTCTAACATGTCTGACTTTACTACAGTTTTTCCTATGTTAAAGTATGTACTTATATGTAATATACCATACATTATCTGTATCACTACTTAGCGGTGCATTGATGTATATTCACCGCAGGTTTTTGATATTTTTCTTAATTGGTTATCATAATGTTAAGATACCTAAGATGAACTATTGTTCAAATTGTGGCATTGCCAGTATTGTGTTATGCGTTGGTGACACCTCTCGTGAGATATTTATACTCAGAAAAAAATTGTCTCTGAATCCTGAGATAGATTCTCATTGGTCGTGCTATATGACGACTTTGCCTTACATTAGGCGTTACATTTGTTTGGAATGCTTATCATCTGCGCATTGTTATTCGTGCGTTGTGAGCCTATTGTATGTTGCTCCTGGATGTATTTTAAAAAAAAAATATACCATGTTTTTTTCCCGGGGGGGGGGGGGGGGGTAATCTGTTGCATACATATTTTTGAATGCACAGATTACAAATGTCGATATGTCTATTTAATATGGAAAATATATTGTTGTATTTAATTGGGTACGAAAATGCTTTCTTTTGTAAAAATGACAGATAATCCATGTTTGATTTATACGTTTCATTATATGGATAATCTCCCTTGATATTGATCGGGCGTAAGAATACTTATATTTTGGCATTCATCATTTGTCATAGCCAGAAAATAGATTGATCGTTCTTAGAATGTTTATGACCTGAATTCATATGTATTACATATTATTAGTGCAAGTAGATTCAGTCCTATATTGTATATTTTGTATGGGTAGGCAGGACTATATTCTTTATGCCGCACTAGCGGAGGTATTGGTTGTCTTGGCGAGTCGTGATGAGTTCCGATATTGCCGCCTACAATGGCTGGTCACGCATTTCCAGGGTTGGTCCTTTCTAGAGTGGAAAATGATTTATGAAGTGATTTCTTCAGTAGGAGATTGTGTCTCTACAAGATTATAGTGTTAGAGACTCTCCTCATGTACTGTATTATGTACTATTCGGACTCAAGGTAAATCCAGACCCTTTTGACGATCTCCTTATGGTTAGACCTAGATGAAGCAACGTATTTTCGTGCATCGTTGGTCGTTTAACTAGACATTGTTGTAGATGACAGGTTCCATCAGCGCTTATGTCTTCATGAAGTAACCTTCTGACAAAGGGACTGTATGGTAACTATGGAAAGTTATACTTATTCAAGTTTTGAATCAACTTTGGCTGATGATTATTCTTCTGCTATGCGAGTGAGCGAAAGCTCAGGGAAGGAGGCCATTTTTTGTATTCCTGTCATCATTATAGATCACTGTCCAAAGAACGGGTCGTGTATCTTACTATTCGGACAGTGGCATGGAGATCTCATTTATATGAAAACCCCTTATCGTGGTTTCACAGTATGATATAAACATTGAATATAAGCAACCTAAGAACTTAGCAAGGGAAAGAAGGTTCGTCCATCGAACTCTTCATTTGTTTACCGATCCGCCTTTACTGACGCGTTCAGTCAGATAGGGGATGCGGCCATAATGTATAACAACATTGAATGCTGTTTTGTACCACCCATTATATTTGAATGTTCCATGACATGGGATCTACTATTCATGCCTGAAGATTGATGTGTCAACATGTACTTATGATCTATTCGTTCTGTCCCAGTATGTGCGTCTGAATAAACTGTATGAAAAGATTCCAGCAGTCTGCATTGGTGCCTTATAGACATGAGTGAATGAGTGCTTTAAATTGGTCAAGATACGAACATTCCATCATTCGCGTTAATAACACTCTACACTCTCACTCCATATTTACACCATCCTGCGTCGGTTGAATTGACCAAGTTAAGGGCCTGCTCCTCCTGGAGCCTTAGAAGGAAACCAGTTCCTGCATCATTGACTTCCTGCGAGTTTCCGTCCAGTGATGATCAGAGTACACTACTCCATTCTACAATCATAATAACCACAACATTTTACAATAGTTCTAGAAGGAACGAATGTAGAGGTGAGCAGCCATGGAGTAAAACGCAAAGATAGATTTTTGTGGCAGTGGCCGAGTCTTATGAAGACCTTGGGGAGAAAGAATTTTTTTTTCTTCGTAATACATGAAGAGAAGAGAAATGTGTTGAGAACGTTAAAGGGAGTGAACGAAAAACATATAAAAATGTTAAGTGCGGTGTTTGCCAGACTACAAATGAGAGTCTATGGAGGGTAACCCTCAACGAACATATACAACATAAATTCAGACACGGGGAAACAGAGTGTTGTGGAAAAGGAAAGAAAAGGAGGTAGCACAAAGATGGGTTCCAGAGAATGGACGGACATTGAGAAGCCATAAGAAAAGGACAAAGAAGAAAAGAGAAGTGAGAGGGCACAGGAACATGATACAGACATGGAGTACTGAAGAAACAGTAACAAAAGAAGAAATATGGAGAAACCATGAAACAAAGTGATAATGAGTGGATGTAAAAAATAGTGTAAAGAGAAATGGACGTAAGTAGAAAAAGAAGTCAAGTGACAGGTCAGCAGCAGAAAAACACGCAAATAGGTAAAAGCGACAAAACGGTTTAAGATAGGTAGACCCAAGAAGTTTCAAATATTTTCACGTAGTAGACCAAGGACAGAGGTCTAGTTAGAAAAGGGTGGACAGGAGGATGGCAATTCAGTGTTGCCATGATAGTTAAATGGCTCACGTCATCATGAACTATGTATATAGAAAGACACGACAGAAGACATGTTTAGTTTCTATACGAGAGAAGAAAAAGGGCAAACAATTCACATCAGGTATGTGGTAACAGAAAATAATACAATATGATGAATTTACGTGTATGACAATAGGAGTGACTGGATGAGTAAAAGGAAATAAACTTTGTATGGATATATACAGAGTG
This sequence comes from Oreohelix idahoensis, assembly GCA_024509875.1. Taxonomy (NCBI): domain Eukaryota; kingdom Metazoa; phylum Mollusca; class Gastropoda; order Stylommatophora; family Oreohelicidae; genus Oreohelix; species Oreohelix idahoensis. The sequence goes on from JAMPIV010010261.1 coordinate 19,042, forward strand.
GGCAGAATGTGAGAGCGAAAGACAAGGGTTAAGAACAGTCATAAATGTAAAGAGGAAAGGTCACTTAAGAAAAGTGACGGGAAGAGAGTATTCTCTAGTTTTTGGTGTGATAATATGTTGTAACATAAGCAAATAATGACATGTTGAGGGATATGAAACAAAAATGAAGACCACTAAGGAAGTGGAATGTATAACATGTCAAAAGTATGTATTTGAAGTCATGTAACATGAGCAGATAGGAAAAAGGAAAGATGAGTTGTCGTAAAAGGGAAGTAAACATTTCTCCCAGGGACAGACAGGGGGGCGGCATTAGAGTGAGACTACGACGACGGAATGGCTTACTTAGACATGTCGGGGACTGAAACGCTTATGCAGACATGAAAAGGTGTACATAATATGGCAGGACACAGAGCAGGTTCTGAATATGGTGAAATAATGACAAAAGAAAACCTTGCCAGGTGTGTGGTACATTACAATTGTTAGAAAAATGATGTGCGTGTGAGATTGCAGGGATGAAAGAGTGATTGTCAGGAAATAAACTTGGTCGATTGGGAATGAAAGAGATGGAGAAATCGAAATTATTCTTCTTTGGAAATATGAAAGGGAAGATGATGTTGATGAATGTATTTATTGTTAATTTTTTTGTTGTTGTTTTGGTACATAGATATCTACAATAGTGTTGGTACAGTCATGAAAATAATTTTTTTTTCCTGCAGATAAATAATGTATTTTTAAGGGGATAAGGGGATAGACGTGGCAGATAAAGGGAACGACTGACGGGCAAAGGGAACGAATAAGGAGAATTAGAAATAGGAAGGTTCAGATAGAGTACAAAAAGGGGATGCGCGAATAAGAATGTGCATGAGAAAATAAGTGAACGGAAATCCAGTGAGGCACGCTTTTCAGCAGAGTCAGAGGCCTGCGTTAGTTAGTGCAAGTCGCACATATACGCTAGAAGCCATGTTGAAGGCAGTACTCAAGTACACTGTGTGATGAATAATTCGCGGACAAGGAGATGAGTTTGAGTGATGATGAACCCAACATATTGAATAGTGAGAATTCTTTGTCTAGAAGGAAGAACGGTGTGAGTTAGATTTCTATTCAGAAAAGGGAAAAGATATGTAGAGTGAAATCTTATACATATATAGTAGTCCTACTCTTCAGTGATGAAAGGGAAATGAATAACCACGGAGAGACCCGGTTCCATCAATAGATAACCTGAACACTGATATGAAATATAACAATAGACTAAGAAATTAAGGAAGAAAGAACAGAAGTAGAGACTATAGCACCTGAATGATCATTGATGGTTAAAGGTCATAAGGTGTAGATTCGATACTGAACGAGAGAGAGAGTGAGGGAAGGAATAAATATTTAGGAAGAACTTACACATTGTATATTCTATGATGGACCACGATTGTGGAGGTCAAGGCAGACAGCAATGGTCCACTCACGTGTCAATAAAAAGTATTTCAATTACTATGGCGTTATCGCATCGCTTGGCGTGTGTGTATGTGTGACTTATAATTATGCAGCATGTCAATGCTAACCAAAGAGGAAAAGAACCTGGGCAGACAAGCGGTCACATAATATGATTCTTGATACAGCGACCACCGCCGCCACAAATCTAATATGAGACAAAGTGAGAAGTGATTGAGAACGCTTTCTATCAAGTTTGTAGTCTTGACAGTGAACACAAAAGCCTTATAAGAAATATAAAATAGAAGGACCACTAATACACTTCTGTTTTGCTTGGATCAATATGCAAATCCCAAAGTAACAACAATGATATATATCAATTATTTAACCCTGTCTTTTTTCTGCCTGGCTGTGAGATAAAGATCAGTGATTTATTAGGTCTATGACCTCAGAAAACTCATACATTAGTTTTAGTGATCTGTAAATATGCAAATAACAATTATTGTCACTGAAAATGGAAATACATTTAAAACTTTGCTTCACAAAAGGTACTGCAATAATAAACTGTGGATAAACATATGATTATTTATGTTATAAAATCATCAGTATTAGATCTATTTACTTCGCTCACGAATTAACTACGGATTTTCGCAACAAGTAATAGCCACTCCTGGGGCCCATAGATTCCGTCTGCTTCGAATGATGGTTAGCGGTCTAATGCTTAAAATTGTCTCCACAATTCCAGTTGCATTTTTGGTCGACCTCTTGGGTGGCATTGTTGCAAATTCTATTTTGGTCACAAAGGTATCAAGTTATCTTCATTTTAACTGGCCCTAGCATCCACGGTGCAATTGCCAGCGGCTGAAGGCAGGGTTCCTGCCCCTTCCCTGATTTACGTGCATCCAGTTCGTAACACAAACAAAGGGTCGACTTCCGGACTCGTCGCAGCACTGTTTTACTTTCCAAGTGGAATGACTTTCACTAATGGAATAATTTATTGCCATTGACCGTGTGAATTCAGAGCGTGCAAATACTGTGTAATATAAGACTAGAGAGAGAGAGAGAGAGAGAGAGAGAGAGAGAGAGAGAGAGAGAGAGAGAGAGAGAGAGAGAGAGACTTTTGGTTTCTTGTCTAGTGATAGGAGAAATTTGTAGAGGAATAAAATAATGAACAGAAGAAAAAGTTGGTGAGAAGTCGTTACACGACAAAAAAATACGGGTAACAGTTTTATGTAAAAGCCGTTTTAAAAAAATTACTATCAATACATCAGCTTTTGCGAATACCAAGTTAAATATAGCATACACCACTATCATACATAACACAAACTCTGATCAAACACTACTTTAAAAACTATAAACGTATAAAATACCATTTTAATAAAAGTTCTAACCAACAAACTCAAACCATTCATGGCGATCCTCATTCACGAAGACTAGCAGTGTAGCGTCTTACACAGAGACATCCATCAGCACACACATTTTATAAGAGATATAATTAACTACACACACCAGAAGGGTTGCCAGTCGTCAGTTGTTTCCCTTGACCAAAGAAAACTTTTCACAGAATATCACACTCATACCTTCACAAAACGTTTGATCGAATATCACACTCATACTATGACGGTATTGCCTCCCCTGCTTTGCAGTAGTGGTCCAACAGTGGCCAAAAGTATGAAATAAGGGCTTCAAAGGTATCTACCTTTGCACAAGATTACTCTTGGCAGAGATGTAGATAGAAGGGTAATGACACTTCTATTACAAAGGGAGTCTTCACAAGATATTCAGATAAGCGAAAACAATGCTGTTTTGGCTGAGCACGTTAATTCTAGAATCTGCCAACAACTTTTGTGAAGGAATTAAGCCCTCATGAATTTCAGCTCGTTCAAGCCCCTACCCCTGATTTACTCAGTGGAATTCTTACTATTCTGGTAAACCTCTATTTAGAGTGTGTGTAGTAAATTGACTGAGACAAACATGCAGTAACTTTAAAATAATTAAATCGAAGTTTATTTTGTATAATTACAAATTACAAAATTTAATAATCAATTAAGTTTTAACAGTTTGAAAATAATTTAAATAGTTTAGAAGAAAAGTTTTCTCATTGATTTATATTAGAGATGATGGGGAAAAGTTCACTTTGGGAGCGTATCATTTTCCCTTAGCTGTCAATAGTAGTTTCTGCTTCCGCTGATAGGTTCTGTGTACACTGCTCTCACTCGCAGCTGGATAAGATTAAAGGCGCTGCACGTTCCTAGAACGTCAAGGAGTAACGGCCAAGCTGGTCCTGCGTCTGTCTATAAGACACTCTTATGATGGCATCACGCACAACGTAAATTCACTTTTACCTTCACTTGGTTCCAGAAATAGTACTTTCTGCTGGTACCACCAATAACTATGGTAAAGAATAGAAACGAAAAGCGCTTCTGAGTATTGTGTTTTCCAACCCTTCCTGCTCCGTATGGAACTTGGGACTACTTTCTGCTTTTAGTTCTAATTACGAAACTAGCAATAAAGCAATCAACAGCCCGTGCAGTGGTGGTTCGTGAATTATAATTCTATACGCCGAGGTTGCCAGCTTCAAATAACTATGATATAAACGAGCGATTTTCACATAATAATGAAATATGGAATGTAAAATGACAACTTACACCAATCCTAGCTCATAGATCTTTTGCACGGATGAATAAAATAGACTTGAATCGGCCTCTTACACGCTTCTGGGGTGTCGTTGATTTAATAAGTTCCATCTCTGACTTCGTGTGTGGTCCTTCAGTTTCCTCAGTCCCGGTTTCCTTTTTTAAGAATATAAACGAAAAGCGCTTCTGAGTATTGCGTTTTCCAACCCATGGTTATGGGTCCCTATCTTCCCATTCCACCATCCCATTTATCTCAGAATTTACTCTCGATGAGAATTAAATTTAATCGCACGGGATAAACTTTCTTTACATTTAAATTGAGTAGCTTTAGCTTTACATTGCATTTAAATGAAAAGGTTAATAATACAGATAGAGTATGTTTACAATTACGTCTCCGCTGATTGAAAAGTGTTCACAATATAAATTGAATATGTTTCCATTTATGTTTACACTGATTTGAAAAGTTTGAAACTTCCATTAATTTAAAATGCATGTTTTTTACATAGACATTTTACACTGGTTTAAAGCCTGAAAACTTAAATTAATTTTAAAGTGAATATGTTTATATGGAAATTTACACTGCTTTAAACTGTAAGTATTCTAGCAAGGTCTGGTATCTTGGCAAGCAATCTTCACAGTAAAATAACACTGAAACGTATCAGATTATATTCCCGGTCTCCCACGCATCTGTTTGTTATGGAGTTTAATAAACGACCTAATCATTTTCAAACAGGCGGGTGAGGGTGTGGTACTTTCAAAATATTCCACGTGAAATAAGTTGCGTAAAGCAAAAGGTCACGTATTACCATAAATGGCAATAAGATATACGATGCCTTGCGTACAGACTCGCGATCATATCGTTAACATCTAATGACGACGTGTTTCCAAAGTAACAATTCATTATTTTATCAGAAAGTAATATTTTATCTGTGTCTGTCCATCAGTTGTCTCCCCGTATTCCAAGCATTGGTAATGCGCGCACCTTTCTTATCGGTGATTAGGCAGATATCGCTGGGCGATGTACGTGTTAATCTGCCACGGCCAAGCTTGGTACAAGGGAATTTTACCAACCTGCCTCTCATAATATTATCTCTACCGCTCTGTCGCGAAATTGGTTTCAAGTCATTGCAAACGGGTTCAGTTAGATTTATAAACTCGTCAACGATCGATTGACCGCTTTCAAAATGGCGGCGTATCACCGAAATGTGTATCAGACAGGAAATCGCCAAGGATAAATAAAAGCAGAAGGGAATCAGTATGAAAAGGATTTTACATTTCAGTACAGGGAAGGATTGTGTATAACTGCATATAAGAAGGAACGGTAGGAAGTTCTCATTTACGGAGATATATGAGTATTTCGGCTGCCCACAGTTACGCTAAAAGCGTGTAACCCACTTCTGTTCTAAATATTAAAATCAATAAATAACAGTTTGGGAATTTACATGGATAGGAAGATAGAGTTTTATCAGCTGTATAAAACAAGATAAGATGGAACAATATGGATATTATATATGCCGAGAATGAGAAAGGCAAAATTTCAGTCGACGCACAGATTGGCTGAAATCGATGTTCGGAAAAGATTTTTTTTTGCCTAGTTCTAGCGGTGACGTCAGTACCCTCCTATACGTCCGCGCTAAGCGTATATAAACGTATCGGTAAAAACTGGAGAGATACACATCGAAAGAGGTTTGAGACAGACTGGAGGCAGAGTTTCGCCACTACCCATGAATTGTGAGCGGATCGCCAGAAACATTGTTCAGTCCAGTATCTGAAGTCTGAGGGTAAGCGAAATTATGATAACTACCGTGTATAATATTTTTTTTTATATTTCAGGTTCATATAAACTTCACAAAATATGCCTGTATAATAGTCATTGATATAATGTATTGTATTTTTAATATGATCTAAACATGTGCATTGTGGATGATTGTTGCTTGTACAAAAATTAATCACAAATAGCCCCACAGCCTAATGAAGATATATTTATCATATTGCTTTATCGCTTACGAAGATAAAGGCAGTCCCATGGCAGAGATTGTCATAGGGAAATGAAGTGTTAGAAACTTCATCATGGAAGATCCCAGTTTACGAGGTTAAGGTGACTAGTCCCCTTCCTCGCTGCCTTTGCCTTCCCTAGTTCGAGCGCACAACTTTGTACCCATTTACAGCTGGTAAAATGGAGTGTTCCACAGCCAGGTTTCAATTCCAAAACTATGTAATTGTACTACCGAAGAAAGAAACGTGATCGCTTGGTCACTCTTTATTTATGTATTTATTTTGTGTAGATGCTAAGAATAGCATCAGTATTTGAATTTGTATTTGATATGATTTGGAAGGATCAAGTTATAGAAAGGGATGTATAGGAGCGGAATAAACCAGATGATGTTTATTACTGATATGTTAATATTAATTCTATATCATTGAATTGATGTTACTTGCTATGACTGTATAACTTTGACACCTGATGACTGACTTGTCTGACTTATGTGCTAGTCAGTTACACTTAATTGAAATGTTAATATTAATGCTATATCACTGAAATGATGTCCTTACTTACTATGATTGTATAACGGTGACATCTGATGACTGACTGGTCTGACATCTGTGCTAGTCAGCTACAAGTCTAGCCAGATACTAGCCAAGGCTGATATGTTGCAGGTTCCATGAAATAACTCAAACCAGACTGTCCAGTATCAGAAGCCGGTGTCGTTCATCCGAGGCAATCCCACAAAAGTGCAGGACCCCAAAGAGTGAACTTCAACTGGTCATTGGCATCCCTACTGTTGGGCCTACCAAGTCTGATATCAGCAAAGGACAGTTCAGTTTCAGCAGTATCAAGTTGGAAAGATAAGTGTCCTGTTTGACACTGACCACCTATACATGTGAAACAGCCAATAGTTGAAAACAATAAGTAACCATACAGAAACTCAGTCTTCTGATGACAGTTATCCTTAAATTCAAAGGACTAATAACAGTGATTTCAGTAACTTTATTATTTAAGATCTTGAAGTCTAAACACACAATAATAGTAATTGTGTGACTTTATTTTCTATATATTTATATATTTCAATGCTCTGTTCCAACTAGCAGTAATAGAATATTAGTATAATTATTAAACTGTTTTAACTGTACCTGAGGATTTATTCACTTCTTCCATGTTGTGGGTTCAGTGAATGTACATTTTACTTATCCCCTAGAATATAAGTAATCATAAGATAGTCACAGGGAGGAGACACCTTAAATCCTGGTACTACTTCTTACCAACTGGGCCAGGGTTTTCACAGTCTGACTATTTTTATGATAACAATACACCAGTGCTTATTTCTAAGACTGGGGTATTACTTGTAAGGTCAGAACTCTTTACTGGCATACTCTTACATAATAAATAATTTTAAATAACCTCCCGCTACACGCTCCTTGCAAATGTGAGGTGTTTATCATCTACAAGGAGTGTCAGATAACAGACAAGACACAATATACTGAAAATAGTGAAAGGGTCATCATGTGACGTATTCTTTCCAGAACGTTGTCTCCATTACAGCTGCTCTGAACGCATCACGATTCTGGGCAAGTCGACCTGCATCAGCCAAAGACAAGTTCAGACTCTCTGTGATGTCCTGGGTCCACCGTCGTCTAGGTCGACCCCTTCCCCTTTTTCCAGGGACCATGCCTTCCATCACTGTTTTTTCCAGACTATTATGTCTTTTTATATGACCGAAAAATTTCAGCTTCCTTATTGCGATGGTATTTAGGAGCCAATGTTCCTGTACGTTTAGTGAGTGCAGTACTTCTCTGTTGGTCTTTTTTTCTGTCCAGGGTATTCTCAACATCCTTCTGTAGCATTTCATTTCGAATGATGTAATCTTTTTTGCAACTGTTTTATTGAGTGTCCAAGTCTCGCAGCCGTATGTTGCTACTGGGAATATACATGCTCTGATCAGTTGTAACTTTGTTTCTTTGCTTGTGCCTTGCCATAGGTTTTTCATCTGTATTAGCTTATGTGAAGCAATTGCAAGTCTTCTTTTAATTTCTACTGCACAGTCGCCAGAGCTGTTAATGATTGATCCTAAGTATTCGAATTCATTGACACTTTCCAGTTCTTCGTTATCAATTTCAATTTCTGGTTTGGTCTTTACTTTGTCTGTTGTCAATACTTTGGTCTTCTTGGTGTTTAGGTATAGATTCTGGGCCTCGCTGTGTTTTTTAGTGGACAGAAGTAATTGTTCAAGTCCTTTTGGGTTGGTCGATAGGAGGACTGTGTCGTCAGCATATCTGATTTCCGGGATCTGGTACCCGCCGATGTTAAATGAGTCAAACTCAGTGTGTTCTTGGTGAAAGGGTACTTGAAAATATAAACTATCTGCTACATAGGAAGAAAGACAGAAAGTGCGACAAGTGAAAGCACGCAATAAAATCAGTACCACAAATCACCGATTACTGCCGGAGTCAAACATAGATCGAGAGGGGCGCACCATTCTGTCACACATACCTTCACAACACTTGTGATAGCATATTACACTCATACCTTCACACAACTTTTGATAGAATATCACACTTACACCTTCACAAACCTTTTGATAGAATATCACACTCATAGCTTCAGAAAACGTTTGATAGAATATCACGCTTATACTCTCACAAAACATGTGATAGAATATCACACTCATACCGTAACATAAATGTATTACATTATAACAAAGGTGAATGACCGTCTGACAGGCTATGTGGTTAGAGTACTTTCCTCTCGTGGCGTAGTTACCAGGATTAAGTATCGAAATCTGGTAGCATCACACTCCAATCAACCCAGATATAAATGGGTACCTGATTCTACTAGTGAGTTAGAAAGGACACAAGTAGCTAGAAAGGGAACTGGTCAACCAACGTCATAAAATAAAACTCAACCTAGTAAGGCAATGTGTGTAACACGTCATTCCCCTACTACAGATCTGGTATGGGAGTAACTCCATCGTATCATTTTAACATAGGTGAGCAGTTTAGGAATTTTCAGAAAGGGTGGCAATCGACATGTAGAAACCATAGAGGCATATCCCTTCTCAGTGTCCCTGGTAAAATCAACTCTAGAATCCTAGTGCAGAGACTCCGACGCCTAGCTGAGCCACAATTGGATGAGGTCCAGTGTGGATTCCAAGCAAACCGAAGTACTCAAGACCTAATCTTCACACTCAGACAGCTGAGGGAAAAGGCCCTTGAGTATAAGAGTGAGATCCATCTTTGTTTCATAGATCTCGAAAAGGCATTTGACAGGGTCCCCTGGAGCAAACTTTGGGACTGTTTGGAAAGGAAGAACATTCCAGCACCTCTAATTCATGCTATACAGAGATTCTACAAGTCTTGCAGAAATTATGTGAGGACAGCAAACCATAAGTCAGAAGAGTTCAGGATCACCACTGGTGGAAGACAAGGTGATATCCTGTCACCTTATCTTTTCATACTCCTCATGCACGGTGTTATCAAGTTATGTAAGGAGAGAACAAGAAAATATTCAGCGGAGTACTGGAAGATAAGACAGGTATGTATTTCACCGCTGGCATTTGCTGATGATGTTGCCCTGATTGCTAAATCAGACGGTCATCTCCAATCCAACCTGCAAGTCTGGAAGGAAGAGCTGGAGAAGAGAGGGATGGTCATATGTAGCTCTGAAACAAAATCCATGGTGATATCACGAGAAGAAAGAAGACATCAGATTAAGCTAGGAGAACATTTCCTGGAGCAGGTCGACCACTTTAAATATCTCGGAGCTATTATAGACCGAAAGGGAGGCAACAAAGAAGAGTTGGCCACTCGAAACGCAGCAGCTGGGAGACTTTTTCAGGCCATAAATCGAGGATTCCTCAGCAAGAGAGAGGTTGGTAAGAAAACGAAGATGGCTGTATACCGCTCCACCTATGTCCCAGTCTTGACATATGGATGCGAGTCATGGGCAATGACTACAACCCATAAAAGCCAGATCCAAACCTCAGAAATGAGGTATCTGAGGAAGGTGGTTGAAGTAAAAAGAAGAGATATGGTCCGCAACCAGACGATACGTCCAGGTCTAAAATCCCACCCCCTGCAGACCCAAGTAGAACAGTCCCAACTAAGATGGTTTGGCCATGTCTGCAGAATGGGAGAAGATCGGCTACCACGACAAGCATGGGAAACAAAGAGCCAGGGATCAAGACCCCCAGGACGACCAAGAGTCCGCTGGGAGGACAACATTAGACAAACGTTGAAGGACCGAGGACTAGAATGGAACCAGGCCAGGAGGAAGACAGCCGATAGGATAGTATGGCGCTCTCTCTTCCAAATCTCTACACCTCAAGGTAGAAGGGGAACGACTAAGTAAGTAAGTTAATTTTAGGACATGCATTAAAATTCTCTACATCAAGCCTGAGATTAAGGTCTTGGTAAATCATACATTTACTTACACCTTCAGGCTAACATAATCTGTCAGGTAGGGTTGTCCTCTCTTTCCTTAAGTTGGTGTTCTTGCACTAGGATCATTTATAATAAAGTTGTCTTATTCTTTATTCGTCTTTTACCTTTCTTCATCGTTCTCATTATCTTCTTCCCCTTCTTTGCACTGTCAACATTTTTTAACGTAATCGTTCAAAATCAAACCTTGTATTTAATTTTAAATTTAGTCTTTCCTTTCTTGGCAATTTGACGAAACGTTGTCATTCAGAACACCTTGCTTCGTTAGACGCTTTTATGAACGGTTGGGTACTGCCATACTGGCTAAGCGAGAGTTCGATTGATAACGTAAACCTCTAATTAAACAAGCGACTGTTGGCAGTTAAAGTATCTTCGGCACTAAGCCACGTGAGACACAAAGAGTGTCTACGTTTCTTTTTCAGTGATTGTTTGGCCTGCCGTCGCAAGCCGATGCGAGAAACATGGGACTTGCTAGGAAGGAACCGGATAGTTGGATTAAAGTCGTAGCGTGAGGAGGGGTTTAAGAAAAAAAAAAAAAAAAAAATCAACAGATTCTATTACGTTCTCACACAATCGCGGTGCACAAATAGAAGTCCCAGAGCATTAATCTCATTTCATTCCAGCGTAGAATTAATTCTAAATGTGTTATTAAGGAGTTCACTTACTTACTTACTTAGTCGTTCCTCTTCTACCGACAAGGTATAGAGGTCTTAAGTGTTCACTTACTGAATTACTTAGTCGTTCCTCTTCTACCGTAAGGTGTAGAGATCTTAAGAGTTCAATTACTTACTTACTTAGTCGTTCGGGAGAAAAGAGTTTGCGCATTAAGTGTTTGGCGTTTTTCTATAAAGCCTACATCCGGATAGCATAATTCGCAAGATTGGACATCATAAACATCCTGCGTTCAGAACAGAAATCCACGCCCGTGTGTGTACACGTCGGTGGCGCCAGCATTTTATTCTATGTGTATGTCGTTCACGTACTCGCAAGTTGAATGGTCATTATATCAAGTTTAACTCATACAAAAGCTTGTAGCTTGAACCAGATTTGGTTACTCAACACGTCAGGTCATGAAGTGAATTCAGTTATCCAAACGTGTTTTGTACGACGTAAATTTATTCAAATGACTGCATCGCCAAGTTCGTTAGCCTCCCCTTTCGAAGTCAAATTAAATAAATAAATACAAATTGGCTTGGACTCAGTTTTACAAATGAACGATGCGGTAGAAATACGACACTTTTCGGGTATATCCTTAGCGACGGATACAAATTGAAAAACACAGATGGGAAACATAGATAGGGTGAGAGAAGAAAAACTAAAGATACTGGAAACAAGTGAAACAATTATATGAACAAAAAATGAGCTACACAGAAAGATCAAAAGCAAGAAGATGGGTAACCGGGGAAAAGTAATACTAGACAAACAAATAAAAGTATAGAACAAGACATAATTAAATATCAACACAAAGAAACTGCTAAACAATAAAAATTCAACAAAATAAAAAGAAGTAACAAAATAATAGAATGGCTTGACTCGATAACCAAAGATACAAGTCAAGAGGGTATCAGATCTACCGCCTACCGCCCCCACTCTCTCAGTTTGGATGATATATTATCAATTTTCTCGCTGTGGTTTTTGTTTTTTCATTTGTTTGTTTTGAACTGTTGTGAACACTTAAGACCTCTACACCTGACGGTAAAAGAGGAACGACTAAGTAAGTAAGTAAGTGAACACTTAAGACCTCTACACCTGACGGTAGAATAGGAACGACTAAGTAAGTCAACACTTAAGACCTTTTTCACCTAGCGGTAGAAGATGAACGACTAAGTAAGTCAACACTTAAGCCTTCTACACCTGACGGTAGAAGAGGAACGACTAAGTAAATAAGTAAGTAAGCTTGATGAATCGCTTCACTAAAGCATGCAAGGACTTTGGCCTCACAATAAGTCTAAAGAAAACGAATGTGCTGAGTCAGGATGTGTGTGCGTCACCAGTTATCACTATCGATAACTATGAATTGGCAGTGGTGCACCACTTCACATACCTAGGGTCTACCATCAATGACAAACTCTCACTGGATACAGAAATCCACAGCCGCATTGGCAAAGCTGCAGCTACCTTTGCCCGCCTCACATCGCGTGTTTGGGGAAACTCTAAACTCACAATGAAGACTAAAGCTGCGGTATATAATGCCTGCGTCACCAGCACACTCCTATATGGCAGCGAGACATGGACGACCTATGCTAAGCAAGAAAGAAGGCTCAATACCTTCCATTTGCGGTGTCTACGCCGCATCCTCGGCATCTCGTGGAAAGATAAAGTGACAAATGTCGAGGGGTTGTCACGTGCTGGACTTCAAAGTATGTATACGCTGCTTAGACAGCGCAGACTTCGCTGGCTTGGCCATGTTCGCCGCATGGAAGATGGTCGCATCCCAAAAGATATCTTCTACGGACAATTAGCAGATAGCAAGAGAACAGTTGGGCGACCACAGCTGAGGTTCAAAGATGTGTGCAAGAGAGATATGAGGGCACTGGACATGGATCCAGCAACATGGGAGGATGAAGCTGCCGATCGCACTAATTGGCGATGCTATTTACGGCACCACCTCAGATTGCGCGAAGAGAGGCTCACACAAGAAGCAGAGGTGAGGAGAAAAAGTCGAAAGGAGCACCAGGAAAATAAGCAGCTGAGGGCTGCCACGTCAGGGGCGCATTCCCATAGTCAGTTATGACTGAAGGGGCTATTATTATTATTATTATAAGTGAACACTCAAGACCTCAACACCTTATGGTAAAAGAGGAACGACTAAGTAAGTAAGTAAGTGAACACTTAAGACCTCAACACCTGACGGTAGAAGAGGAACGACTAAGTAAGTCAACACTTAAGACCTCTACGCCTGACGGTAGAAGAGGAACGACTAAGTAAGTCAGTAAGTCAACACTTAAAACCTCTACACCTGATGGTAGAAACGGAACGACTAAGTAAGTCAACACTTAAGACCTCTACACCTGACAGTAGAAGAGGAACGACTAAGTAAGTCAACACTTAAGACCTCTACACCTGACGGTAGAAGAGGAACGACTAAGTAAGTCAACACTTAAGACCTCTACACCTGACGGTAGAAGAGGAACGACTAAGTAAGTCAACACTTAAGTATATCGTCATCGTAAACATTGTACTTTTGGTTCTAATGAGAGAAAGAAAGAATAGGTCTACTACATCATCAGGCATGTCGTACCAGGTGACAAATGAGGTTGGGCATGGGGCTAGCAACCTCATCATGTAGAACGAATAGCCACACAAACGAGTTCTCTAGCAAGTCTCTGACAGTATCAGATGTTCATAATATTTTCTTCGTATGGATTCTGACTTAATCAGATATTACATTGAACGAATTTACTACTAGTAACGAAGATGGGATATCGTCACCTACGCATTAAAAAAAAATTATACGTTCACTTCAGTTCCAACTTATTAATCATAACGGGAACAGTTGTTACTTCATGTCGCATCACAGAAGTACTTTTAGACACATTCATAGATGCCTGAGATATTTGAAATGAGATAATCATATATGGGAAACAACTCATGAATTAGGAATGGTTAAATGATATTTATTTAAGGGAAGCAAAATTTTTAGTTACGAGGGACACAACTTAACTATAAAAAAGATTATTATATTTAAATTTACAAGTGTCTTTGTTTATATGCAAAATCAAAATTGTGTTGCAAATTCATGAAGAACTTTGGTGTACAAATGAGTTTACTAAAAAACGTTAATAAATGTTGCATTTTTATTTTTTTTTATTTTACAAATTTTTATTTAGCATAAAAGTATTAATTAGACTTTCTAGACAGCTATTAGTTATTTGTAGAAAAAAATCTGTTATGCTCAACTTGGTCGACGCTGACATATATTTTCGATGACATTGAGTCAAATAACGCTGTGAAACCCAAAGCCCTAATATGTGACCTTTGGCTAGGATCATGTGTCTAGACTAAGGGACCGGTACAGTGACATTCATGTGTCATTAGGTCCCTTGTGTGAAAACACAGAGGATCACTACAGTGACACAGTTTGTCATTGGGTCTTCTTGTGTTGGGACATGTGGTCTTGACCAGAGCCGGGTATGGGCGGGGACAATGCGACCTCATGCGAGGAAAAAATATGCGACCTCAAGCGAGGAAAAAAAAAAAAAGACATTCATGTGTCATTAGGTCCCTTGTGTGAGAACACAGAGGATCACTACAGTGACACAGTTTGTCATTGGGTCTTCTTGTGTTGGGACATGTGGTCTTGACCAGAGCCGTGTTTGGGGTGGGTGCCAATGCGACCTCATGCGAGGAAAAAAGATATATCGTGCAGAAGTTCTCCTTCAACTATAAGCCAAGGGGTCGGCTTTTATTATGTATGGATGCAGGATTGAGTCATCCCATTTGTATGTATAGTTATTCTTTTTCGAGAAATAACGCCGGTAGTGTCAGGATATAATTGTCAGAAATTATTATGTCGCCAAACCTAAGGCTGTTCGTTACCGGATGACCGACATACGGCATCGAGTGTAAACAGTCAGCCCTTTTGACGACAGAGGAAGAATATAGGAGACGATATTGGACTGCACTATAGGATGTATAAATTGATGCTAATAATAATATGAACTATGTTCGTGAATACACTATGTAATGTTTGTGGACTCTAAACAAAGGGCGTTCTCAACTTCGTCAAGTTATGTTGAAGTCAATTCTCCCCATTCGCAATAACAACAATCAGCACGATTACTCAGTTGAAAAAAAATGAACTAAAAAAATCATAATCAGCTAACAAACAAAAGGTGAAAAACACCACTGTAACAAGAGTTGATGTCGCTGGTGTGGAGGGGCAACCGCACACACAAACAAACAAACAAAAAACAGGAAAAACTCAAGGTTCTTCTACAGACTTACATTAGAGTTAATATCGCTGGTGTGGAGGTTCTTCTACAGACTTACATTAGAGTTAATATCGCTGGTGTGGAGGTTCTTCTACAGACTTACATTAGAGTTAATATCGCTGGTGTGGAGGTTCTTCTACAGACTTACATTAGAGTTAATATCGCTGGTGTGGAGGTTCTTCTACAGACTTACATTAGAGTTGATATCGCTGGTGTGGAGGTTCTTCTACAGACTTACATTAGAGTTAATATCGCTGGTGTGGAGGTTCTTCTACAGACTTACATTAGAGTTAATATCGCTGGTGTGGAGGTTCTTCTACAGACTTACATTAGAGTTAATATCGCTGGTGTGGAGGTTCTTCTACAGACTTACATTAGAGTTAATATCGCTGCTGTGGAGGTTCTTCTACAGACTTACATTAGAGTTAATATCGCTGGTGTGGAGGTTCTTCTACAGACTTACATTAGAGTTAATATCGCTGGTGTGGAGGTTCTTCTACAGACTTACATTAGAGTTGGTATCGCTGGTGTAGAGGTTCTTCTACAGACTTACATTAGAGTTGATATCGCTGGTGTGGAGGTTCTTCTACAGACTTACATTAGAGTTGATATCGCTGGTGTGGAGGTTCTTCTACAGACTTACATTAGAGTTAATATCGCTGGTGTGGAGGTTCTTCTACAGACTTACATTAGAGTTAATATCGCTGGTGTGGAGGTTCTTCTACAGACGTACATTAGAGTTAATATCGCTGGTGTGGAGGTTCTTCTACAGACTTACATTAGAGTTGATATCGCTGGTGTGGAGGTTCTTCTACAGACTTACATTAGAGTTGATATCGCTGGTGTGGAGGTTCTTCTACAGACTTACATTAGAGATTATATCGCTGGTGTGGAGGTTCTTCTACAGACTTACATTAGAGTTAATATCGCTGGAGTGGAGGTTCTTCTACAGACTTACATTAGAGTTAATATCGCTGGTGTGGAGGTTCTTCTACAGACTTACATTAGAGTTAATATCGCTGGTGTGGAGGTTCTTCTACAGACTTACATTAGAGTTAATATCGCTGGTGTGGAGGTTCTTCTACAGACTTACATTAGAGTTAATGGTTGTTCGTCCATCACGGGTGATGAAGACCACTCTGTTCATCCAATTATTTAAGAATATGTTAGGTTAGTCTATGGGTACGAAGGTGACTGAAGAGCCCGATGCGGGCCTGGAAAGATCTTGGACAGTGTGGGCAGGGAATGTTTGCTTCATGTGAAGGTTTTATTTCACGGTCCTTTCTAGCTTGTCTCCGCTGTTCTGCTGCTGCTCTTCTGGATGATTCGCATGCTGCTGCACCTTTACGAAGAGATGTGCGCCAAGCAGTTCGGTCTTGCGCAGCAGCTTCCCATGTGTCTGGGTTTATGTCAAAGGTTTTCAATGACGTCTTTAACGTGTCTTTGAAGCGCTTCTTTTGGCCACCATGGGAGCGTTTACCCTTCTGCATCTCACCATAAAAGAGTATCTTTGGCAGTCGATGGTCTGGCATGCGGACTACATGACCTGCCCAGCGAATTTGTGACTGCATCAGAATAGTATCAATACTAGGGATACCAGCTCTGTCAAGAACGGCGGTATCCGGGATCTTGTCTTGCCATTTGATGTTCATTATCTTCCTGAGACAGACTGTATGGAAGTGGTTTAGCTTCTTTACGTGGCGCCTGTATACAGTCCATGTTTCACATGCATATAGCAGCACTGGAAGCACCGCAGCTCTGTATACCTTCAGCTTTGTCTGTAGACTAATGCCACTTCGATGCCAAACGTTGGTGTATAGTCTGCCAAATGTGCTGCTGGCTTTGGAGATCCTGGTGTTCACCTCATCATCAATGACAATGTTCTGGGATAGTGTGCTACCAAGGTATGTGAATCTGTTCACAACATTCAGTTTCTCACCATTAACCTTGATGACTGGCTCAGTATAAACTGTGCCAGGAGCTGGTTGGTACATGATTTCTGTTTTCTTCGTGTTGATGGTAAGCCCAAAGTTGGCGCAGGCTTCGGAGAATCTATCCACACTATGCTGCAGATCAGCCTCTGAGAAGGAATTGAGGGCACAATCATCAGCAAACAGAAGATCTCTGATGGTGTGTGATTTGACCTTGGTTTTTGCTTGAAGCCTCCTAAGGTTAAACAATTTTCCATCAATACGATAACTAATGTCGATTCCTGTGTCCCCGTCTCTAAAAGCATCAGTCAGCATAGCAGAAAACATGATACTGAACAGAGTCGGTGCAAGTACGCACCCTTGTTTAACTCCATTTGAGACGGGGAAAGGCTCTGATAGCTCACCGTTTTCCTGAACTCTAGCCTGCATTCCATCATGCAGTTGCTGCACTATTGTGATAAATTTCTTTGGGCAGCCGTATTTTGCCATGATCTTCCATAGACCCTCTCTACTGACCGTGTCGAACGCCTTTGTCAAGTCGATGAAAGCTGTGTACAGGTCACAGTGCTGTTCTTGGCATTTTTCTTGTAGCTGTCTTGCAGCGAACACCATATCTGTGGTTCCACGTTCTTTCCGGAATCCACACTGACTTTCAGGTAAAAGACCTTTGTCAAGATGAGCCGTAAGGCGATTCAAAAGGATTCTGGCGAATATCTTCCCAGCGATTGATAAAAGAGAGATGCCTCGATGATTGTTGCAGTCTTGGCGATTACCTTTACGTTTATATAGATGTATAATTGAGGCATCTTTGAGATCGTGTGGGATGGTTTCACTCTGCCACATTTGCTGGAAGATCATATGAAGTTTCTCTATCAGAACTGCACCGCCATCTTTATAAACCTCAACAGGAATTGAATCGGAGCCAGGGGCCTTTCCACTAGACAGTTGACGAATCGCTTTTTTAGTTTCCTCCAGAGTTGGTACATCATCTAATGCTTCATTTATAGGAATTTGGGGCAGGCGGATGATGGCTTCGTCGTTAATAGATGATGGCTGGTTCAAGATATTATTAAAATGTTCAGCCCAGCGTTGGAGAATTTTTTCCTTGTCTGTAATTAGTGTTTTTCCATCTGCATTAAGGAGGGGAAATGATCCTGATGATGTTGGACCATAGACCGCTTTGAGTGCAAGGTAAAAGTTTTTCAAGTCATGGCTGTCAGCAAAGCCTTGGATCTCATCTGCTTTATTACTCAGCCATGAATCCCGCATCTGGCGTAGTTTATGTTGGACGATTCTACGCATGTTGTTGAAAGCGTCTTTCTTGGATGTAGATTTTGGATCATTTAAATATGCTTTATGGAGATGGTGTTTCTCAGCCAACATCTGCTTTATATCATCTGAGTTCTCATCAAACCAGTCATTTTGTTTCTTGATGGAAGGACCCAGGACCTCTGTAGCAGTGTTGTAGATCTGCTCACTTAGGGCTGCCCAATTTGTTTCCACACTTTGGCCGTCTAGCGAGATAGATTTGAGACGGTCTTCTAAGGTGTCAGTAAATGACTGTTTGATTGTTGTCTTCTTTAGTTTGGTGACATCCAGCCTCTTTTGAGTTTTCTTCCCCTGAGGGCGCCTGGCTGGTTGGATACGAACTTTAAGTTTAGATACAATGAGGCGATGATCAGTCCAGCATTCGGCACCACACATGGACTTGGTCACCCGGACATCTTGCCTGTCCTTCTTCCTAACAATTACATAGTCAATTAGGTGCCAATGCTTTGAGCGAGGGTGCATCCAGGAGGTCCTGTTGCGGGTAGGAAGTCGAAAAATGGTGTTGGTGACAAGGAGGTCATGTTCTGCGCAAGTCTGGAGGAGACGAAGTCCATTACTGTTACAGCGACCCACGCCGTACCTACCAATAGTGCCATTCCAGGAGATGTTATCTGAGCCTACTCTTGCATTAAAGTCACCAAGAATGATGAGCTTATCTGCTTTAGGAACTGATGCAATGACTGCATGTAGTTCTTCGTAAAACTTATCCTTGACATCATCCTGGTTTGTCATAGTTGGTGCATACGCGCTAATGATGGTGGCATGTTTTCTTCCATAGAACAGAGGGATCTTGACCGTCATGAGTCGGTCATTTATTCCCTTTGGGGGCCCCGCTAACTTGCTGACAATTGCTGTTTTGATTGCAAATCCAACCCCTGCTTCTCGTCTTTCTTCAGTTCCTCTTCCGCTCCAAAAGAATGTATAACCTGCACCCTTTTCGCAAAGTTGGCCCTCGCCTGCAAGTCGAGTTTCACTCAGTGCTGCTATGTCAATGTTGTACCTGGCCAGTTCTCTCCCAATCAGGGCAGTTCGTCTCTCAGGTCTGTTTGCATTAAAGTCTTTGTCAAGTAAAGTGCGCACATTCCATGCGCCTAGAATGAGGGGGAAAAATCTGTCCTTTCTTTTTCTTATATGTCGACCGCCGAAGTAGGGTACCCACCAACCGCGGTAAGCTGGTTAGGTAATGGTGAAGCAGGCAATGTTTAGGGCACCTTTTCTAGCCCCTTCCTCATGCCATGGAGGTGAGCAGTGCTTTCCTAAAGAGGGCTGCTCAGACACTCAGGGGGCTGCCGAATCCCACTGCTGCTCCGATCAGTGGAAGACGACCATATGGCCTGAGCCGCCTGTGTGTAGGTCTGCGACTACGACTGCCAGCGTACCCACGCCTGCCGCTTCGCCGCTCGCCCATCGCCACAGGACTTGTTGTGAGTGGATGGATGAATGGATGAATGGATGAAAGAGTGACTTGCGCGGTGATTTGGATTAAAGTGAGGAAGAGTTGCGCAATTCGTCGACCTCACTCTCTCGCCTGGGTCCATCTCAATCCAGTGGCAAGACAAGTCAAGACGACTGGAGATGAAGTCAGGTGCAGTGGATGACCAGGGCTTTCTACGTGCCTCGCCGTGCTCCTTACGCTCCACAGCGCGTTGCTGGTAATCGCCGTCATGCCCGTTGAACCAACAGGTGGTTTCTTCCGCGCAGTCTATCGAATCCAGTCTTCGCATGCATGGGTAGGCAGACCCTAACTCACCGAAGGTTTATAACCATTCGGCTACCCTCACCTAGTTTAGCCGGCCTGTCAAAGCCGTTGTCCGGGGGTGGCCGCTGTCGCATGCTGACAGCTACGAGGAGCCACAGGTGAGAGCTGGATGCCAGGTTTGGACCAAAAGGTGGCTGAGCTGCCCTAAAAAGGGCATGACAGCTCCTTCACCAGAGGTACTACCAATACCTGACTTCCCAACACCCCCATTAGAGTTAATATCGCTGGTGTGGAGGTTCTTCTACAGACTTACATTAGAGTTAATATCGCTGGTGTGGAGGTTCTTCTACAGACTTACATTAGAGTTAATATCGCTGGTGTGCAGGGGCAACCGCACAAAAAAAAAAAAAAAAAAAGTAGACTAACGAGGAGGTGGCCAAAATAAAAATGATCCACAGAAAAAAAAATTATTCTCTACTCAAAAGAACACTGACAATTGTTATTGAATTATTATATTAAAACTGACTAATCACGCTAACGTACCATGAGTGGGTGATATCATCATTTTTATGAAGAGGTTCTCTGAGACTGTTAGAGATTATTTCAAGGGTTCCTCCATGATAAAAAGTTTGAGAAAGGCTTACTAATACCTAAACTATGTTTTGTCGCAACTCTCCTTTAAACCTAAACTACAGACCAGTACAGCTCTTAATTAACCATAACGCAGCAGATACTACTTAATATCACATCAGATAAATAATTTTAGGCATCATTCCCAGATGTATGAGAGATGTTAGTGAAGATGGATAAGTATGGGAAATAACTCGTCAACTAGAAATCACCATCACAAGTATACTTAAGGGAAGTAATTTTTTTGTTCATGTACCCGGGGAAACAACATTGTTAAACAAAAGTTTCTACTTTCTTAAAATTTGTTATAAATCAAAATTATTTTGCAAACAGTTCCTTGACAGTGCTTTTCCACTTCACTCTTATAATTTGTTTACTACCTTTTGCTTTGTTTATAACTATATGTGAGAATTGACTAGAAAATAAAAGTTTTCTTTACAAGACTATTTAAGCAGCCATCAATAATTTATAAAAACGCGATAACTTTTGCTGCACAGACTTATATATAATATCTGATCTGCCGAGATACAAGGAATGAACCAGAGCTGGGTCACTGTTCGATGGATGGCCACCGACCGAACAAAGTGGAAGTTGTTTGTTGCTGCCATACAAAACACCACCAGGCGTGAAGGCTACAGACTGCGTTGACAGTCGGGGGCTAAGGATCAAAGAAAGAAAACTTAAACTTTGATCAATTAATTTGCCGTATGGCCAGATGAACACACAGCAGAATTCTACCAACATTTCTCTCCTATTTTAGCCCCTCCCCCCTTTCCTTTCTACTAAACTTATACACAGAAGCCTTTGAGAACTAAGAACTCTCACCAAGCTTAAACATATCATACATCATTCCAATACCTAAAATAAACTCTGAGAAAACACTGAATAAAAACAACCGACCAATATCGCTCTTGAACGTTGACTATAACATTTTAACAAAAGCTGTAACTAAACTTAACTTATTCATGGCGACTCTTATACACGAAGACCAACAGTCTAGCGTCCAGAACAGACACATCATTCAGCGCACTCATTTCATAGGGGACATAATTAACTACACTCACCAGAAGAGTTGTCGGTCGTCAATCATCTCCCTTGACCAAGAAAAAAAGGGTTTCGGTAAAGTATCACTGTCATACCTTCACACAATGTTATTACATTGTAACATAGGAGAATACTAATATAGTAAATGAATTACAATTCTCTACATGAAGCCTGAGATAAAGGTCTTGGTAATTCGTACATTTACTAACTCCAGCAGGTTAACACGATGTCAGACTAGAGAGTCATCTCTCCCCTTTACTTTATGTTCTTGTAGTAGAACCATAATTAGAGAACCTTAGAAACAAGATAACCCGATTAAGGTCACTGTCATACAAGGGAAAGATAAACAGACGTTGCTTGACTATGAATACGACCCCAGCTTTTTCCCATCAAACGATAAATGTATAGAAAACATCCTGCCCACATTCCTACCTGCAGATAAATGATTCTATGCAATAGCCCCTGAGAACGAAGCCCAGCTTACGGCTTTCACGTGTTGCTCAATTTGAGCCAGGCGGAACTGTTTCCACTGACGGGAGAAGGGGCGAAGGCGAGTCACTGGCGCCTTAAACCTAGCAGGTTTCGGGCAAAAAGGGCTCGTGATCCTTGGTTGGTACCGTATCTGAGAGAAGACAAAACTCTTAATTCAAACCACCGCTGCGGGAATATCCGTTTACGGAAAAGGCTTCGGGAGTAAACCCTGATGATAGATCCGAAGTCTGAGTCCTTAAGGCAGTCTAATGTTGATTCGACATTATTCTGGCAACTCCTGCGACGTGGCTGGCATCAAACTATACCTGCTACTGCCATTCCTTTGGATCTACTGGCTGCGTGGAGACGGAGAAAATGCTGAATGGGCAACAGCTTGATCTCCATGTAACTGTGATCTTGCGCAATGGAAAGGACGTTCCCATAGTCGGTTAGGACTGAAGGGGCTATTATTATTATTATTACCACATTCACAGGCTTAAGTAAAAGTAGCACACCTAAAAATAAACGTGCTAAAAATTAACAATAATGGGCATAGGCAAATGGAAGAACATAGCGGACTTTTCCATTTGGGCAAACACCAACAAACAACATCAAACTGTATGACGTAACGTTTACGTCAAATCCAAACCACACACAAAAGACACATTGCAGAGACCCAAAATATTTATGTGACAGAGATAAAGTGTAATGCTGATGATAAATAAAGAGAAAAGACAAAAACACGGCAACAACGTGGAAAACATTGATGAAACTAAAGATAAGATGAGAGATACGGAAAGACGAAAACGTAGAAGCCGTGTAACACGAGGTAAAAGTAACACTAACTAAGCAAGTAAAATTATAGAACAAGAAAGAAAGAAAAACCAACCCAAGGAAACTAAGAAAAGAATAAAATGACCCAGGAAGAAAATAAAATAACAAACAAACATAAAATAATCTAATACGAGGGCCGTTCAGAAAGTAAAGCACCACATCGTTTTTCTCAGGAGCTGTTTATTCAAAAAGCATGAAATTTATATACAATATACATGGATATGTCATGTAAACATCGGTATTATTCAACATAATCCCCATCAACTTGTACGGCTTTATGCCAGCGCGAAACAAGTGCATGTATTCCTAGCCCGTACCAGATTTTGTATTGATCATATAGCCATTTCTTCGTTGCATGAATCACTCCTTCATCACCTTCAAACCTTGTCCCACGGAGTGCATCTTTAAGTGGACCAAATAGATAAAAATCAGAGGGTGCCAAATCGGGACTATATGGTGGATTGGGTAGTACAGTCCAACCCAATTTGGTGATTGCTTCCCGTGTTGCCAGACTTGTGTGACGGCGCGCATTGTCGTGAAGGAGAAGCAGGTCTGCTGGATTCTTGTGCGGCCAAACTCTGCGAAAACGTTGATTGAGTTTTTTCAATGTCTTAATGTAAGCTTGCGAATTGATTGTCTCTCCTCTTGGCATAACGTCCACAAGAATCACACCTCCAAAAGACAGTGATCATGACCTTTCCAGCTGAAGGAATTGTCTTGAATTTCTTTCTTCTTGGTGATTGCGGATGATGCCACTCCATTGACTGTCTTTTTGTCTCAGGTTCAAAATGATTTGCCCAGGTTTTGTCACCTGTAACGATCTTAGGTAAAAAGTTCTCTCCATCAGCATTGAAACGCTCCAACAATTCAGAAGAAATTGCTTTCCTTTGCAATCGGTGGTCATTTGTGAGACTTCGAGGAACCCATCTTGCGCAAACCTTAGAAAATCCGAGAGTTTTTATAACTGCATTTGCACTACCAATGCTGACTGACAGCTGTAAAGCCAATTGTTGAGTAGTGATTCTCCTATCAGTAAGAATAATGCCCTCAGCGCATTTCAACATTTCTGCGTTGGTGGCTGTGGCAGGTCGTCCACAGCGCGGCCGATCAAGCAGCTCCGTATCTCCACTTCCTGATTTTTTGATTCTCTGAACCCAGCGACTGACTGTACTCCTGCCGACTGCAAAACTTCCATACACATCACATAGACGCTTGTGAATATTCACAACAGTTTCCTTCTATGAAACGAGAAATTCTATCACAATTCGCTGTTTATAACGCAAGTTGCTAACACGCTCCATTTCAACGGTTTAGGGCAGCCGTATTATTTGGCCGGTTGCGATGCAATTTGTGCACACAATTGGCACATGCCATATTTAAAGTGTGCAAAATTTCATGCTTCTATCGTCATTATTAGCTGAGAAAAACGATGTGGTGCATTACTTTCTGAACGCCCCTCGTAGAATGGCCTGATTTGATAACCAAAGCTACAAGACAAGAAAGTTCTCCATTTATCAGAAAACGACAGTCAGTATCTGTTAAGTTATATTTTAACGGGGAGTTATATGTGTGAGATCCTCACATGTGAGTCAAGTATTTTATAGATGCACATGTGAGCGCATCTAACTTAATAGCATTTTTAAGTATCTACATACGACCGTGCACTATTATTGAACGGTTATGGCGCGATTTGTCGCGGTGATTTGTTGCCTTCCAGCTATGATTCTGGAGGCAGATCCGAAAGTCCTTTGTCATTGACAGACGTCTCATATGAATAATATTATGTGTCTTGGTCCCAAGTCGTGGAAAGACACACCTAAATATATTGTTATATCTCCCTAAGTAGAGCTTGAATATTGGCCAGAACTGGCTCTTTAAGGTATCGTCTTATAAACTCATTTATCCTTCGCATGTCTTTGGCAGAGCTTCGACACGTCTGGCTATGGCGTGTTGTTTGTGCGCCCATATTCGTGCTGGGAATTATATCGGATCTAACGATTTATTTTATAGAAGACCTCTGAAATATTATACCAGATGAATAGTCTAGTAATGGAAACTGAGATATGAGATGGTGACGGTTAGTGAGATCGGTCAACTTCGATATTGATTATTTATGTCGATATATATATATATATATATATATATATATATATATATATATATATATATATATATATATATATATATATATATATATATATATATATATATATATATATATATATATATATATATATATATATATATATATATATATATATATATATATATATATATATATATATATATATATACAGTACTTTGCAAAAAAAAATGGCAGTCATATTTTCGCAACGCAGCACACTCAAAGAAGCAAATAATAATAAAAACTGTATGTCCAGAGGAAGATTGGTATCTCCCATATCTATTAACAGTGGTTTCAGTACAATATAATGTTGCATTCTCCAGCAAGGCAAGCCTGGATGCGGCGAGGCATACTTCCCACAAGTGTTTGTAGGTAATTGTGAGTCAGACTGTCCCAGTATTTTTCAGCTTCCTTCTTCAATTGTTCAACGTCTCTGAGTCCACTCTTTTTTAAATGATTCTTGAGTAGTGCCCAAACGTTTTCAATTGGGTTTAGGTCGGGACTGTTGCTAGGCCACTTCAGCACTATCACATTCTTCTCTTGCAGCCATGCTTTGGTGGTATGAGCGGTATGCTTTGGGTCATTGTCATGTTAAAATGTGCACCCATCGAGGTACATGACCTGCATAAATGGCAGAAGGTGTCCCTCTAGTATGTCGATGTACCTTTCTTTCGTGAGAATTCCTGTGAAAACACATAGTGGGGTGGCACCTCTTGTTGACACCCCTCCCCAAAGATGGAATTTCTGGGTATGTTTCGGTCGCTGGTACATAGGCGTTACAGAGTCTGTCGTCCAAATATATATTTGGGCAGGATAAGACCAAACAGAACATTCATCTGAAAAAATCACATTGTCCCATGACAAATTTTGGTGTTCGTGGCACCAGTTCAAGCGCATCTGTTTGTGAGTCTCTGTGAGCAATGGTGACGAAATTATCCACGTTTTTATGTAATTCATCCTGTGTAGCTCCCGGTTGACAGTAGCATTAGATACCTCTGGGCTTCCCAACTCGATCATGCGCTGCCGTATGTTTTCTACACTCTTCATTGGCCCAGCCCGAACGATTTGGGCGAGACGCCGATGGTCCTTTGTGTCCAAACTTCTTGGCCTCCCACTACCTTCTTTTCGCTCGATTCCATTACCTGCTTTTAATTTACTCACAACTCTGTAGACAGTCCGCTCAGGAATGTTCAAGGTTTTAGAAATGTTGAAACATGTTTGATTTCCATCATTCCAAAGCTGTGAAATCAACATACACTTTGACTTTGTATCCATTTTCTGCAACTAGCATTAGAAATTGTCGTCTGCTCTATTATCAAGGGACTTTACTCTCCGCTAATTTTTTTTTACTTTTGGTAGTGTTTGCTCACTTAAGTGGAGTGCAAATTTGGGGCAGAACATGCATATTTAATTAGATTTCAGCATATTTAGCTGAGCAATATGACTGCCATTTTTTTTGCAAAGTACTGTGTGTGTGTATATATATTTATATATATATATATATATATATATATATATATATATATATATATATATATATATATATATATATATATATATATATATATATGCCTGCCAGGAATTTGAATTAAACTCTGAAATGCTATGACACGTGATGATCGCCGTACAAGTTCGTCATAGTATTCACGTATGTCATCAATAAATGATGTCTCATCGCAAAAAAATCCCCGAGATAGCGAGCCGGCGAAAGACCCTATTTTGCAGGAGCCGCCCAGAGAGAACAAACGAAACGAGACGCCCTGTGTGGGTAGGAGATGGACAAAGAAACCAGAGCACGTGAGCTATAATTGTTAGCGTATTTGGTAGAAATTAGCTTTAGTGTTCTGTAATTTTATTATTAGTATTCAGCGTGGCACAGTTCTAGTGTTTGAGAAAATAGATAGAAAAATGCGTTTCTAAAGAAGATTTCGTTCAGGACATTATGTTTAGTTCTGAAATGATAGATGAGTGAAAATATGTGTGGATAGATTTTACTGGTGTTAATTCCAGATTGCAGCTGTACGAGTTTAGTAGCAATTATTTCATTCATCAGACCGGGCAAGAGAGGCAAATATAGTAGCAACTATTTCGTACATGGAACTGGACAAAGATCTTGTCAGGGACTGAAATTTAGATAATATTAACTTGTTGGCAAGATGGCAACCGGAGGGGCCACGTGTTGATGACTGTGCTTAAAGATGAAGCATGTGAGCGACAATACCATTTTTAGTTACCACGTGTTGGGGGGGGATAAGCCTATAATGTTACGCTATTTTATATTGTATGAATTGACACGTGGGTGAAGGCAGGTTAATGTAATTTCCTTCAGTAATGAAAAAGATAATTTTCGTGTTAAATTTTCTTTAGGTGATGTATTTAGTTCTAGTTTTGTTAAGTCAAGAATAATTTTATTTTATTCTTTGATGCAATGGTAATTTAGTGTATTTCACGATACTTATCATAATCCTACTGTATATGTTTAGTGGTTTACTTTGATAGTCATTTAGATTTCTGGTAAGCGCATTGCCACTCCTTTGTGCGAAAGACACGTTGAGACAGAGGTGTTTCTCTGTTTGCTCCTTGCGGGGCAGGGCGACACCGGTGCGGCTGATTCCAACATAATCCTGCATGAAGCATTTATATGCTATGGCAGTGGTTTGTTTCTGTAACAATGTGTTTTATACGATGAGTTCCCAATCTCACCAGTCGGCATATACGACATGCTTCAGAGTGCAGGGATTAATGTTGAGATAGAGCAGTTGTGAGATGGTGGTTTATGTTCATTAATTGGAGTATTCGTTGTACATATCGTTGAATATTATTCTATTTAATGCATATTTAATTATTATTTAGTTATTGTTATGTGCAGGGAAGTTTATGAGAGCACGTGGGTCCACTTGGGAACAAATTATGTCTCTCCGCTCCTGAGGGAGCATGGGGCCACCAGTGTGGTTTGCCTCCGAATGAAGCATTCAGATGCTCTTGCAGTAGTGGTTTCGGTAGCAATCTATGTTACATGGTGAGATTGTCAGCCTCATGCACAACACCATACTAGTCTCATTGGACGACATACATGAGTGTGTGTGTGTGTGATAGTTGAGTGTGTCAGATGGCGTGGAAGGACTGTTTGGCAGGGGAGAGTGTCGTTTCTCATTATTTAACTATTATGATTTTAACTAGTCGGTGCTTTGTTTCTGTTTTCAGATTAGCAATTGAGCACTGGCTGGGTGTTTTGTTTGCTTTGTTTTATTTGTTTAATGTTTGCTTCATGCGCTTGGTCACTGACTGGGTTGTATGAATAAATACAGTCCCTGCCTTAGAATCAGAGTTTTATTGTTGATCGGGTCGGTTGCGAGTGTGCAAGAAAGTGATCACATATCACAACAGCATCATCATCATCTCGCCCACCCTTTCACAATTGGCGTCATTGGCAGGATCGGCAGACAGTGACACTGAGCCAACAGCAAACGAGCAAATATTCAATTGTAAACTCCCAGCATTGCATTCATGCACCAAGATGGCTTCAAGGAGTACCCGCGTTCCGAGCAAAGGGGAGTGCGAGGATGCAGATTCAACACCAGTAGTGCAAAGTGGGGGCCAGAGCAATGCGCCTGTGAAGGTAGTATACGTGACGGTGCCGGAGGTAAGGCGATTTGGTGGAAAGGCAAGTCCCACTTGGCAAGAGTTCGTGAAAGACGTAGAGGCCATGTGGAAGGTAGCGTCCTTTACTGTTGAAGATAAGGTAGACGTTATCTAGAATAACGTTACACCAGTGGTATCTAGAGAATTACAGATACGTGGCGGAGCCAAGGCCAGCCCAGAGAAGTTACTCAAAATAGTGGAAGAAGCCTGCAGTAAGCGACCACTAGTCAATGAGATGACTAGGAATTTCCAGGCCGTGAGTCAGGGGCCTAGGAAATGTGCCGTTTTCTTGGAAGGAAATGAGCCTGATAAGCTGGTGTAGATTGGCAGTGCAGCAGCTCACAATCAAGAGGAGGCACTCAAAGCAGAATTATCTCTCCTAAAGTCCCAGCTAGTACAGCTATCACAGACCAGTTCGCCAATACAAGAGGAGGTGCAAAGGAAGAAAGCACCATTCCAACGGCGGAAACAGCCACAGCACGACGAGGGGGTGTGTGAGCAGGAACCTCAACTAGACTTTCTTGTATGTGAGAGTGGGACCCCAAGATGCAGCAATAGTGATTGCAGTCAGCGACCCATAGCTGTACTGCTTGCATCAGGACCAGCGAACAAGAGCTGGTCAAGACCGCACTCCACCTCCACGAGGTGGTCCTGGAAACAGTCTGCAGCAGTGCAGTCTGGCTGAGCGAGTGTGGATCGCAATGGGAAGGCAAACCCGGTCCTAAAAAATGCCGTGCAGAAGTTGGATGTGTCGACCGAAAGGTGCAGATATCACAGCTTAGGCGTAAACAGACACAACGCAACCACCGTCCTTTTCAGGACGAACGAGGAAGAAGAAGGAAGAAGAAGTATGTGAGAGTCAGGATGTTGTCTAGGAAAGCTGTGAGCTGACAGTACCAACAAACGCAGTTGCACCGACAAGGCGAAAAGGAATTTGCAAGTGGTATAGTGTCCACAGGGGATGGGAGTTTATCACGCCAGATGATAGAGGTATTGATGTATTCGTACATCAGACCAAGATCTTCAGAAAGAGATTCAGGAGTCTGGCAAGGAACGAGAAAGTAGAGTTTGATAGCTAACCATCGGTCCAGGGCATGGAAGCAGTCTATGTATGCGGCATTGGCGGTCAAGAATGTAAGGGTAGTAGGAGACGACCCATGGTACAGAGAAAGCCTACAAGGTTGAGGTGCTATAATTGTGGAGAGTTCTCAGGCCATATGACAGCCAAATGCCCTCAAGGCCCGCTTCCGAAACGATGCTTTAGGTGCAAGTTTACAGAACATTTCATATCCGCCTGTCTCTCAAGGAGCTCTTTCCCTAGGCGTACTGCCACAACTAAGTTGCATATAAAATGCAAGCCAAGAGATGGCCGTGACAACTGTCACCCCAGGGGCGCCGAGAAAATTGATGGTCATTTAGGGGTGGAAACTCGTCCTAAGCAGATAGGAGGACATGCACATCAATGTTCAGAAGAGAAAACTCACCAAAAGCAGATTGTGGGGAATGTAAGCCACCGTCCACACAAAACGAGTGTAAAACACGTCAGGAGCAATCCCCCTACAAAGTCGACAGCTGCATGCACTGACAAGAAGAAGTTACAAGCAAGCAGCGACGCTGCACAAATAGACGAATCTTCCAGACCACAGCAACTGCCAGCCCGACAACGTACGACTAATAACTTGATGACCAAGAGTGTCCCCAGCCGGATTGTAACTATTACAGAATCTGAGCCCAAAGCATAGCCACTCAGAAAGAATCATGTGCAGCACCAACGATCTGAGAGATTACGACTGAAGCGCCAGAGGTAGTGCTGTGACAGCAAAATCAGTCTTGGAATATGTGACAGTGCCATCTTGTCAGCGCCATTTTGTCTGTCGTTCTCAGCGCCATCTTGTCATCACCATTGTCTCCGTGAATCACTGCCTTTTTACCACAACATCTTCAAGAAGAAGATATATTACTAGGCAACAATAAAGCCTAGAAAAAGTTGTGTGTTATATTTGATAGTTGTGGGTTATATTTGTGTTTTCACTCTTTCTAGAACATCCATCGCGCGTGTTACTTAAGTGGTCCAATTAGTAAGCGGCACGCAGGAAGTTGAGTAATCAGCCCTAGGGCATATATAAAGAGATAGCGAGCCGGCGAAAGACCCTATTTTGCAAAAGCCGCCCAGAGAGAACAAACGAAACGAAACGCCCTGTGTGGGTAGGAGATGGACAAAGAAACCAGAGCACGTGAGCTATAATTGTTAGCGTATTTGGTAGAAATTAGCTTTAGTGTTCTGTAATTTTATTATTAGTATTCAGCGTGGCACAGTTCTAGTGTTTGAGAAAATAGATCGAAAGATGCGTTTCCAAAGAAGATTTCGTTTAGGACATTATGTTTAGTTCTGAAATGATAGATGAGTGAAAATATGTGTGGATAGATTTTACTGGTGTTAATTCCAGATTGCGACTGTAAGAGTTTAGTAGCAATTATTTCATTCATCAGACCATGCAAGAGGGCAAATATAGTAGCAACTATTTCGCACATGGAACTGGACAAAGATCTTATCAGGGACTGAAATATAAATAATATTAACTTGTTGGCAAGATGGCAACCAAGGGGGGGGGGGGGCACGTGTTGATGACTGTGCATAAAGATGTCGCATGTGAGCGACAATACCATTTTTAGTTACCACGTGTTGGGGGGAATAAGCCTATTATGTTATTCTATTTTATATTGTATGAATTGACACGTGGGCGAAGGCAGGTTAATGTAATTTCCTTCATTAATGGAAGAGATAGTTTTTGTGTTAAATTTCCTCTAGGTGATGTATTTAGTTCTAGTTTTATTAAGTCAAGAATAATTTTATTTTATTCTTTGATGCAATGGTAATTTAGTGTATTTCACGATACTTATCATAATCCTACTGAATATCTTAAGTGGTTTACTTTGACAGTCATTTAGATTTCTGGTAAGCGCAATGCCACTCCTTTGTGCGTAAGACACGCTGAGACAGAGGTGTTTCTCTGTTTGCTCCTTGCGGTGCAGAGCGACACCGGTGCGGCTGATTCCAACATAATCCTGCACGAAGCATTTATATGCTATGGCAGTGGTTTGTTTCTGTAACAATGTGTTTTATACGATGAGTTCCCAATCTCATCAGTCGGCATATTGATAAGAGTATAATTGATGTTCTTATCGTAGGTGCAGGTTAATGGTCATCACATTGTTGAAATGCTATTTGTTGGTGTAAGGTGTTATGATTGTCAACTCGCTAACCAACACTGGGTTGTACATACAGGTCACCTGGTCCATAAAGTAGTGTGGCCCTGGACAGGTGATGTTGACAATGAGTGAAAGTATAAATGTCAATTGCGCGAATGTGTGGAATGTTCTGAAGTTAACATGTGGGTTAGAATACACTCATACACTCGTATGCA
Organism: Oreohelix idahoensis; assembly: GCA_024509875.1. Classification (NCBI taxonomy): domain Eukaryota; kingdom Metazoa; phylum Mollusca; class Gastropoda; order Stylommatophora; family Oreohelicidae; genus Oreohelix; species Oreohelix idahoensis. The sequence goes on from JAMPIV010010261.1 coordinate 51,596, forward strand.
AGTCAATGATGTCCTGAACTGCTATTGACGTTTTCATATATTTATTGTGACACATACTCTGACATTACGGTTGACAGTCACTGGAACAAGTTGACACACACATTGTTGTATACGTGAAGAAATACATAGCATCTGGATATAATGGAATGGTCGTAGGCAAGCACATAGTATTCAGATCTGTCTATAGTCTCATTCCTTAGCTGACTAATCGCGTCAGCCAATAAATATTACTTACTAATGGCTCCTTATCAGACCCTTTTCTGCCTAAGTCTTACAAGCCTTAAATCCAGCAAATGTTCATGATAACGATCTTAAACCACCAGTAGTGGGGTTTTATTTTCCTTATAGATAACAGATCTCTATCATCATCAGATAATAAGGTTGTCCCTGTTCTCGATAGATGATTTTATTAAACTGGCAATGAGATCCAAGGTGGCTTTACTTTTCAGTGAGCCTCGCTCACCCAATGTGAAAATATGAAGCATAATTAAAGATGCTGTTTATACATAAATGTCCTTATTGTTCTCTGAATATTCTGCAATTAATAATGCTGGTCACATCAAATAACATAGGACTGCTAGGTAGCATATCATCTTCTTCTGTAGTCAATAATAATCTAGGCACGACGAAACGTTTGCCCATCTAGGCATTGCAGAAGGGTACATAAACTGGCTTCGTTACCTTGTTATGGAAATACACTGGCGAATAGCTCACACCATCTTTTGGCGTTAAGAACAAACACTGGGGAGGATTACCGACATAACAGTCATATAGAGAAACTATCTCCTTTCCCCAAATAACCACGGAAAGATCCCATCTTTTGACTTCCCTGGTACAGACCAGCCATCGCAGAAAAAACATAACGGAAGACCCCTTTCAAAACACACCCGGTCTGGGCATGCGTTAAAGATAACCTCTGAACTCTATATTCAAGTGGGACAACTATATATTACATTCATACAAAACAAATACAGAGTATTCGCCCTTTGTCTAGAGTTCTAATCTCAGACTCAAAATATTATTACCAAATATTTCCAAACATGACAAGAATACAAACAAATAAATATCTTCCTATATATATATATACATCTCTATCTTCATTGTCCCCAGTAATCTGTTGGTAATAGACTACCGTACCCCCCGGGGAAAAAAATGAAATGTTTTTTTTTCATTTGAGAGCAACATACAATAGACTCACAACGCACGAATAATGCGCAGATGACTAATAAGAGTAATTTATAATGTCAAATTAAGGTAAAGTCATAGATCGACTTGTGAGAATATATCTCAACATCTCAGAGAAAGCATTTCTCTTAAGTATAAATATTTCCAGGGAGGTGTCACCAACGTATACCACAATGCTGGTAACAACACAATGCATATAACAATTTCATATTTAAGCACTATAAGTACATGATTGACAAAGAAGACAAATCATCAAAGAACAGCGGTGAATATATATCAATGAGCATAGTGATAGTAGTGATACAATCACTATATTACAAATTACAATGTGTTTCTATCTTGATATAGAGAAAGAACCGTTATAGACTTAGATGTGTTAAGAAATCCAAGACCTAACAGTTAGGTGGAATCATGTGGGCATCTAGACAAAATGTCTGCCATCACATTATCTGATCCACGGATAGCTCGTACTGAGAAATGAAAAGGTTGAAGAGCAATTGCATATCGAGTAGACCTCGAGCTCTTCAAATTCTTACTCTGTATAGCTGTAAGAGCTTTCTGGTCGGTTTCTACTATGAAATGTGCGCCTAGAAGGAATCTTTGTAGTTTGAGAATTGAATATACCATAGCCAATAGTTCACGGTCTAAAACCGAATAATTCCTTTCTGCAGCATTACAATTCTGGAGATATACATTACATAATGCAGAGTTCCAGAGTACTCTTGCATTAGTGCCGCTCCAATCCCAGTGGATGAAGCGTCACTACGAAGAACAAATGTCTTATCTGTAGTAGGTAACACTAAAATAGGTGGTGTTGAAAACACATTTTTAATCTTATCCAAAGAGGATTGGCATTCCTGTGACCAGTGGACCATATTAGGCGACCCTTTCTTTAGTAGTGTAGAAAGAGGTGCCATGATAGAAGATAGATTCGGAATGAATCTTCCATAAAATTGAATTAGACCTAAGAGACTTCGCACTTGCTTTTAAGTCTTAGAAATAGAGATGTTAAATATCTTAGTTATATTATGGTCCCATGTCTTTAGGAAACCATGACCGACTCGATGGCCTAGGAAAGAAATTTCTCTAAAACCAATGTAGGCTATAGAGGGTTTCGCTGTCAGGTTATACTCGCGTAGAGTAGATAGTAATTCAACTAACCCTGAATAGAGATCTTCCCAAGTATCGCTGAAAAGACACATGTCGTCTAGGTACGTAATGACATCTGACCGATAAGATAGGATTCGACGCATCATGCGTACGAATGTAGCTGATGTGTTCATAAGGCCGAAAGGCATGAAATTCCACTGAAAAAGGCCTCTAGGTGTAGAAAAAGCAGTAAAAGGTTTGGCGCGTTCAGATAAAGGAACTTGCCAATATCCTTTAGACAAGTCAAGTTTAGTGAAAAAATTAGATTTAGAAAGCCTAGTAAGTAGCTCTTCTAGTAAAGGCATAGGTTCGGCATCAAACTTCGTAACTTGATTCAATTTGCGATAGTCAACGCAAAGACGTATGTTATGGTCTTTTTTCGAACAATAACCATCGGCGAAGAATATGCAGAAGTGGATGGTTCAATTATTTTTAAATCTATCATCTCATCCAACTCCTTCTCAACCTGTGCTTGAAAATGTATAGGGATAGGATAAGGTCTGACCCTAATAGGATTACGGTCAGTTAGAATAATGTCATGTTCAATGACATGAGTTTGTCCAGGAATGTCAGTAAGGACATCCTGAAATGTTTGTAACATAACCGAAACTTGTCGCTGTTCTCCTAGAGATAAATCAGGAGAAACAGTAACATTTTTCCATGATTCACTAGAATGAAGTGGAATCATCGGAAGCGGAAGATTAACATCCGAAAAACTTGTTTCCTCATCCTGTATTACGGACAGTGATGAGTAATGACCATGTTGGACTGGTGAATCGTCTGTTGCCTGGAAAATAGGCTGTAAATAATCTGGACGTTCATGGAATTCCGTAAGCATATTGATGTGGAAGTTTTCATGCTTTCCATCAATATCGACAATGTAGTCAACATCGGAAATTTTCGAGATTATATCGTACGGACCTTTCCAAGAAATAAGAAGTCTGTTTTCCCTACAAGGTAGTAAAACAAATACTTTGTCACCAGGACAAAGTTGTCGTAAGGTTCTTTTCTTATTGGCAAATTGTCTTGCCTTCTGTTTAGCAAATTCAGAAGAAGAAGTTGCCAATTTGCATGCTTCGATAATCTTTTGTCTCAGCGCGATGACATATTCGTAAGAAGATTTTGTGTCATCGGTAATATTATCAACGGTTATGAGATCATGAAGCAAAGACATAGGGCCGGGCGGTCGCGCGCCAAAGACAAGTTCAAAGGGAGAAAATCCTGTATTTTCATTGGGTACCTCTCTGTAAGCGAAGAGGGCCGCAGGTAAAACTCTGTCCCAGTCTTGAGGATGATCCTCAGTTATCTTCCCTAGTAAGGTTTTGAGTGTTCTATTTAGCCGTTCGACCATCCCATTGGACATAGGATGATAGATACTACTCAAAGATCTCTCTATCTGCAGAGTAGACATTACTTGAGACATGGTATCCGATATTAGTTGGGTGCCATGGTCTGATAATATCTCCCTGGGGAATCCCAGACGAGAAAATATAAGCCAAAGAGCATCTGCAATGTCAGCAGTAGTAATGCTCTTCAGAGGAATAGCTCTGGCCAACGTGTGCACATATCAACACACGTCAAGATAAATTGATGTCCTCTAGCAGATTTGATCTTAAATGGACCAATGATGTCTATCGCCATTTTCTGAAATGGTCGAATAGGGAAGTCTGCAGCCTGAATAGGTGCAGCATGGCGTGGACCTTTGGATTTGACCTCTTGACATACTTTACAAGATCGACAATAAATCCGTATGTCCTTGTTCACAAAAGGCCAAAAGAAAGCCGCAAGAACACTTGACTTAGTACGGGAAAAACCCATATGTCCAGCACACTGAGAGTCGCGAGCGTGCTGCAAAATTTTAACTCTCAAATTCTTGGGAACAAGAATCTGAGAATGACTTGACTTGTTGGAGTCTTGCACCATACGTACAATTACGCCATTCCTCATTGTAATCCAAGATTTACGCTTTGTGTCTTTATTCGGATCACCTTTTGTTGCAAGCGTGAAGAATTTCTTTAGAGTCGGATCATCTTCTTGCTGTTTTATAAACGAGTCACGAGAAATTACCAAGGGATCATCTTGGTTATGCACTTCATTATCTTCAGTAGATGAAGTTTGAGGCATATTAAGAGCTTGAGCTCTAGTGACTACAGCATTAGCAGTTTGCATATTTTGTTTTTCCCAAACATAAATTTGTTGTGGAGTGCATTCTTTGACTCCGTGAATACGACCGATGATAAGATCAGCGATCGGATCCGGCAGAAGACATGCGTGTACATCACCTGTAAAGAAAGGAGTAGCAATCTTAATGATAGCAGTAGAGTATTTCTCTAAAGTGACGCCAAATGTCACACATTTGACTACTTTTCCGGTGGCACTAGAAGGATCTACAAGTGATTGCCTAACACCGATTGTGGTGCATCCAGAATAAAAAAAAAACTGAGACTGGATTGTCATTTACTAAACCTTTATGTAAGACAAGAGAACCTCTTCCATCATGCGCGACTGACGCAGGAAGATCGGGAAGAGGATGGCCACAACTTAAAGTGGACACCGTAGTTGGTTCAAATAATGTTTTGCATTGGGGCACTGAGATGCTCTCCCAAAATCAAAAGCGTAACATGCCGTATTATTAGCGTCATTATTATTTTTAGTCTATTTATAGGCTTCATGGGACTCTTGCTGTGCAGAGTTTGCCTGATAATGTGATTTATGTTTTTTGTATTGTGATCTACCTCGATTAATATTGCCTCTGTAATCATTATTTTTTTCTCTATTGTAACCCCTATTTGGGTTTGAGTCATAGTTCTCATGGTTACCATTATCATATTCATTATAATGAGTATCTCTATAACTACGATCTTGTTGTCTCCATGATGGATGACTTGGATAGTTCCTATAATGACTTCCTCTGCGGAAATTCCTATAATTATGACCACCCCTGTATCGAGGGCTGTCGGCTCGTCTCCAGTTCTTCGCAGAAGAACCCTGAAATGATTGGTTACCTTGGTTTTGATAACTATTATGGTTACCCTTTATATCAAACTTGTTTTGTGGTCCCTGAAATTTGTGTGAGAAATTAGGCTTGTATGGTGTTGCTGAAGCAACTGGCATACCTTCCTTAACCTTAGCATTGCTAAAAGCTACGTCCGGATGTGCCGTGACGTATTGGGTACAATATTCTTCCATTTCTTTTAGTGTCTTGGGTTTACGCTCATGTAGGAATTCAAGGAATGGTTTATTTACACTTGACATAATCTTGTCTCTGAGCAACAAGTCTATAAGGGCTTCAAATGTCTTTTCTGTTTTGGACAGCTCAATCCAACGATTAAATGTAAGACGTGTCCTTGCAATGAATTCTGAGAATTCTACCCCTGATTCAGGTACCATTTTCTTAAACAAAAGACGGTAACCTTCCTCTGTTAATTGATATTTTTTCAATAAAGCTGCCCTAATAACATCATAATTATCCTTGTCAGCCTCTTCAACCAAACTTAAACTAGTCAGAGAATCACCTTTCAAATTTTCTGATAACTGGTTAGCATATTGTGATTTATCCACATTATGAGCTCGACAAGAACGTTCAAATCTATCTAGCCAGAATGTTATATCATCACTGGAAGGATTGAACGCTGGTACCTTGACCTTGTAAGTAAAGGGTTTACCACTATTACCATTTGATTGATTAGCAATACCCATATTTGTTAATTTTAATTTTTCCAACTCAAATGCTAACAGTTTTTCCTCATGTTCCCTTTTTGCTTTTCTCTCCTCGGCTTCAGCTTCTCTGTCTAATCTCTTTTGTTCAGCCTCAGTTTCTAATCTTTTATTTTCAGATTCTCTCTGTAATCTTTTTTCTTGAGCCTCAGCTTCTAATCTCTTTTGTTCAGCCTCAGCTTCTCTTTCTAATCTCTTTTGCTCAGCTTCTTTGTCTAATCTATTTAGTTCAGCCTCAGCTTCTTTTTTTTTGTTTTTCCATTTCCATTTGGAATCTCCTTTCGTCTAATTGCATCTGCAATTTCTTTTGCTCAAATTCTAATTCCATTCTTTTCTCCTCGGCTTTTTGTTTTCTCTCTTCCGCCTTTTGTGCTTTTTCATATTGACTGGTAGCATACTCCTCTAACTTATCACCAGTCTTGCCTAGGGATTTCCCTAACTCAATGAAGTAATCTAAAGTCGACATAATGTATACCAATAATGAAATCTATCTCCACATAAATGGAATAATCAGCTCCCTTTATCACAATCTCTGTGGGCAACAAACCTTTAAATAAGGTCTTGTATAATCAACTGTGTACCTCTAATAATAGCAATTAATCATCAGTTGATTATTTCTCATAAGTTCACTACACAGCTAGTAGTGTATGATCAAGTATATTTTATAGTATATGTTAACCAACAACATAAACAAAAGACAATCAAGAAAGACAATACGAAAAAATTCGCAGAAATCAAATAAGTTAAATAGAAACTAAAGAAAATAATCACAGAACCTGTGATGATAACCGCGAGGAAATAAACAACACAAATGACGTCACAGTGTATAAATACAAATGTGTATGGAACTAAAAGACAGGAAAGATGAGACCAACAAATACACACAAATCAAAACAAAACTAAAGAACGGGAAAATATCACAAAAACGACGAAGAAAAAAAACGCGTCTTCACAACTAACAGAAATAGCAACAAATTGTCGCTAGCAAATTTTCAATTAAGAAAATTCGCACCTACTGAACGCTATTATAAAACCTCTATGACGTGGTATCCTTTATAATAGTCACCTTACCCAACTTCCCACAGACATATAAACAAATATCACATATAAACATGTAAACATTTAAACATAAATAGATATGTTGCGTGATAAATTCTCGCAACATCGTTTTATTTCAATATCTGTTTTATAACGCAAGGGCAACAACTGCTTGGAATTTATAGTCACTTTTCTCGGTAAGCATTTGTCTTCTCGCGTTGGTATCGAATGCAGTTAAGTTTGAGCTGTGGTCGTTTTGCGCTGGACTGCGCATGACTTGTCTTGCTTCTTTGTCGATCGGTTTCCGCCCACCACTAGTGGGAGTGAGCGATTTGGAATGGCGAAAGAGATGCCTCGTTGAAGAGGGGATCTCCGCTATTTTTGTTCTGTCAGGGATGTGTAGTCCTCTTAATGGATATTTCGTTTATTCGAGATAATACCTCTAGTGTTTCCCACATGTCGGGAGGCGTGATATTTCTGTGTATTTCATGAAAGCAAGGTAAATTGACTTTTCATTAACTCTATCGATTTTGGGTCGTGAGCGATTTCGATTCATAGCCTGTCTGCGAAAGTCGTCGTCACGAGATGTTTTCCTAGCTCACATGTCGCTGCATTGTACTGCATCGGTTGATGCAGGTACCAAGGACCATTACTTGCTACTTTGTTAAATGAACTAGGTTTGGAAAACCTTTATTATCTAGAGGATATTTTTGAGGACATTATTTATACTTCGGCAGACGTGTCTGTCTTGCTGAAGTCAAACTAAGGAGAGTGAACTGATCTCATACATCTGGTTATCTCCTGGCTGTTATAGAAAAGGATGGAGTTTTTCACCTGACTACATTTACAGCACTTTGAAATATAACATGCATCTGACTCATCATTGTAATGCTGTCTACCGTTTATTGCTGTATTGAATGTTGCTGTGATAATGACTGTTTGATGTGCCTACACATTTGCGTAACCATTTTGTCACTGTGGCGTCCACAATAAATAATGAAGAAAAACGTCAACGGCTGTTTCAAGACTCATTGACTTTATACGTCGTGAGTTTACTGACGTCCTATGTGGATTGCCCTGTTATTGTTGCATGAACATTGTTTTGACTGAACACATCTACACACTACACAAAACCAGACATGCGGATGCCATCCATCATCATATGGCATCACGCATCATTTGGTGGCCATAAGCTGGTTTGATTCTGGTACCAGCAAACACGGGGTCCCTTACCCACTTCATTTTCAACAAGAATTCATCAGCATCCTTCAAGAAATTAACATTCTTCAATACAGTCAACATCTTCAAAATTTTCAAAGTACTCGGCGTTGCCCGGTAAAAGTCAAAATTTCAATTTTTTGACGGAAACAAGAATTTGACAGTACCCGGCGTTGTTACATGTTGCCGGATAACTCGGACTGCTGTTATCTTTTACGCAAGTCAAGCAAGTTGCTGCTGTCAAGGTTCCAGTGCTGTCGTTTTTTGAGAAGGTCAAGTGCCGGTTGAAACGGGTTGTTTTCTGAAGAAGGCCAAGTACCGATTTCCATCAACTTACTTTTGGATTAGAAGGTCAAGTGCCGAAACAACTCAACACACAGTATTTCAGAAGCTCTTGTACCATCGTGTTAGCAGTGGAAGCAGTTCAGATGTGCCATCATCGTTGGAGCTTCGCTCTTTAGGACGTTGATTGACATCCGTTTTTCTGCTGTTCTACGATTGGAAGCCTATAAGTTAAGTGGCCTGTTTGTATGTAAACTGTGCCCTTATACTTCTGCTGAGTCTTCTGTGTATCATCTCATTCTATATGTTATATGTTTATATGTTATTTGTATATTTATATGTTTATATTTCAGCGGGTTCTCGGTTGGGTGGTGTCTCCGTTAGATTATGCCACGTCATAGAGGTCGTCTATTGTGAGCGTTTTCTGTAGGGTTTGCAACTTTCCGATACTGGAATTTGCTAAGCGACTTCTGTTGCTATTTATGTTAGCTGTGATGACATGTTTTAATATTGTTTTCGTTATTATTTCGCATTCTTTAGTTTTGTTTTGATTTGTTTGTATTTGTTAGCCTACTCTTGTCTATAATTTAGTTTCATACAACATTTTTGTTTATACACTGTGGTGTCATGTATTTTGTTTAATTCTATCGCAGATATCGTCACATTTTTTGTGATATTTCATTAATTTCTGCTTTATTTTTAGTTGATTTCTGCGAAAGTTTTTGTATTGTTGCTGATCTTTGTTATTGTTTACATTGTTATTGTTTACATTGTTTGTATTGTTTACATTTTCAATGTTTACATTCTGCATGTGTTTACATAGTCATTGTTTACAGTTATAGTAATTAGTTAATGGGCTATGCTAATGCACTGTTACTACTACACTGATGATAAATGAATGATGAATAGTGTCGTGCACTATTGAATGAGAAGTGCACTTATGATCAAGAATTGAGTGCTGATATTTCATATACAAGTTCTTTGATTGGAGACTTGTTTCCCACAGAGACTGGGATAATATAAGGTGATGTGAATATACAAGTGCTTAATTAAGACTTGTTACACTTAGGTTTGAAATAAATTAGTTAATTATTTCAGGTTTTGGACTCATATGTTAGACAACATGTCTACATTTGAGCACTTTATTGAGCAGGGTAAATTGCTTGGGAAGACTGGTGATAAGCTAGAAGAATTTGCAACTGCTCGATATGATAAAGCAATGGAAGCTGAACAAAAGAAACTGCAGATGCAGGTGGATGAAAAAAGATTCCAAATGGAAATGGAAAAACAAAAAAGGGAATCAGAAGCTGAGGAGAGAAAACTCCAGCTACAGCTAGAAGCTGAAAGACTTCAAAAAGAGGCTGAGAATAAAAGACTTGAAAAAGAGGCTGAGAATAAAAGACTTGAAAAAGAGGCTGAAAATAAAAGACTTGAAAAAGAAGCTGAAATAAAAGACTTGAAAAAGAGGCTGAAAATAAAAGACTTGAAAAAGAAGCTGAAAATGAAAGACTTCAAAAAGAGGCTCAGGCTGAGGAAAGAAGATTACAGAGAGAGTCTGATGAGAGGAAAGAGAAAGCAAAAATGGAACATGAAGAAAAGGTCTTAGCTTTAGAGTTGGAAAAATTGAAATTGACGAGCATGAGTAATGGTAATGATTCAAACAAGGGTTCATCTTCTGGTAAGGCTAATAATGATACTTTTAAGATTAAGTTACCAACATTTAGTCCTTCCAGTGATGACATAATGTTCTATCTGGACAGATTTGAACAAGCATGTACAGCTCATAACATAGACAAAGCAAAATATGTTTATCAGTTATCAGGGATACTGACAGGTAAAGCTCTAAGTATATTAAATATGGTGGATGAACCTGACAAGAACAATTATGAGGTTGTCAGGGCCGCTTTGTTAAAGAAATATCAGCTTAACGAAGACGGCTATCGTCTACAATTTAAAAACATGTTACCTGAAAATGGAGTTGAATTCTCCGAGTTTATTGCAAGAATACGCATTACTTTCTCACGATGGGTTGAACTATCTAAGACGGAAAAAACTTATGAAGGACTTATGGACTTAATACTTAGAGACAAAGTCATGTCGTCTGTCAATGAGTCTTTCCTTGCTTTCCTTCATGAACGTAAACCTAAAACAATAAAAGAAATGGAAGATTTCTGTTGCCAATACGTAACTGCGCACCCACACATAACCATGGGTAACTCTAAGGTGAAAGAAGGTTTACCAGTTGCTTCGGCAGCTCCGTATGGTCAAAACTTTGCTCGTAGATCCCAACAAAATTTTGATAGAAAGAGTAGCGGTAATTTCTGTCAAAATCATGGAAATCAATTTCATGGTGATTCTTCTTCGAAGAATTGGAGACAACCTGATAGTACTCGTTACTATCACCCTAATAATTATAAGCATTTCAAAAGAGGATATGGTAATAGAGGTTATTCCTGCCGAAGACCTCAGAACCAAACAAATAGATGTTCGCATCAATGTGAACATGATAGTAATCGTGGAAACTGGAATTCGAACCAGGATAACAATTACAATAGAGACAATAATAACTGCAGAGATAATAATAACTCTGATAACTTCAGAGGTAATAATAGTCGGGGTAGATCTCAACACAAAAAAAAGAGATATCAGCAGGCTAATGCTGTACAACAGGAAACTGAGGGAGCCTGTAATCATGTTGTTGATAGTAAAAACTTTGACGCTGTCACTAGTTCTGCTTTTGACTTTGAGAGAGCAAACAAATGCCCCCAATGCAGTACTTTATTCGAACCGGGTACCATAACTACTTTGAGTTGTGGTCACCCACTTCCCGCTCTTCCTGCTGCTGTTGCGCATGACGGGAGGGGTTCTTTAATTCTACATAAGGGTCTTGTTAATGATACTCCGGTCTCACTACTTTTCGATTCCGGATGCACCACTATTGGTGTTAGACAATCGCTTGTAGATCCATCTTGTGCTACAGGAAGGGTTATTAAATGTGTCACATTTGGCGGCACTCTAGAAAAATATCCTACTGCTGTAATTCGCATTGCCACTCCTTTCTTTACTGGAGATGTGCATGCTTGTCTCTTACCTAATCCTATTGCGGACCTTATTATTGGTCGTATTCACGGAGTTAGGGAGTGTACCCCACAGCAGATTGCTGCTTGGGAAGATAATAACATGCAAGCTACAAATGCAGTAGTTACAAGAGCACAAGCTCTACAAACACCCGAAACTTCACTGAATAGTGATAATGAAGTTGATAGCCAAGATAGTCACTTAGTAATCACTCGTGACTCTTTCATAAAATTGCAAGAAGAAGATCCTTCTTTAAAAAAATTCTTCGTTCTTGCGAAGAAAGGTGATCCGAATCAGGATACAAATAGAAAATCTTGGATTGCAATGAGAAACGGCGTACTTGTACGTATGGTACAAGATTCGACTACGTCGGCACATTCGCAAATTCTTGTTCCCAAGAGCATGAGAGTCCAAATATTACAACATGCTCATGACTCGCAATGTGCTGGACATATGGGTTTTGCCCGTACGAAGTCGAGAGTCCTTGCGGCTTTCTTTTGGCCTTTTGTCAATAAGGACATTCGTATTTACTGCCGATCATGCAAGGTATGTCAGGAGGTCAAATCTAGAGGACCACGACATGCTGCGCCTATCCAGGCTGCTGACATTCCTATTCGGCCGTTTCAGAAAATGGCCATAGATATTATTGGCCCTTTTAAGGTCAAGTCGGCCAGAGGACATCAGTTTATCCTTACATGTGTCGATATGTGCACACGTTGGCCAGAGGCTATTCCTCTTAAGAGCATATCTACTACAGATATCGCAGATGCTCTTTGGTTGATATTTTCTCGCTTGGGGTTCCCCAGAGAAATATTGTCAGACCATGGCACTCAACTCATATCTGACACTATGTCACAGGTAATGTCTACCTTACATATTGAACGATCTCTCAGTAGTATCTACCATCCTATGTCTAATGGGTTAGTTGAGCGTCTGAATAGAACGCTCAAGACTTTGCTTGGTAAGATAACTGAAGATCATCCTCAAGATTGGGACAGGGTTTTACCCGCGGCTCTCTTTGCCTATAGAGAAGTCCCTAATGAACACACAGGATTTTCTCCCTTCGAACTTGTCTTTGGCGCGCGTCCACGCGGCCCTATGTCTTTATTACACGATCTCATCACTGCCGATGATATTAGCGATGAAACTCAATCCTCATATGAGTATGTCATTGCTCTTAGACAAAAGATCATTGAGGCATGTAAGCTAGCAACTGCTTCATCAGAAATTGCTAAAGAGAAGGCAAGGCAGTTTGCTAACAAGAATAGATGTCTACGACAACTTTGTCCAGGTGACAAAGCATTCGTCCTACTCCCCAGTAGGGAAAATAGACTTCTTATTGCATGGAAAGGTCCGTATGCAATAGTCTCTCGGATTTCCGATGTTGACTATGTGGTCGATATTGATGGAAAGCATAAAACTTTCCACATAAACATGCTTTCGGAATTTCACGAACGTCCGGACTATTTGCTGCCTATTTTCCAGGCAACGGATGATGCTCCTGCACCTCACGGTCATTATTCATCCCTGTCTGTCATTCAGGATGAGGAAGCTACCTTCTCTGATGTCAACCTTCCCCTTCCAGTGGTTCCATTACATTCCACGGAATCTTGGAAAAACGTTTCTGTTTCTCCTAATCTTTCTGGTGACGAACATCGACAAGTCTCGTCGATGTTACAAACATTTCAGGATGTTCTCACTGACATTCCTGGACACACAGATGTCATAGAACATGACATAATTCTTACCGACAATAATCCAATTAGGGTTAGGCCGTATCCTATTCCTATACACTTTCAGTCGCAAGTGGAAAAGGAATTGGATGAAATGATTCAATTAAATATAATTGAACCATCGACTTCACCATATTCTTCTTCCATGGTTATTGTCCGGAAGAAGGATAAGAACATACGAATTTGCGTTGATTATCGCAAATTGAATCAGGTCACAAAGTTCGACGCTGAACCGATGCCTTTGTTAGAAGATCTACTGATTAGACTTTCTAATTCTAGATTCTTCACTAAACTTGACTTGTCTAAAGGTTATTGGCAAGTGCCTTTAGCAGAGCATGCCAAACCTCTTACTGCTTTTTCTACACCTAGGGGTCTATTTCAATGGAATGTTATGCCTTTTGGTCTCATGAACGCCCCTGCCACTTTCGTTCGCATGATGCGTCGAATTCTGTCACATCGTTCGGATGTCATCGCATACTTAGATGACATCTGTCTCTTCAGTGATACCTGGGAAGATCACTATTTAGGGTTATATGACTTACTGTCCACTCTACGTGAGAATAATTTGACAGCAAAACCTTCTAAAGCTTTTGTTGGTTTTGGTGAAATCTCTTTCCTGGGTCATCGTGTTGGTCATGGTCTCTTGAAGACAGAAGACCACAATACTTCCAAAATACTGAACATCTCTGTTCCTAAAACGAAGAAACAAGTTAGGAGTCTCTTAGGTTTAATTCAATTTTATGGGAGATTTATTCCAAATTTATCTTCGATCATGGCACCTCTCTCAACATTGTTGAAGAAAGGTTCGCCTAATCTGGTCCGTTGGTCTGAAGAATGCCAATCTTCACTAGACCAAATCAAGAATATATTTTCTTCTCCTCCCATCTTAAGATTACCTACTCTTGATAGGACTTTTGTTCTTCGGAGTGATGCTTCATCCACTGGGATTGGAGCAGCACTGATGCAAGAATATGCAAATACTCTGCATCCTGTTATGTACATTTCTAGAAAACTAAATGCGGCAGAGAGGAACTACTCGGTTTTAGACCGTGAGTTGTTAGCGATGGTTTGGTCAATTCTAAAGCTACAAAGATTCCTCCTGGGCGCACATTTCATTCTAGAGACTGATCAGAAAGCTCTTACAGCTATTCAGACTAAGAATTTGAAGAGTTCGAGATCCACTCGATATGCTATAGCTCTTCAACCTTTTCACTTCACGGTACGAGCTATCCGTGGTGCGGATAATGTGATGGCTGACATTTTGTCTAGATGCCCACATGACTCCAACTAATACTTCTGTCCTATATTTCCTATATATTACAGAGTCATAACACACCTATATTTCTACAATAGATTAGCACATCTGTACTTACTTTATATGTACACACTATCGTGCTTTGTTGTCATCTTCTTCTGTTCGTTTTTTAAGATGATAGAGGAGGACTGAGTAGTTAATATAAGGGCCGTTAGTTTACTAAACAGCCACAATTATTAATAATGTATTGTACCTTATGAAGCATATTAGTTATTAATTAGCATTATATTGCTTGTACTTTCTCAGAATGTCATTGTTGAGCTGAGGACTTACCTTACGAGTTCTAGATTGTGTACTTACCCTCGGAATACCAGAGCATATGTCCTGGATCGTCATGTAGTTTAACTTTACTATGTACTTATGTCATTACATGTCAAAGAATGTACTATTTAAATTTTCCTATCAGATTTGTACATCCATTTTTAAAGACAATATTAGAGTATGCTGTTTAATGATGATTATAGTAACTTGCATACGTATATTGTGTTTACATGCTAACGTGATGTGTGTTGGTGACACCTCCCCGATGTGAATATTTTTTGAGACATATTTATTTTTCTGTTGAGGTATATCCTCACCAGACACTCTATAATTAGCCTATTGTTTGGCAATTTAATTAATTATCAGCGCATAATTCGTGCGTTTTGAGCCGCTTATCGCTTGCTCTTTGATATTGAAAAAAAAAATATGTTCCACATTTTTTTTTATCGGGAGGAGGTGGTGATATGTTGCGTGATAAATTCTCGCAACATCGTTTTATTTCAATATCTGTTTTATAACGCAAGGCCAACAACTGCTTGAAATTTATAGTCACTTTTCTGGGTAAGCATTTGTCTTCTCGCGTTGGTATCGAATGCAGTTAAGTTTGAGCTGTGGTCATTTTGCGCTGGACTGCGCATGACTTGTCTTGCTTCTTTGTCGATCGGTTTCCGCCCACCACTAGTGGGAGTGAGCGATTTGGAATGGCGAAAGAGATGCCTCGTTGAAGAGGGGATCTCCGCTATTTTTGTTCTGTCAGGGATGTGTAGTCCTCTTAATGGATATTTCGTTTATTCGAGATAATACCTCTAGTGTTTCCCACATGTCGGGAGGCGTGATATTTCTGTGTATTTCATGAAAGCAAGGTAAATTGACTTTTTCATTAACTCTATCGATTTTGGGTCGTGAGCGATTTCGATTCATAGCCTGTCTGCGAAAGTCGTCGTCACGAGATGTTTTTTCCCAGCTCACATGTCGCTGCATTGTACTGCATCGGTTGATGCATGTACCAAGGACCATTACTTGCTACTTTGTTAAATGAACTAGGTTTAGAAAACCTTTATTATCTAGAGGATATTTTTGAGGACATTATTTATACTTCGGCAGACGTGTCTGTCTTGCTGAAGTCAAACTAAGGAGAGTGAACTGATCTCATACATCTGGTTATCTCCTGGCTGTTATAGAAAAGGATGGAGTTTTTTCACCTGACTACATTTACAGCACTATGAAATATAACATGCATCTGACTCATCATTGTAATGCTGTCTACCGTCTATTGCTGTATTGAATGTTGCTGTGATAATGACTGTTTGATGTGCCTACATATTCGCGTAACCATTTTGTCACTGTGGCGTCCACAATAAATAATGAAGAAAAACGTCAACGGCTGTTTCAAGACTCATTGACTTTATACGTCGTGAGTTTACTGACGTCCTATGTGGATTGCCCTGTTATTGTTGCATGAACATTGTTTTGACTGAACACATCTACACACTACACAAAACCAGACATGCGGATGCCATCCATCATCATATGGCATCACGCATCAACATATATATCATATAAATGCAATGTAATGTGTTGCAGATAGAATGTGTTGCGGAGAAGGCTCAGTTATACAGAATAATGGTACAGTTTCTATCAAAATTAACTACCACTTTAATCAATAATTGATTCTGGCCTTAAATATTACAAAGTTCAACACAATCTAGAGAAGTGCAGGAAAATCCACCGTTTACTGTTCCTAAGGATAACAAGTAAGACTTCTCGCTTCAGTTGCACTGTACTTGTCGCAAACACAGTCAAATATACGCTCCAACACTGATGTGTGATGCTGTTTCTTCCAAATAAACACAGTCTGTTCAATGCTGTCTGTACTATGACAAATGTCAACAAGCGCTGACCTAGTTACTGCATACGCTCGATAGGACAGGTCACGCTGACATCGACTGTAGAGTTGTACATCAAACTTGTACACTGGTGTTCATGTGTGTCGTATGTGGCCACAGGAAACCGTCTGGTATCAGTAGTTCTGTACAATGTCCACTGTGCAGGTTGACCCAGAAAGCTGGTCTACCACGTTGATAAGAGTATAATTGATGTTCTTATCGTAGGTGCAGGTTAATGGTCATCACATTGTTGAAATGCTATTTGATGGTGTAAGATGTTATGATTGTCAACTCGCTAACCGACACAGGGTTGTACATACAGGTCACCTGGTCCATAAAGTAGTGAGGCCCTGGACAGGTGATGTTGACAATGAGTGAAAGTATAAATGTCAATTGCGCGAATGTGTGGAATGTTCTGAAGTTGACATGTGGGTTAGAATACACTCATACACTCGTATGCACGTCAATGATGTCCTGAACTGCTATTGACGTTTTCATATATTTATTGTGACACATACTCTGACATTACGGTTGACAGTCACTGGAACAAGTTGACACACACATTGTTGTATACGTGAAGAAATACATAGCATCTTGATATAATGGAATGGTCGTAGACAAGCACATAGTATTCTGATCTGTCTATAGTCTCATTCCTTAGCTGACTAATCGCGGCAGCCAATAAATATTACTTAATAATGGCTCCTATCAGACCCTCTTCTGCCTAAGTCTTACAAGCCTTAAATCCAACAAATGTTCATGATAACGATCTTAAACCACCAGTAGTGGGGTTTTATTTTCCTTATAGATAACAGATCTCTATCATCATCAGATAATAAGGTTGTCCCTGTTCTCGATAGATGATTTTATTAAACTGGCAATGAGATCCAAGATGGCTTTACTTTTCAGTGAGCCTCGCTCACCCAAGGTGAAAATATGAAGCATAATTAAAGATGCTGTTCATACATAAATGTCCTTATTGGGCTCTGAATATTCTGCAATTAATAATGCTGGTCACATCAAATAACATAGGACTGCTAGGTAGCATATCATCTTCTTCTGTAGTCAATAATAATCTAGGCACGACGAAACGTTTGCCCATCTAGGCATTGCAGAAGGGTAGATAAACTGGCTTCGTTACCTTGTTATGGAAATACACTGGCGAATAGCTCACACCATCTTTTGGCGTTAAGAACAAACACTGGGGAGGATTACCGACATAACAGTCATATAGAGAAACTATCTCCTTTCCCCAAATAACCACGGAAAGATCCCATCTTCGGACTTCCCTGGTACAGACCAGCCATCGCAGAAAAAAAATAACGGAAGACCCCTTTCAAAACACACCCGGTCTGGGCATGCGTTAAAGATAACCTCTGAACTCTATATTCAAGTGGGACAACTATATATTACATTCATACGAAGCAAATACAGAGTATTCGCCCTTTGTCTAGAGTTCTAATCTCAGACTCAAAATATTATTACCAAATATTTCCAAACATAACAAGTATACAAACAAATAAATATCTTCCTATATATATATACATCTCTATCTTCATTGTCCCCAGTAATCTGTTGGTAACACCTATACGACATGCTTCAGAGTGCAGGGATGAATATTGAGATGGATCAGTTGTGAGGTGGTGGTTTATGTTCATTAATTGGAGTATTCGTTGTACATATCGTTGAATATTATTCTATTTAATGCATATTTCATTATTATTTAGTTATTGTTATGTGCAGGGTAGTTTATGAGAGCACGTGGGTCCACTTGGGAACAAATTATGTCACTCTGCTCCTGATGGAGCATGGGGCCACCAGTGTGGTTTGCCTCTGCATGAAGCATTCAGATGCTCATGCAGTAGTGGTTTCGGTAGCAACCTATGTTACATGGTGAGATTGAAAGCTTCATGCACAGCACCATACTAGTCTCATTGGATGACATGCATGAGTGTGTGTGTGTGTGTGTGTGATAGTTGAGTGTGTCAGATGGCGTGGAAGGACTGTTTGGTAGGTGAGAGTGTCGTTTCTCATTATTTAACTATTATGATTTTAACTAGTCGGTGCTTTGTTTCGGTTTTCAGATTAGCAATTGAGCACTGGCTGGGTGTTTTGTTTGCTTTGTTTTATTTGTTTAATGTTTGCTTCATGCGCTTGGTCACTGACTGGGTTGTATGAATAAATACAGCCCCTGTCTTAGAATCAGAGTTTTATTGTTGATCGGGTCGGTTGCGAGTGTGCAAGAAAGTGATCACATATCACAACGGCATTATCATCATCTCGCCCACGCTATCAAAATATAAAACAAATTCTCCCATAAACCACCAGTGTAAAACCATGTAACTTGACTTCGGTAAAAAAATAATTTTATTTATATTTTTTCTTATATGAAGTTAATTTTCTTTCAGCACTTTTTCGATTAACCTCGATTTGTCAAGAACGAATTAACAGCGCTATGCGAGGTATTGGTATACAAGATAGTCCTGGTTCTGGAGGAAAGCCCTTAAGTTGATAGTACACGACTGGAGGAACGTCCTTAAGTTGATACTACACGACTGGATGGAAAGTTCTTTGATAGTACACGATTGGAGGAAAGCCCTTAAGTTGATAGAACACGACTGGAGGAACGTACTTAAGTTGATACTACATGACTGGGTGGAAAGTCCTTTGATAGTACACGATTGGAGGAAAGTCCTTAAGTTGATAGAACACGACTGGAGGAAAGTACTTACGGTAAGTTGATAGTACATGACTGGAGGAAAGTCCTTAAGTTGATAGAGCACGACTGGAGGAAAGTCCTTAAGTTGATAGAACACGACTGGAGGAAAGTCCTTAA
Organism: Oreohelix idahoensis; assembly: GCA_024509875.1. Taxonomy (NCBI): domain Eukaryota; kingdom Metazoa; phylum Mollusca; class Gastropoda; order Stylommatophora; family Oreohelicidae; genus Oreohelix; species Oreohelix idahoensis. The sequence goes on from JAMPIV010010261.1 coordinate 71,294, forward strand.
GTTGATAAAACACGACTGGAGGAAAGTCCTTAAGTTGATAGTACGCGACTGGAGGAAAGTCCTTGAGTTGATAGTGCACGACTGGAGGAAAGTCCTTAAGTTGATAGTACACGACTGGAGGAAAGTCCTTAAGTTGATAATGCACTACTGGAGGAAAGTCCTTAAGTTGTTAGTACACGACTTAAGTGACAAGAAGTTGCGGAGATGGAGATTAACTCAACAGACAATCTAGATACTCTTCTGTCCAGTTTCTTTCGGGAAACGGATTTAATTCATCATTTTTCTTAAAAATAACCTTAACAAGTAAGTTTTTGGATTGTTTCTTCAATACACAATTTTAATTTAAAGTATTGCAGACTTATTATTATGGATAAAAATGATCCATAATAATAACTTAGTGGTGGTTCGACATGTAACAGAAACAACACAGTTTAACACAGTATAATAAAAAAAACTGTCAATTTTGACGGGTTATTGCTAGTAATTAAATATTTTGCATTTATTAACATTTGAAAATTTATAGTGGATGTCCAAGAAATACGAGTCTGGCAACCTCAGCATATAGAATGATGGTTTCATGAAACACCACTGCAAGAGATAGTGACTTCTTTGTGCGGGTCTCATAGAGAATCTAATGCAGGGGTAAGTTCCAAGTTCCATATAGAGCAGGGAGTGGATGGTGATATAACTGACATTCATACTTATCATATTAACCTTTTCAACCAGCGCATTTGCAAATGTAAACATGTTCAATATAAATGTAATGGATGTTTTCCTCTTACTGGGATTAACATTAATGTTCACAGAGAGTTACGCTCTGAGGCAGATGTTTGGTGGAGTGAAAATGGGTGGGCGGGGGGGTGGAACCTGACTGTCTTGTCAGGAAACCCAATACTATTACGGGTATTTGTTTCTCTCTTATTTCATGTTAGTAGTCGGTGGTACCAATTGGTGGTGCTATCTGTCAAACAGGTGAGTGGTATAAGTGGCCTGCAGTCAAAGCTAGACACCATGAGCAGACAGTCTTAACAAACGCTAGACCATCTTCGCAATTACCCCACGATTCTACGAGGGATGTGTTGCGACCACCAAACTTGACCAGTGACGAAAGTGAACCAGTCCATAACCTGCAAAGAACAAGCACCAGATAGAGAAAAAACCAACCGACACCTTACTGGCAGCTAAGTACCAGTTCAAAGCTGCCAAGTGAACTCTATTAAAGAACGTTTCAAATCAGACCATTACCCGTAAGGACATCTTAAAGACCCTATATAAATTCACTCTACTATTATTTATATTACATTTGTTAATGATAGTTGAGTATTACATTTTTTATCTGTAAATATACACATGTATATTTGATTTAGTAATTTGTGAGTGAACTGCACCCAGTCGTTTTAAATACCTATAACATAGATTTTTAAGTAATATTTTACTGAGTTAAATCAGTTGAGGGCTGGCTCATCAGAACGAGCAAAATCCTAACACATAGAAAGTCAGGAAAGATCAAAAGTTTACACGGCCTGGATCCTCTCAGCCGTAGCACTTGATTTCTTTAAATTCCGATGAGGCTCCTTAGAACTGAAACACTATTCTTCAATTCACATCTATGATAAGAGAGAAAGGTAGACACCTTTGAAGACCTTCAGTAGATACTCTGAATTTTAGCCACTGTTTGACCATCACTACAGAGCAATGGTAGTAAATCTCGTGACACTGTTTTGTCTCTCTCTATTTCCCTTACTTCTCTTTTTTAGAATAAGGGACTGCCTTGTAACGGCATGTGATTTTCCACTTACGTCTTTCTAGTACCTGTCATCAATACCACATTATTGATTTTGTTTCGTCATTTCAATTATTCTATTTTGCGTAAACGATCTTTTATGAAATTCTGTATCTTTCTTGTTGTCCTATTTGTTGCTGTCCATGTTTTAGAGACATACAATAGGAAGGACTTGATATTTCAGTTTTTGTTATTGGACTCGATTTCTTGTGACTTTTATATATCAGTGAAATCCATTTTGCTTTTGTATTATTTGTTTATGTCAATGGCTTGTGCTCCAAATTTGTCTGTATTCAGACAAGATATTTATGTGCACATCTTAATAGGTACATTACTTGTGTCATCTAGCGCTGCCTCGACAGCTTCATTAAATTATGATTGCTTTCTTTGTTTGCTTGTTTAAAATAGTTGATCAATGTTAGATTTAAACTATCAACCTCAATGTCTACACGCCAGAAGGAAATAAAAACACACACACAGAATTACACAATGTTTCAATAATAAAATGAGCTGCTGCGAAACTGAAAGATAATGAAAAAGAAAACATAATAATTTAGAAAAGAACATTGAAAGGGAGGACTTTTACAAATGAACTATAAATCAGAAAGGTGGAAATTGATGTAGTCTGCCATCATCAGCCACAGTCACATACAGGAGACAAAGATGATAGGTGTAGATGGGTTAAGAAGCTAGCGATGGATAGGACACAAATTAAGGAAACCTGTTGAAAGCATTACAAGGCAGTCATTGTTGTGGAATCCCCGAATACATATGGAGAAGAGAACTGGAGACGTAAATAACAGCAATAAAGTAGAAATGGAATGATCTTGAGAGTCTGGCACAGGACGGGATGTAGTGAAATTGACAGAGATACAACGGTAAAATACCTCCAAAGATAACATGTAAGGATAAAAACATAATGCGGAGGCTGCTGATAGTACATGATCGCCCAGACCGCGGGTCATCACCCTCCATAAAAATTGACTTGCTAGACAGGAGGGGAACGGCGGATAAAAGGAAAAAATATGACTGGAAAGATTGCGTGAGACTAGAAAGGCTAAGGAGACGCAATTGGGGGGGGAAACGGAGAAAAGTCACGTTTCCCAAGTTGACATAAAGTAAGGAACTCGACAGAAGGGACCTTGGATATGTTACGCCACAGTCATTTATTGGTCGCTTTTGCGATACCAAGCCTTTGATTTGAATTCAGCGGCAGAACGCAGATGTTTGGAATATTACAAAAATTAAAAAGTAACTTTTTCGTAATATTAATGTTAGGAATATAAAAATTAGCTGGCCGGATGGCCCATTCTGAGCAGTGAACTAATATGTTCTTAATTTTACAGACGGATAGATAATATTGAAGATAATGACAAAAGACAGTGTTGTTCACATCAGCGACAGACTGTATGGAATAAAAAGTGTCGCTATTTGCACAAAAAAACACGACCTTGAGACGCAGGTGTTCAAATCTACTTAGTAGGGAAGCGAAGGGACATTGGTGGGAGCTGTGTCTAAATATAACTTTTAACGACAAAATTTTGGAGGGGAGAGAAAGGTTGGTTCAAAAATCAAGTACGTTTTTGAAAAAAACAAGTAGAGACGGACAGACTAACAGATAAACATCCATACTTGACTGAAGCATGACTGAAATGACTTTAGGGTAGGAAATTTGAATTTGAAAAAAACCTAGGCAGTGATTGGCCACAGACAATCATTTTATCGGCGCTCAGACGCGCAAGTGGGGCCATTCCTCAATAGTTGTTCGATGATAGACACAGTATTTTAAAGTGTGGTGATTTCCAAATGAAAGAAAGTGAAATAAGTTCAGGGACGCCATACTATAGCCAGCAGCTCAGCTGAGTTTTGCTAGCATTTCTGTGTTCTTTATTCATAATCTGGTAAGATTGAAATTATTTCCTTATATATTTTGAATATTGTTTCATGTTCGAGTGATTTGATACTGCCATATCGAAATCTAGCCTTACAAACAAGAAGGGATTTGCTCTAGACCCCCCGCCCAAGTCAGGGTCTAGGGACCAACAATATACATAAACTCCAGCAAGGGTTAGGAAAGAAAGATCAAGTGTTGAGAATAATGAAACATATTACCTATCCACTTTTAGGGAAGGAAACTAATAAATATTTTTCAGAATCTATAGTCTGGGAGGACCTATCTGATGTAAAACCACCATGGTAAATGTGCTGTTTGGTCAGAGAGATCTGACCTGTCTGTATGATGTGGTTGTTGTGTCCGTGTTGTGTCCAGACGTGGGTAGAGAATAGAATTTTGACACATAGCCAATACTTTGATTGCAGAGCTGTGAGTTTCAGTTGTCAACAAGGCGGTGTCCATTCAGTTGGTGATTTTACTCGAGTGTATCTGTGCAGTACGTTGTGACAGAGACCACTATTATTGCCCGCCAGCACGGAGAGGTGGGACCACCAGATTTCAGCACCAGAGCTACATATGCAAGTTGAGTGAGCCTCTGGTCTGCTGGAAGTTCACCAACGCCTTTTAGTTACTAATACCCCATAAAATTCCTGCAATTTACTGGACACTGTGTAGTCAATATAGACAGGTGTGATGAGGCCACCCCAACAGCACAAGCATTAACTATCCTCCCAAGTAGATGACTACTAGAACATTTTAATAAAACTAACTAGTCTAGTACTTATATATGTACACTCTTGCATTTATTATGTAACATTCCATGCATTTCTTTCATAATTTTTAAATCCTTTTTTTAAAAAAAGTTCTGGTCAACATAAAACTTGATCCAGAACAAATAAATGTAATATAATTCTATCAAAAATTTTACACTCTTGAGTTAGTTCAGTGTATTATAATATTTGTTAAATATTATTAGTCTGCTTAAATATCTGTGGGTGTATCTATAACTATCACACCACATTACATATCATTACCCTAGACATTTTACATAGCTACATTCATTAAGAAAAAAAATTGAGTGTGAGGTCGTAGTGGTAGCAAGAAAGGCCTTCTGACAATTCACAACTACATTTTATCTCAGGAGCCTTCACAGCTGGCCTCATACATTACATTTAGTAATATCACCATCATACAATACCATCAAACCCACTACATACATTGGGGTCTTGTCCAGGGATAATTAGCCCAACAGTAATATTAGGATCTCCTGGTTGGAGAAATAAAATTAGGGAAAAAAATTGTGAAATTCCCTTTAAAATTAAAAGTGTCCCTGCAGATAAAAGTTGGTGAATCTTCACAGCCAGTGATAATTAATTAGTTAACTGGTTAGTTAGAATTAGTTAGACTATAGTCATAAGAAGTACTTAGTGTATTTACTGGTTAGAGATTTAGCTTGTATATTATTATATTGTCTGAAAAGTATGGCGGAGCTAGCAAAATTCCGATCAGCTGCTGTGCTGACCGCAAAGGAGATGGGAATGGATGGTCAGATTTTAATTCAATATGTAACGGCTGAATGTGATAAATATATTGAAAGGGAAGATAGAAAGGTAGCTGAAGAGAAGAGGTTACAAATTGAGGCTGATAGAGAAATTAAGAGGCTGCAGATTGAGGCAGAAGAAAAAACGACAGCAAAGGGAGGCAGAAGAAAAAAGGTTGACTGCCGAAAGGGAGGCAGAAGATAGAAGGTTGCAAAGGGAGCACGAATTACGACTAAGGGAGCTGGAATTACAAGGCCCGGCTCCTGAAAATGGTGCCAGCCCTTTTGCCTCAGATGCTACGCCCAGTCTGGGAGCCTCAAACTCAGCTATGGGGTTTCATTTAGACCATTTTGTTGAAAAAGACGATGACATAGAGGGGTACCTAGGACGTTTTGAGTTATTAGCTACTACATATGGGTTAGAGAGAGAGAGGTGGAGTTTAAAGCTATCACAGGGATTGAGAGGTACTTCTTATGAAGTATTTGCCAAAATGAACAGGGAAGACCAAGACAATTATGACATGTTAAAGCAGGCTTTGTTATTAAGGTACGAGAAGAATGGTGAATTTTATCGTAAGAAATTTAGAAATGCCAAACTGTTGTCTGGGGAGACATACCACCAATTCTCTGCTAGACTAGAAACCTATTTGGAGAAATGGACGGCTCTGGGGAAGACCCAAGATCTTAAAGAAATGATCATGATTGAGCAATTGAGAGAGTCCATGGCTCCAGACATGAGAAAATTTCTCATGGAACAAGGTGCAGAGAAGTTGGGGGAAATTTTAAATGTTGCTGAGAGGTATCAGGCAGCTCAGGCAGAGGTAAGTGGTGCTAAAAAGAAGCACATAGACAATTTTAAAGCTCCACAGCAATTTAATAAATTTGATAATAGAGAGCAGGGAAATAAAGGTAGGACAAACTTTGAGCGGCCAAGAAATGACTATCGCGACAGAAACTCACAGTTCAATGACCAAAAGTTCAATGAAAGAAAACCGTTGAACCAAGGAAAAAGATGGTGTAAATGGTGCAAGAAGGATAACCATAACACCGAATTTTGTAGAAGGAAACCTTCAAACATTGCTGCAATGAAGTCGGGGACGCGAAGATTAAAGGTTAATCCTAATGGACAACAGGAACCTTATCACCCCCCAGTTTGTGAGGATGTTATTTGTAATGGGGTCACCATAAGGTGCCTTTATGATACAGGTTTGGATTATGATTCAGTTGTGAAGTCTAGCCTAGTGGACCCAAGTCAGTATACCACAGAAACAGTGGAAATACAAGGGGCGACTAAGGACATACCACTCATGACACTTCCCATCGCAAGGATAACGGTGAAAACTCGCTATGTGGAGGGAGAAATCAGAGCAGCAGTGATAGATGAACCAATCTACCCTCTGATATTGGGGTGTAGATACGTCTTCTTGGGGAATCCCGAGAAACCTGTGATCATGGCGACAGTGCAGACCAGGTCACAGAAGAAGGAGGAAGAAGGTGAACCTATAAATGCTCATCCAGAGGAGATGAGGAAGGCGCAGGCTGAGGATAGGACACTCAAGCCCTGTTTTAAAAAATTGCCCAAATGCCACACACCTCCGAGCAAGGGGGAATATTTCATGAAGAACAAACTCTTATACAGGAAGGCCGGAACTGGAACAAATGGTCACAACCAGCTGGTTCTTCCCACTTCATATAGAGATAAAGTGATGGAACTCGGGCATGCGATTCCCTTCAGTGGTCACATGGGGATCAGCGCCACAGGACAGCGTATAGCTTGTCATTACTTCTGGCCAGGGATAACGGAGGATATAAAAAGATATGTCAAATCCTGCCCAGAATGTCAAAGGGTAGCTCCAAAGCACTGGACTGCTCCTGCAACTCTAGGGGAAATGCCCATAGTGGGAACACCTTTTGAGAGGGTTGCAGTGGATATTGTAGGACCTCTCACTCGGACCAAGAGGAGGAACAGTTACATCCTTACTCTGGTGGACACTTGTTCTATGTGGGGAGAGGCGGTAGCCCTGCCATCAATTGATTCAAAACATGTAGCAGAGGCACTACTTACAATATTTACCCGATTAGGATTCCCGCATCAAATCTTGACGGATAATGGTTCTCAGTTCAAGGGGAAACTAACGGAAGAAGTTTTTAAGCTATTTCAAGCCAGACACTTTCATTGTAGTCCGTACCATCCACAAGGGAACGGCCAGGTAGAGAGGTTCAACGGGACTCTCATTTCTATCCTGAGAAAGCTGGCACACGAAAAACCGGATCTGTGGGATCAATTCCTGCCCGCCGCATTGTTTGCGTACCGGGAGGTACCACATAGTTCAACCGGGATGGCTCCCGCAACTCTGCTATTTGGGAGGCCAATAAAAGGTCCATTAGAAGCTTTATTAAGGACCTGGACAGATGAGAAGGCGGAAGAGACTGTTACCTCATCGTATCAATACGTGAACGAACTGACCACTCGTTTGAAAGCTGGATGGAAACTGGCAAATGATAATTTGAAGCAAGCCAGGAAGAAACATGCAGCATATTTTAATAGGAAGGCAAAGGACAGGGAACTGGCAGTCGGAGAGAAGGTGCTGCTTCTACTACCCGGAAGCCAGAATAAATTACAAATTGGTTGGCAAGGTCCATATACGGTTCTAGAGAAGGTGTCTAGAACAAACTATAAAATTGACAAAAAGGGGAAGGAGAAAGTTTATCATGTAAACCTGTTAAAGAAGTATCTGGACAGACCACTCCAGGAAAGCACCCCCTTATTGACCTTGGCTATTGCAACCCAGATGCAAAAAGAACCACTCACCTCACATGAATACCCATTACATCCTTGTGAAACCGCAGCACAGGTAAAAGTCAGTAAGCACCTGACTAAAAACCAGAGGGAGAGAGTTCAACAGGTTCTGGAGGAACATACAGATGTATTAACAGATAAACCAGGCCATACAAATTTGCTACAGTATGACATGAAACTGGTAGACTCAAACCCAATCTGTATGAGAGCCTATTCTATTCCGTTCGCGAAGGAGAAGGCATTGAAGGAAGAAATAGAGTATTTGTTGAAGGAGGGGATTATTTCGCACAGTGAATCATCTTTTAGTTCTAGTGTCGTTTTGTTGAGAAAACCGTCTGGGGAACACAGACTGTGCATAGATTACAGGAAACTGAATGCTGTCACAGAAGGACAAGTGGATCCATTACCAGACACAAAACAGTTATTTGCCAGACTGAACAAGGCAAAATACTTTTCAAAGGTGGATCTTAGTAAAGGCTATTACCAGATCCCAGTGAAGCCTTAAGTGAGACCTTATTTGGCTTTTAGCACTTCGGATGGACATTATGAATTCAATATGCTACCATTCGGACTGAAAAATGCTCCGAGTGTGTTTTCAAGGATGATGCGCAAATTGTTGGATCCCCTGAATAACCCATGTATCACGAATTTCATGGATGATATTCTCGTCGCCACAGAGACATTTGAAGAACACATTGAAGCTCTGGAGATGTTGTTTGATAGACTTCGGGAGGCGAACTTAACTGCTAGGCCAACAAAATGTTGTATTGGATGCAAAGAGTTGGAATTCTTGGGACACACTGTATATCAGGGTAATATGACCCCTGATCCTAAGAACTTGGAAAAACTGCAGAGAGCACCTAGGCCGCAAACAAAAAAGGACGTGCGATCATTTGTGTCGTTATGCGGATTTTATCAAAAATACATCAAGAATTTTAACGCTATTTGTGCTCCTCTGACTGATCTGACTCGCAAGGGACTTCCAGATAAAATTATTTGGACTGCACAATGTGAACTAGCGTTCAAAGAGTTAAAGGAAAAACTCACTAGCAAGCCTATTCTCAAACTGCCTGATTTGACACAGGACTTTGTCTTAAGAACCGATGCAAGTAATGTAGGACTATGAGGGGCTTTGTTGCAAAGATCATCTTCACCTGATGGGGAACTGAAACCAGTCGCTTATGCAAGCCGTAAATTGAATGTCGGTGCAGATTTCCTCAGTCGGCACCCCTGTGATCAAAATTAGAGTAGTGGCAGACGTGAGGAGTAATTTTACCTATGTGTATCGCTGGTTTTGGAACTTGCCATAGGCATGTTTTCAAGTGGGGAGATGTGTAGTGAAATTGACAGAGATACAACGGTAAAATACCTCCAAAGATAACATGTAAGGATAAAAACATAATGCGTAGGCTGCTGATAGTACATGATCGCCCAGACCGCGGGTCATCACCCTCCATAAAAATTGACTTGCTAGACAGGAGGGGAACGGCGGATAAAAGGAAAAAATATGACTGGAAAGATTGCGTGAGACTAGAAAGGCTAAGGAGACGCAATTGGGGGGGAAACGGAGAAAAGTCACGTTTCCCAAGTTGACATAAAGTAAGGAACTCGACAGAAGGGACCTTGGATATGTTACGCCACAGTCATTTATTGGTCGCTTTTGCGATACCAAGCCTTTGATTTGAATTCAGCGGCAGAACGCAGATGTTTGGAATATTACAAAAATTAAAAAGTAACTTTTTCGTAATATTAATGTTAGGAATATAAAAATTAGCTGGCCGGATGGCCCATTCTGAGCAGTGAACTAATATGTTCTTAATTTTACAGACGGATAGATAATATTGAAGATAATGACAAAAGACAGTGTTGTTCACATCAGCGACAGACTGTATGGAATAAAAAGTGTCGCTATTTGCACAAAAAAACACGACCTTGAGACGCAGGTGTTCAAATCTACTTAGTAGGGAAGCGAAGGGACATTGGTGGGAGCTGTGTCTAAATATAACTTTTAACGACAAAATTTTGGAGGGGAGAGAAAGGTTGGTTCAAAAATCAAGTACGTTTTTGAAAAAAACAAGTAGAGACGGACAGACTAACAGATAAACATCCATACTTGACTGAAGCATGACTGAAATGACTTTAGGGTAGGAAATTTGAATTTGAAATAAACCTAGGCAGTGATTGGCCACAGACAATCATTTTATCGGCGCTCAGACGCGCAAGTGGGGCCATTCCTCAATAGTTGTTCGATGATAGACACAGTATTTTAAAGTGTGGTGATTTCCAAATGAAAGAAAGTGAAATAAGTTCAGGGACGCCATACTATAGCCAGCAGCTCAGCTGAGTTTTGCTAGCATTTCTGTGTTCTTTATTCATAATCTGGTAAGATTGAAATTATTTCTTTGTATATTTTGAATATTGTTTAATGTTCGAGTGATTTGATACTGCCATATCATAATCTAGCCTTACAAACAAGTAGGGATTTGCTCTAGACCCCCCGCCCAAGTCAGGGTCTAGGGACCAACAATATACATAAACTCCAGCAAGGGTTAGGAAAGACAGATCAAGTGTTGAGAATAATGAAACATATTACCTATCCACTTTTAGGGAAGGAAACTAATAAATATTTTTCAGAATCTATAGTCTGGGAGGACCTATCTGATGTAAAACCACCATGGTAAATGTGCTGTTTGGTCAGAGAGATCTGACCTGTCTGTATGATGTGGTTGTTGTGTCCGTGTTGTGTCCAGACGTGGGTAGAGAATAGAATTTTGACACATAGCCAATACTTTGATTGCAGAGCTGTGAGTTTCAGTTGTCAACAAGGCGGTGTCCATTCAGTTGGTGATTTTACTCGAGTGTATCTGTGCAGTACGTTGTGACAGAGACCACTATTATTGCCCGCCAGCACGGAGAGGTGGGACCACCAGATTTCAGCACCAGAGCTACATATGCAAGTTGAGTGAGCCTCTGGTCTGCTGGAAGTTCACCAACGCCTTTTAGTTACTAATACCCCATAAAATTCCTGCAATTTACCGGACACTGTGTAGTCAATATAGACAGGTGTGATGAGGCCACCCCAACAGCACAAGCATTAACTATCCTCCCAAGTAGATGACTACTAGAACATTTTAATAAAACTAACTAGTCTAGTACTTATATATGTACACTCTTGCATTTATTATGTAACATTCCATGCATTTCTTTCATAAATTTTAAATCCTTTTTTTTAAAAAAGTTCTGGTCAACATAAAACTTGATCCAGAACAAATAAATGTAATATAATTCTATCAAAAATTTTACACTCTTGAGTTAGTTCAGTGTATTATAATATTTGTTAAATATTATTAGTCTGCTTAAATATCTGTGGGTGTATCTATAACTATCACACCACATTACATATCATTACCCTAGACATTTTACATAGCTACATTCATTAAGAAAAAAAATTGAGTGTGAGGTCGTAGTGGTAGCAAGAAAGGCCTTCTGACAATTCACAACTACATTTTATCTCAGGAGCCTTCACAGCTGGCCTCATACATTACATTTAGTAATATCACCATCATACAATACCATCAAACCCACTACACGGGAGAACCTGACACAAATTTTCTCAAAAATCTATGCTCCTTCATGACTTGAAGGAAGATGATAATGATGATAAATGATGATGACAAAAAAAAAACAACAAAAACAAGATGTAACTAAATATCACATCAGATAAGTTCTTTAAGACATATTCCTAGATATTACAAGACCACAAAGTCTTTTATATTTGGACATGTGCCCTAATATAACCGACGATTTCTGTGTCTAGGTGTAATGACCCGTGCCTCGCCAAAACCAGGAAAAATTTATATTTAAATGAAAGTTAGTCAGAGATGTCAGATAAGAAACTGAAGGAGATAAGCGAACTGATTTATTGAGGAATAAAATCCAGACGTCACCAAATGGCGGATATGAGTCATTGACAAAGTCACATAATTGGGTTCGCTCAAAAAAGCAGTAGCTTGGGATACTTATTGCTCAGAATGGCCGAGTCCCAGAATCTCCATGCCTTTTATGTGAATTTTGGTAAATAATTAGGTATGTCGGGCCAAACCCTGACTGATTTTGTGGTTAATTCGGTTAAAACCGATCAGGAAATAGCAAAGGTCCGCTGAACGTGAGAATAGGAAAATGGCCAGAGAACACGAAAAAGCCAAAGCAGAGAAGGAAGCCGAATAAAAAGAAGCACAAAGGATATTTGAAGAAAAGGAAGGGTGAACAGGATAGAGCTGACAATGGAAAAGGAGAGGAAATTCGAAAAGAAACAGGCCGAAAGAGCAGAAAAGAAGGACCGGACCGACAGACCCCACACAATCAGACTTAAAGAATTAGAGATCAAAGGAAGGTGAGTCTAATCTGATTCCAGTGTTAGTGGGTCGGGCATTTGCCAAGGTAGTAATGGGGAGAATAGTTCTCACGTTGGGTTGCCTGGTGTGGCCTCTTTTGTAGTTAGATGTCTAATCGGAGGTTTCAGAGGAAATATACATCTATCTCTCCATGTTTGAGTCCTCAGCCACTACAAATGGCTTAGTTAGGGAGAAATACAACATGAAGCTATCTCAGAGTCTGAGTGGATGTGCTTATGATGTGTTTATCAAAATGGCCCCGGAAGAGCAGAATGATTACGACATGTTGAAGAAAGCCTTGCTTCAACGTTTTCAGTTGAACGTTCAAACATTTTAGAACAAGTTCCGTGAAGCTAAGAGGCAGAAGGATGAGTCTTTTAGGCAATATGCTACACGCGTGATTACGTCTTGTACGTGGAGAAGTGGGGATCACTCAGCACCTTCGGCGAATCGTATAAAGGGCTGCAAGAAATGATAATCGTGAAGCAGTTCAAAGACTCGCTCACCCCTGACATTAGACTGTTCATGGCGGAGCAAGAAGCCGAAACTCTTGAACAGGTTGTGTTATTTTCTGATCGTTATCAGAGCGCGCAGTTGGTAGTGATCCCAGCAAAGAGGCGCATCCACAAGTGTCACCCTAAAAAATTGATCACCCTGACACTGACCCCAAGAGTACGAACAACACAACACAAAAAAATGGCCGAAAAAGCACAGGATATCACCAGGCAGAAACAGAGCAATTCTGCCCAGGGAAATGGAAGACGATGGTGTAGATCGTGCAAAACTGACACGCATTTCGCGTCGGAATGTAAGAGACCGAAATCAGGTACTTGTTGCGTTGCATATCTGCTCACGAGGTCGAGAGTGAACCATGACTTTCAGGCAGACGAACAAAACCACAGTTATCCACCCCTTCCCAGCCCAATTAGTGATTAAGAAACTGTCTGTAACCACTCCGTGCGGTGCTTATATGTTTCGGGTTCAGAATACTCAGCTCTAGTTTCACCATCTTTGGCGAAGACACACCAGTACACTGGTGAAACTGTAGACATAAACGGGCCCCGGAAGAACAAAGATAACGTGATCCTTCTGGTATGTACGGAGAAACATCAATGCCACTGTTTTAGACGATTTAGTCTATCCTCTTATTTTAGGGAGAAAATAAGTGTTTCTTGGAGATCCCTGACGTGACTCCAGGTCGACACAAAAGAGAGAGAACCCAGAGCTGACCCAAGCAGTCCTTAAGCTCTCATCTCTAATCAGCCCGACATATCGGAGATGAAGAAGGCACAAAGGGATATTGAATCCCTAAAGACTTGCTTCTCTAGGTTGTATAGTAATTACTCCCATACTCTCCGGGGAGCATATTACAGGGAGAGTGGTTTAGTTTACAGACGGGTCGGGAACAAGAGACAGTTAGTTGTCCGACTCCCATATAGAACCCATATGATGCAGCAATTGCATAAACCCGATTTACAACCTCATCGAGGTACGCGTGCTTTAGTAAGACATGCTTCCTTAAAATGCTTCTGACCAGGCATTAAACGTGATTTTCGACAATATGTGAGATTGTTCTGTTTGCCATAGCCTAGGACCAGGTCCTCATGGATGAGATCACGAATAGTAGCATGAACAGTAAGATTGTTGCGGACTATGGCATCACCAGAACAAGGTGAGTAGAAGGTGGAGTTGCCGAGCTGTGAAACTCCTTCTTGAATATACAAGTCCTTACGCCAAACTACTACAGCACCACCTTTGTCAGCAGGTTTGGTGATAATGTCATCACGTTTTTTAAAGAGTGACAGTGCCCGAAATTCAGAAGCAGTCAGGTTAGATCGACGGGTAGAGAATATACCTATCACAGTGTGGAAACATAAAATTATCTTGGCAGCAATATAGACAACTTTGTAGGAACGGATAATGATACTGACATAACACTGCAAAAAAGCAAGAGGAGCTTCCGTGACCTAATATATGGAAGTCAAACGAGATCGAGGTCAAGAACGAAAATGAGAATTTTCAATAGAAATGCCAAGCACGTCCTATTGTATGTCTATAAAACATGGACAGCAATAAATATGACAACCAGAAAGATGAAGACTTTTATAAATGGTTTTTGGGTAGATCAGAAGGGTTAAAATGGGACGATAAGATCAATAATGTGTCACTGATGACAATAACCAGACAAACACCAGTAGAACAAGAGATAATGTTGAATAAGACACACGTTAAGAAAACCAGTCGATAACATTACCAGGCAGTCCTTATTCTGTTACCATTATGAATGAATAGAGGCAATGCAAAATACATGCATGGAAGAGATATGGAGACAGGCATGACAGGATACATGAGACACGGAACGACCGTGATTGGATAGCACAAGACAATATGGTGTGTTGTATTTAAGACTTTGCTCCATTGTTGGCTGCAAGGTATTGATAAGGATATGCTGAGTGGTTTTCTGGGATTGAGAGAGTAACAGAGGAGGGTAATGACACTCAAAAGATATTTATTGTAAAGGCATTTCATAAAGTTTAATGTTGGCGGCACTTTGTGCCTCTTAGGAGATACCTCTCTGTCACTGACAACTGTTTAAAATCATCTTGGGATTTCATTGCCTAAAGTTGTTGTTGTTCGTTCGTCGACTATATTGCTGTAATACGTACTCTGTTCAACCAAAGCGGTTATAATTGGGGTATATTAGGCGTTAGGTTATTCTATGCTAGCCGGTTGTTAGTCCTGAAAAGGACTGGTCCTTAAAAGGACCACTAGCTGACTGTCTGGATTCCTCTTCGTTGTTTGTCCGTTCGTGGTGCCGTGGCGTGTTCCATAGTGTTTTTCATTTCCTGCCTCACTATCTGGCTTGTGTGGTTTTGTTTGTTTTTGCCATCCTCGTTTCTAATTATTGTATCTTCCTTTTCTCCTGTATCTGAAATAGCGCTTTTTCTATTATTGATGGGAGTAGCTTTTCTAGCGTCTCCTCGATTACTTCTTCGTCTGATTGGCCGTTCGTTTTAGTTTCTCTTGTGTTAGATTTAATTTCCTCAATGGCTATTCTTTCTGCTTCTATTCTTTTGAGTATTTCTGTGTTTTCTTCTTTCAGCGTTGTCAGCTTCGTGACATCTGTTATCTATTTGTTGCTGGATTCTAACAAAAATGATAGATAACTGGCATCTAAACATCAATAACGATAATTTATGTGGAGCAATCTTTGTAGACTTTAAAAAAGCATTCGATATGATAGATCACACTATTTTAATCAGAAAATTAGAAACAAGGAAAGTAAATCTTAAGCTGGTGAAGTTAATTAAATCATTTCTGACAGACAGACAACAAGTGGTGTCTTACAATTACTCTTTGTCCAACCCAACTGTTGTCGATATTGGTGTTCCCCAGGGCTCTATTCTCGGCCCTCTTCTCTTTGCCGTATACATTAATGATCTTTCTCTGCACACCAAACATTCATCCTGTGACCTGTTTGCCGATGACTGTACTGTTTACACTAGTGACAAAAGTTGCACTGCACTAGAACTATCTTTACAAACTGACACACATAATATTTTTAAGTGGAGCAGCGAGAATCGAATGCAAATAAATATTAGTAAAACGAAATGTATGTTAATATCCACCAGACAAAAACTACAAAACTCGCAGAAAACAAAACTTCAGCTCTACATTGAAACATCACTAATTGAAAACGTAAATGAACATAAAACTCTAGGTCTAACTGTTGACCAGCACCTAAGTTGGAACTCACATGTAAGTGCACTCACAAAGCTAACGCACAAAAAGTTTACCAATTAGCCAAAATCAAACACTTCCTGGGTGATGGGGCAAGGAAAATGTTCTACACATCTCACATACAAACATACCTAGACCATTGTTCCACAATCTGAAGGACAATGGATGGGTTTGAAAAAAAAAATCGAAAAAAGGTGATTCGTCTTACGAGGACAAAAGACAAAGAAAGTAGTCTACGTTACGGCCACAAGGCCTTCGTCAGGAAAAGAAAGAAAGTGAAGGCTAGATAGGAGACATAAGAACTTAAAAAAATATAAAAATAAAACCTAGGTACTTCCCTGAAGGCGAAGCATCGGAATCCTATCACTATCTGATTTTTTTCAAACCCATCCATTGTACTCCACGTCTTACCGCAGTCCCCCTCAACTTCCACAATCTGGGATGGTTGTTCCATATCCAACACAAAAAGGCTTCATTCACTTCAAAAACGTGCAGTGCGCCTAGTTGCTGATAAACATCAAACACATTATATAGATCTATATAACTATCTTAAAATATTATCCCTTAGAAAGCGCTTCCTATTTAACAAAGCTAAATTCGCTCGCAAAATCTTGTCACATAATGCTCCAACGTATCTGTGGCCACTTTTAAAATTCAATGAAAAACGTAGTCAGCGTTTAAACCAGTTAGAGGTACCCAAGCCGAGGCTAGATTTGTACAAGAAGAGCTTGGCTTACTCAGCTGCTCATCTTTGGAACAATCTTCCACATGACGTGAAAAACATGCATAGTCCCTACTCATATAATCGTAGGCTGTTCAAATACATTATGAGGGCGGATTATATGCCGCCCTAAGGGATTATGCTTCGAATTATTATTATCTAATATACTGTATGGAGGGTCTGATGATCTAGTTTTTCATTTTAATATACCTTACTTCTTAATTGTAATCAGATACTGTAAATGTATGCTTTTATACTATTTATAATGTTGCATCGCCGTTGAACTAATACCTTAAGTATGTTGGAGAATTAATAATAAAGCAATAAAGATGAGTAAGAGGAAGGGCAAAATGCAAGACGGGCCTATATGTACGATTCTCATCTATCAGTCAATACCCTTTACCTCCCTAAGGCATAGGTCATAAAACTGGATCTCGTGTAATGGAGGCGTCGACAATTCACTCCCTGTGGCAGTATCTGCTTGGGACTCAAAGTTGCTCACCTGTGAGAACATCTTCCGCATGCGCTGACAACACATGAAGTCCCAGCTAATTCAGCAGATTTCCAAAATGTCACGAGTTCTTATTATATGCCACCATTATCTGATTACGTTTCAAATTATGTCTTATTTACTGTATGAATGGTTTAGATTGTGTTTGTTAGTTTTTTTTTTTTTAAATTTTTTTTAAGGTATTAATTTTTGTTAATGTATTTTAATTAATAATCCCCCTAAATTTGATTATGTCTGGATGTTACAAATGTATGTTATTATTTTACCTCGATAATGTTGTATGCTTAAATAATGCTAAAAATACATGTGCTATTGAAAGGATACGGTATGAAAGGTGAGCGAAAGGAAGGGCAGAATGTTAGACGGGCCTGCGTGCCCAATTCTCAACCCTTTAAAAATAAAGTTCGTTCGTTCGTTCGTTCGTTCATGTCGTCCATCATATGCCTAATGCACTGCAGATCTATTACATCTTCTCCACTATCAGTTTGATCTTCGGTAGTCTGCCTGCTTTTATTCTCGACCTGGAGTTTCAGTTTCATGTCTTTAACTTCCGCTGTCAGCTGATGTAGCTGTCTTCTATCTATCGTGCGCTATTTTCTGCAACATCCGCAGCCACTCTGTGTTTTGCCTCTGTACCTTGCCCCGTGTTTTCAGTGACAGTTTGCACAGTTACGGTTTGCATTCATGGCCTTGTAAATGAGGTCCTCCATCGCCTTGGGACAGTCGCGATATGGGTGGCTCCCCGCATAATACCGGCACACTGTATCTTATTTCCTACATTTTTTTTTAAATTTTATTTTTGTGTAAAACGTTTTCCTCGTTTTGGCGAGGCGCGTCCCGTTCAACCTAGTCGGTTATATTAGGGCGCATGTCCAAATATAAAAGACCCTAAGACAACAACAAACAAAAACGCACAGCTAAGTAAAGAATTATAGAAAAGTTACAGCGCGTTGCATAGTTAAATATACTTTTCCACAGCAATTTTTACTTATTTAACATCAGAGAAAGTATATTAATTATACATAATTATTGTTTACAACTTAGTTGTTTCCAGTGCAAAAGAATTACTTACCGTATTTTAAAGTAATACCTGCTCATCTCTAATGACATCACTGACCTATCTAGGAATATGTAAAAAAATAGCTTTCTGGTGTGAAATTAAGTAACCTCTGTTGTCCCTATGATTAATAAAATGTTTTAAAATGAACCAATACTTTTAGAAAAACAAACTACATAGTGGTCGATATTTATCTTTGTTACAAGCCAATGTAGAACTCCAGGTAAGTAAACATCGACACATAAGAAGGTAATATTCACTTACCTGATGGTCCTGTTAGAGACTTGCTTGGAAACGGGTTAGTACAACTAAACTCAATAAACCATATCTATGTATAATTTGTATGCTGGCAAGGTATTTAAGAATAGACAAAAACCACGTGACAAAGAAGATTGACCTGAAAAAAGGAAAACATAAAATGAGGGAATGGGAACACTGCGTTGGATGTGATACTGACTGACGTTTGCTGGTAACCAAAGATCCGTTTGGTTATTGAATAAGGCAAGGAGCCGCGCTGGTGTAATGGTTACAACGTTGTACTGGCGACCAGGTTTTCAAGGTTCAAGCCCGGGCGTCTGCGCTTGAAGGAGTGTCAACGACCAGGATTTTGACTGAATAATCTGAACGGCTCCTGTGATAAACCCTCTGTGGATGGGAAGGAGCGAAGCTCCTGACCGGGTTGGAAGGAAAGTCCTCAGGTTCCCCAGCCTCGCAATGACATGTCATTGGGCCGAAGGGCTGAAAGCCCAAGTGCCGCTGGTTAAGGAAAAAAAAAAACCAATTGAATAAGGCAATGATTTCGTTACTTTGTTATTTATTTTCTGGTTTTGTATTGTCTGTTAATTTCTTAGACTTGATATTCTATATTTCTTATTCTATAATTTTACTTGTTATTTAGTAATGCTTTTCCCTCGTGTTACCCATTGTGGAGAGATGGAAGTTAGATAATAGAATAGTTCCCAAAAATAGAGAAGAGAAATTGTGATCTAGAAGTAGGGATGTTACAAACCAAGTCAGGTAGTTAACTATACAGCTCTAGATTGTAGCTATGAGAGACAGGCACTTGAACACGTGCTCTCAGCTTGCAAGGTGGCAGTATGGCAAGGACGATACACATGGCGCCACAACAAAGTACTAAATGAGTTGCCTGCTACAATAGACCTGTCAAGGGTGAAGGCTAACAGCAATGTCAGATCGAGCACCGCAAATACATACTTTCTGAGATCAGGAAAGTCAGCACACCCCAAATCAAGTACACCAAGTAGCAGTTTACCAACCCTACTTGACTGTGCTAATGAATGGGAGATGGCAGTAGACCTACCTGGGCTAGGGGCACATCTAGAGAGCATCATAAGATCTCCAAGACGACCAGATATAGTGATGCATTCCTCATCATCGCACCAGATTATAATGAGTGAGCTGACCGTGCCTTTTGATTCCAGATTGGACAATCAACACTGGTTCAAAGTGGCCAAGTATAATGATCTGGCTACGGAATTGAGACACGATGGGTTCACTGATAGGGTCATGGCTGTTGAGGTGGGTGCAAGAGGTCTCGTGGCCGCCTCAGTGTATGATCTACTGAAACTGTCGGCGTTGAGGGGACAGTCAAGACCAAAGCAACTCAAGAGGCTCAGCGAAACTGCGAAAAAAGCATCGTGCTGGCCGTGGAACAACCGCAATGGGCTATGGAACTCAGGACAGTAATTTGGCTTCAACACAGGGGTTACTTTCACAATTGCCTTTAGCTGGTAGAAAATAGAAATTTGAATGCTGCAACTAAGGTGGAGTGGGCTAAATGCACCTCACAAGACAACAGGAGGCTGACACTTGGGAGTCATGACCCAAGTAGGCCCGCCCCCTTAGGGTGTAAGGTATATTAAGGGGACGAAACACTTGATCGATGGGGGGGGGGGTCTTCTGATGATCCTATTGCCTCCTATTGTATCTCTCTATATAGAGTTTCCTATCATCATAGCTTAGTGGGCGACTCGGAGAGAATGTTGGGTACATTTCTGTTCGTCTTGGATTTGTCGGACGTAAAAGGCAGTTTTGTGTTTCTCTAGAATAACATTATGTGGTGATTCCTAACGCTGTTCCATTAATTCAATTCCAGTTCTGCCCTATTGTGAAAAAATTATTATTCCAAGCAGTCTTAACTTAGATGTATGCCTAAATATGGGCTAAATCAAGTGTTTTGCTAGCAATTTACACGATTTAAATAAGAAATATTTTCGTTCAACGGATTTTGCCGAAGATTACTCGATACATAACAAAAGTAAGGTGCAACTGGAATGATGACGTAATAAATCTTCAGAGATTTACGCCGATTCACGACATAACTATTGTGCCAATGTGAGAATGACATTATATTTTACATGTTTAAGGCAGATACCAATGTTGGATGTGGACAGTCAAAGGCCGGGGCTACGTTAAAAAAAAAAAAAAAAAAAAAAAAAACACACACACACACACAATATTGAAGGGATAGGCGTAAGTTAGATCTCGCTTTTCTGGTAGATTAAAGATGACGATTAGTTAGATCTCCAGGCGGTTTAGGGAATAACAGAAATAATTTTTAAATTCGAGACATTAGGTGACTAACCCTCTCTCACCGAAATTTAAAAGCGAGGTTTACTCATTCCCAGTGAAAATCCACGACCTAGCGTATGTGGCAGCCTACTCTTGTGTTGTTTCAAGTATGTCACTGCCTTCTTTTCTACCCAGGTTCATTACTTCAACGGTGAACGACAAAACGTATAAACAGACAGAGTGTCACACCACACATGTATCTATGTAACTCTGTTTGAAGATGGCTAAGTCCCTGGTCTAGTCGAAACACAGTTTATTTACAAAATGTACATTTGGTTGTCATATCGATCATCACACTTGGCCTTGCAGAACAATTTCATTGAATACAAAGTCTACTTGATTATGACTACGGAGCTTTCTTTCTAATGGTCTTGTTGATAATTCTGTCTTATTCAGTATTTATAACTTCCTTGATTAATTAATATCGTCTATTCATATATTCTTATAACGTTCAGGTTATTGATTGTTAATACCGGGCATCTCCGGGGATGAACACTTTTCCTGATATTCTAATTATCACTGGCCTCACAAGGCTGACCCACTGAACTTCTAAGCTATCGATTCTCTACATACCTCGTCAAGATGATCAATTCTCTTGGTAACGAATTTGTTTCATAAATTCGTTCTTTACTTGGCTGCTTATTGAAGTTATTATCTTCAACTGCATAATGCCGCTGAGCCTTTCCACCACAGATCATCGAGTTAGCAAATTCGATGAGCAAGCATATGTCTGTCAAGATGGCTGGTTCACCTTGCACTACCGTTACCTAGGTTCGTGCGACCTGCCTGTCTAATTGGCGATTCTCGAATGTCTCTTTTCTCATCTGCCCCGAAGAGCGTGCACCGTGAACTCTATTCACTAATCTAGCCTTCTTCAGGGAGATTTTATGCGCACCTTTCTCGGACAACCCCTTCTTGCCCTTTATCTTACTGCTTTTACCTAACAGTCCTTGTTTAACCATCAGTTGCTTCCCCTGCCACACTTACAAAAATTCACTAAAATTGTAAACTGTATGAGATAGGAACGTGATATTTTCTTTGAAGTAAAGTTGACATTTTGGTAAAATATCATTTAATTACGCTTTCTAAATTAAAAATACTCGGAAACCTGAAAACAGACATGATTTTATCAAGGTAGATTTTTAGAGAGCTCAGTGTTTCTGAAGTAGATCTCTACAGATCTTGGGTTACCTTCTGCTACAATAGTACCTTACCAGCAAACAACATTATCACATTCACCATTCCTCACCCTTCCCTTATTTTAGATATTATATTACCACTTATCTCTCTTTGGTTTTCACTTGATGTTTTGCTGGTGTGAAGACTTAAATATATTGTCATCGTAAACATTGTATATAAGTTTTGATTATTGTGTTCAGTTATACTAACCAGTTTCCAATCACGTGTCTGACAGAACCAGTAAGTTCATATTACTTTCTTCTTGTGAGTGAAGTCTTACTTAAAATATTACATTGTCTGAAAATATAGCACTGGTAAGATGGGACATTGACAACTAGTATTTCTTTACAAACTCTACATTTAATTTTAGTTCAATTTATTATCTGTAATGACAGCAGATGTTACTTAATATCACAATTTTAGATATCGATTGGTCAGAGATGTCATTTAGAGACGGGAATGAATCTATGAACTCTGAAAAATTTGAACATGTAACATATTACATAAGGGAAGTAATGGTTTTAAACGGGAAACAACAAACATGTGAGCATCAATTATATTTAAGTAGTATGCATGTTTTAAAGCTGAAAAAAGCTGCTTTTGTTTTCAGGATATACTAAATCGTACAAAGCAATATCAGATTTTTATAATAATGATTCCTTATTTTGTGTTTTCATTTGTGGATGTTCTTTTGCTTTATTAGAGCAATAAAGTTACATTCTAGATTCCTTACATGGGCAGTCGGTATTTGTTTAATTCTAACCCACGAATTCAGGTTGTATAGTTGTCAGCAACAAGTAACCACTATAAAACTAGTTTGGCGCGTTCACAGCGTAAATAGACAAAAGTGTACTAAGTGCACGGTAGAGGTAAGGTTAATGATACTTTTTGAGAAGGTAATATTTGACAGTTAAATCTTGCAAGGGATTATAAAATGTACATGAAAGGGGTAGACATACGTTTCGGCCACATGCTCCGCCATGAACCATCTCATGTCAGGGGTGAGCGAGTACTTGAACTGCTCCACGACAATCATCTCCTGCAACCCTTCATAAGATTCATCAATGGTGCTGAGAGATCCCCACTTCTCCAAGTGCGTTTCTAGTCGTGTAGCAAATTGTCTATACGATTCTTCTTTCTGTCGTTTCGCCTCACGGAATTTACCACGAACAGTCTCTTCATTGAGCATAAAATGCTGAGGCACAGCTTTCTTCAACATGTCGTAGTTGTTCTGTTCTTCCGTGGGCATCTTGAGAAACACATCATAAGCAGATCCCCTAAGACTGGGATAGTTTAATGTTGTATCTCTCTCTCTCTCCAAGCTATATGTAGCTGGTAAGGATTCCAACCTTGAGAGATATATGTCTATTTCTTCTGAACCATCAGAATAGACATCTAGTTGGAAGGATACTGTACTAGGTGCCACAACTTGAGTGGTGTTTCCTCCATCACTATTTTGAGAACTGCCAGACCCGCCATTGTTAGAACTAGAATCCACTCTTTTTCCTTCGAGTGTGGATGTATGACCACCACCACAGCATTTATTCGTGCTAGAATCTAGTTATAATTAAACAATAAAACTATCATTTCGCTATTATAGAAAATAAGCAAGCAAGATTTTTAACTAATATAAAAAAAACCTTAAGACACGAAGAGCAGGGTAGAGCCAAGATGAAGCTAGCTGTGTCAACTTTGGCATGAGCCATGCAAGAAATCGGCGGCAATCGTCATGGAGATTAGTGACGTAGATAGAGGCAGCTTCACCCACGACAAGAAAACGTGATAAAAGGACCAATAAATAGTCGAATAGAAGAAAACTCCAGCCAATGAAGTGTAGCCAGCCAAGCACGCACTACGAGGCCGGCTGCAGAAGAATTTCTGGGCAGGCAGTTGTATGGAGTGAGCAGAGTAATAAGGACGTGTTTGAGACCGTCTTGCTCCCACGTTGAGATATTCAACGATATAGATTATAAGTTATAATCTCCACTTATGCTGCAAGTTACAAGAAGAGATATTCTTGATGGTATAAATTCTGCACATGCAGATGTTGTTTAGTGGCAAAACCCATGTAAGCAAAGAATCGCAATTCATTCATAACCCTCCACTCCCAAAGGAGCATAGGCCTTCAACAAACACATGCCAAGTCCTCCTGTTACGTGCCATCATCTCAAGTTCTTTCCATGTTCTCCTCATCATTTTCACCTCTGTTTCCAACTCTCTTCTCCATGTACTTCTTGGTCTTCCTCTGCCTCTCTTGCCCTGGGGGTTCCAGAACAAGGACTGCCTTGTAATACTATCAACAGGTTTCCTCAGTGTGTGTCCTATCCATCGCCATCGTCTTCTTCTGATTTCTTGTTCCACTGGCACTTGTCTAGTTCTTGACATCAGTTCCACGTTGGTAACCTTGTCATACCATTTTAATCCCTCTATTCTACGCAAGCACCCATTTATGAAAGTCTGTAGCTTTTTGGTTGTTGTCTTTGTTGTTCTCCATGTCTCTGAGCCATACAATAGGACTGACTTCACATTTGAGTTGAAGATTCTTATTTTCGTGTTGGAGCCTATTTCTCTTGATCTCCATATATTTCCCAATGCAATGAAAGCTCCTCTTGCCTTTTGTATTCTTATTTTGATATCGCTGTCTGTCCCTCCAACTTTGTCTATATTACTGCCAAGATATGTGTAAAGAATCGCAATGTATCGTTTTATTTCAGCTCAGTTATGTGAAACAAGACTTAGGAATAGATGAAGAGGGAAAGGAAGGTCGTATAGAGGCAAATGAAAAGGACAAATGAAAGAAATAAACAGATGAAAGAAACCTTCCGATGAAGTACTCAACTACGAGATTATTAGTATTAAAGGATTTGAGGAATATAATGGTGAAGAAAATGTTATAAACCACCTTGGAGATAGGTGAATGATGGAAAATACATTACGCATGATGAAAAATTAACCAAGTCTGAAATGATGTAAGAAAGGATTTTTAATTGAAAATTGCCTGATTGACACTCAACTAGTTCATGTTAAATAAAACTCCTTGTTAACGAACAAAGCTGTTGAATAATTGATTGTCGTTTGGTTCTCTTAGATGTACCGTTACAGTTCATACATCTCAGCCACTACTCTCTCCAACTCATAACAATTATAAAAGGAACGAACCCACTTGGGCATGCTTTGACATAAACCAAGGAAAAATAAACTCTGGTGGTCTTTAAACCAGTAAAGATCTAACTTGGGATAAAATATAAGAAGCAGACGGTTACACGAGTTCCAATTCCTTCATTCTTATTGCGTGGGCTCTGTCGTCTTGTTCCTTCCGTTCCTGGAATGCCCTCTCGGCCTGTTCCTTCTCCTTAGCTAATGCCCTTTCATTTTCTCTCTCTGCATCTTCGAAAGCCATTTGCTTTTCCTTCTCTTCAGCCCGGGTTCTTTCATGTTCTCTGGCCATCCTTCTCTCTTCCCTCTCAGCTGCCTTCTCATCACGGAGTGCGGCTTTCTCTGCCTCCATCCTGTCTTTTTTCGCTTTATCTTTTTCTTTCTATTCTCTCACCGAAGTAAGCACGAAGTCAGAAAGTTGTTTGGCTGAAAACCCTAGTTCACTCCCTAGAGTAAGGTAAAAGGCATTCTGAGCAAACAAATCTGTTTACAAAGCTACACAAATGCACAACAGCTTCTAACCTAACAACCAAATTACAACAATGAATTTGCCTTACCAAGTGAACTTCTAATTATTTAACTTTAACTTTAGTTTACAAGAAAGGGGAGCCGCGGTAGCATAGTGGTTAGTGCACTGGCTTCCTAGCGCAGTGGTCTATGGTTCGATCCCCAGATGAGGCGGAAAATTTTTAGGCCACAAAACGGCTCCTGGGTCGACCCAGCCCCAAATGGGTACCAGAGCTACTCTGGGAAGGTTGAGGCGGCCGGCGTGATGCCGACCACATCACCCCTCGTGTGCCGACGGTCAAGATAATATGGGCCTATCACCATATTCCCAATATGCCTCAATGGGCGTGTAACGGGTTCCTTTACCTTTTTTTTTTACCCTCAATGAAAACTATGGCATCCAATATCCCAGCAAAATGCTGACAGGGAACAACTAAGCGACCTCTCATGGTCGATGGCCAGAAACTCAACTAACTCTTAGCGTCCA
This sequence comes from Oreohelix idahoensis, assembly GCA_024509875.1. Lineage (NCBI taxonomy): Eukaryota > Metazoa > Mollusca > Gastropoda > Stylommatophora > Oreohelicidae > Oreohelix > Oreohelix idahoensis. The sequence goes on from JAMPIV010010261.1 coordinate 97,656, forward strand.
AATTCGTGCGCACTTCCGTCCAGGTAATATGACCAAGTGGGTTTTAAATTAGTATCAGGGTTGTCACTCTCAGCGTGACCAACTTAATATTTTGTCGAACATATTCACTGTGACAACAAGATAGTCAGATAAACAAAAACGGTGCTGGCTGTTGCTGAGCACGTTAATTCTGTGAAGGATTTAAGCACTTATTACTTTCAGCTCGTTTAAGCCCCCACACCAGATTTACTCAGAGGAATTCTATTATTCAGTTCTTTTCTCCATTTCTGGAAACTATTCTATTATCTAACTTCCATCTCGCCACAATGAGTAACACGAGGGAAAAGCATATCTATATAAGCAAGTCAAATTATAGAATAAGAAATATATAATAACAACTCAAAGAAATTAACAGCCAATGAAAAACTAGAAATGAAATAAAAAAGTAACGAAATCATTGCCTTATTCAATAGCCAAACGTTCAAGTCAAGGAGGATCTTTGGTTACCAGCAAACGTCAGTCAGTATCACATCCACCGCAGTGTCCCCATTCCCTCATTTTATCTTCTCATTTTTTTCTCCTCAGTCTTCTTTGTCTCGTGGTTTTTGTCTATTCTTAAATATCTTGCTACCATAAATATTGTACATAGATTAGGCTTATTAAATTTAGTTGTACTAACCCGTTTCCAAGCAAGTCTCTAACAGGACAAACAGGTAAGTGGATATTACTTTCTCATGTGTAGATTTTTACTTACCTAGAGTAATACAATGGCTGAATATAGTACTAGGCAATTCCTAGGCCGAGTAACTATTTCAGTTGTTCTTTTAATTGTTAACATGTAGTGGTCACTTCCAATCTCTGGCCCCCTCCACACTCTAGCATCTCGGACATACTTCAATGAGCTCTTCCTCACTATGGCATAGTCGATCACTGACATCCCATTCTTTGTTGGTTCACACCTAGTGTATGCATGTATGTGTGTCGTAGATTTCCGATAGGAGAATTAAGACTAGGTTTGGTCCCTTCTGAATAGGTTTGAATAGGTGATAGACTCAGTGAGAGTTAGTGAAAGGTAATAGAATTTCCACACACGTGAGATGATAGATTTTGATATAGTGACTGTCTCTGAAAGCGAAAAGAATTCTTCTCTCTCTCTCACCTATCTTCTACAACAGTTGTTACAACGTCAGACAGACTACACCAATATACATATTACGTATATTTCTATCACTCACAGGCACGCACATACACGTGACGACAGGTAAACACACCGACGTGGGAAAACTATAACAATGATATATATATATTCTAGAACGAGCTGACCAAACACGATTGTTTAGTTCAAGAGCGATTTTAATATCAGGAAAAATCGGCTCACAACATCAAAGAAAGTACATCAAGGAAAATACATATACACATAGTCATAAAAAATAAAGGAAATGTTGCAAGGATGATAGCCCCGTTATAGTGTTAACTCTAGGCTTAGCCCGGCCCCGTTAAGAGAACAGATGATGGCGCCCGAGTCACAGATACATAGGGTTTGAGTCTAAGAGTTTTTCTTTGTTTTATCTCGTAATTATATGCACAGAGTTTGAAAAACATCTGATTTAACCTAAGACAAAAACACAAGAACTCTAGCCTTAGCAACAAATTATGCAGATTGGAAAAAAAAACAAATAGGACAGCAACAGGGTGTCAAAGATAAAATAGTGGAAAATATCACTCAAACCAGCGTACACTCATTCATTCCGCCATGGCTTCTCAAACTTGTACTCACGACTTTGCTTGCTGCCTCTTGGAACACATTGATTTTAGATTTTCACACAGACTCAAAAAATGCAGTCTTCTGCCAAGAAGTCCCCAGTTCCAAAAGACGTATTTAACTTGGAGTCTCCGGGAACGACTACTTGGGTATGCAAATTTGTTCAAATGTCTGATTAAGTCACCTAACAATTATTCCAGGCGCGGGAGTTAGCAGAGCACAGTGTCAATAGCGTAGGTTTCTAAAAAATGATGAATGTCAGGTCGGTGCCTTCCCTCAGTAAAGGATTCACTTTAGTCACACCACAGATTTGTCCACAAGATATAATCTAGTCGGGAAATGATTGTTAATATTCACGCCACCAGGCAGCAAATTATATAGAGTTTCTAGAAGAAATTAAGTGCTGGCTCCAAGGTCCAGTATTTATCATTACAGTCTTTGAAAACCCCTTATAGGGATATTAGTATTTCTGTCTAACTTGCACCGTCAGATCAGTGTTACTTGAGAAAACCCACGTGGTTTAAAATAAGGACTGTCTATTTCTTCACAAGTATGGAAACTACTACTAGGTGCTGGTAAAGTTAGGGTCACCCCAAAACTTTCACTGTGTGGAGGAAAAATAACACATATAATATAATAAACAGAATCTGTACTGGTTAAAACTTACATTTAAACTTGCAAGCAGAGAGCTTTGCTTATCATTTAAACTTCCCGTGACGTAAGTTATATTTAAAAATCAGCAATCCTCATAATTTAAGAACACGTGCGTATTCCGTCACCATTCATGAGGCTGGATTCTAGAGTTTATACGTTAGTTTAGAAAAATACACTCGACTGAGTATTAGCAGTTAAATTAAATTCATAAATAGCTACAATTGCCGTTATAAGCTAGAAATTAAATTTTTAGTCTGCTTTCCACTGAATGCTTCTGTTGCAAGTGGTCTGTTGCAAGTAGTGGTTTGGTTAGCTCTGAACAATGTTCCATATAATGTCAATAAAGTAGTTATAAATTCTGGCCATTGTTTTATCTTCTTGATATTCTTGAGTGATCGTGTATCGTGCCTTCTATGTAAGATTACGCGAATGCAGGGGTGGAAGATTCTGAACAATAATTGAACCTTGGAATACGATTGATGTGACAAGTCGGTTCCATTGAGTCCACAATTATTTAATACAGATTACACGTCAAGACGATTCATGCATGTTGATCACAAAGGTACATATTATAACTTGAAAATATATGGCATAGATATGTAGATATCCTATCAGTCCTTGTCCAATAATCAAATTACTGTATGCAGATTGTCATAGCTGTATGCACGCGCGGTTGGGGTTTCCAACGGCCGACAGTGAGTCTATGAGTCTGGCAAAATCAAATACTATGGACTGTAATTCATCCTTCCTTAATTTTTACTTTCGTACTGACCTTTAATCATTTCAAATCTTCGTAATAGCAATGGACTGACCCATGTCCGTACTTACATAAAATATATATCTGTATGGCAATACCATGCCCAACATTGGAAGGAGAGTCAAACGCGTCTTAACAGCTTGACGGTCTATGTGAAAAGGGTAGCGTTTCTTAGTTACCGACTGTGTCCTAAACAACGCTATACACGTCATAATCGATCGTGTATAAAGCGTTCATTAATTGAAACATCTATCGCAATATATTAAATGTCTTAACCTTTATAATTGCACGTCTGGTAACCTTTAGCAGACGGCGTTAATATCATATACCGTAACAATTCCCTGTACACCGGGGAAAAAAAATCGATAGATTTTTTTTCAATATCTATCCGACTTAACAATTTTTCAAAAAAATTTAACACAATTGTGACATATGGCCGACGATGTTCTGAGTAGAACCGTGTTGCGGTCGTGTCAACTAACTATTTGTCATAGTCATCTAATCATAAATCACATTATATATCAATATTATACATGTCATTATATCAACTAAATAAATGTCCAATGTTAATAGTGAATGATAAAATTAAATTAAAGTAAGGTCTGTCGTATTAGTATGTCATATAGGAATTAATTTGACAAATTAAAATTAAATTAATTAATTAAACTAAGAGTTAAATTATTAAGGTTCTAATTTAATGCGATGTTATGAGAGAAGAAAAGACAAACTAAGTGAGAAGAAATAGAAAGAAATTCGAATATAAGTTTTAACTTAATTGTGTGTGTTAAGTGTTAGTGAATAATAACTAACTAACTTAACTAACTAAATACTGTATAGGTACATTAAAAAAAAATTATTAATCTAATACTTGTGTGAGATTTATTTTCTCTTTTCATAATTTCTTCTTTTAGTATTTCGTTCTCTTTTTTTTTTTTTGTTCTTTCATTTCATTTTTTTTTCTCACATTTCATTTTATTGATAATAATTCAATTAAGAAGTTAAGTTAACTAATTAATTAGTATAGGATATGATGATCCATCCGTAGTCTTGATCCTGATGAATTCTTTTAGGCAAAAGTGTTCAAATGTCCACGTCGGAAAGAAATGTCATTTATAACTGCATCGAAGAATTAAGAGTCCATAGGATAATAAGTTCGACTTGTCGTCAGATATTATTCCATGATTGTTCAATGATATTCGTATATCGTGTATGGATATTATACGAAGTTCGAATGTAAGTATATATACCTTGATTGTCTTGTCGTTCAATTCTGTGATGCATATAGTGTTTATAAAGTTTGAATTGAAGGCAAGGTTAGTTCCTTTATAGTTGATACTTCGTTCAATCCAATGTAGTTCTGATTGATGTAGTTTAAGAGTGTCAATGTTGATTATTCGTCGTCAATAGGATTACGTGACAATGCATCTGCCACACAATTTTCAGTGCCAGGTATGTGTTCAATGGAGAATTCGAATGGCTGTAGGATGATTGAATATCTGGCAAGTTTCTGGCTTTTGTGGTTGGATCGACGCAAGGATGCGACCGCACGTTGGTCCGTCTGTATGGTAAAGGGAGCACCGAGGAGAAACTTTTCAAGCTTCGTTATTGCCCAGATCACAGACAAAAGTTCCTTGTCGACTGTGGAATACTTTGTTTCAGCCGGCTTCAGCTTTCTTGATATATATAACGTAGGATGGAGAATGCCGTCATGGTTCTGGAGCAGGCATGCACCAATGCCGTAGTTACTAGCATCTGTTCGTAAGAAAAATCTTTTGGAAGCATCGGGAAGTCTTAAAATTGGTTCATGTGAGAACAAATTTATAATTTTGTTGAAAGTTTCATTGCATGTACCAGTCCATGTCACCTTCACCGGCATATCTTTTTTTAACAATGAAGACAATACAGCCGTGATGGATGACAAGTTTGGTATGAATCTACTGTAATATTGAACAAGTCCTAACAAACTCCTGACCTGTTTCTTCGTCTGAGGAATTGCTATGTTTAGAATTTTTGAGACTGTACTAGGTAACGTTCGGATATATCCCGATCCAATGATATGTCCCAAAAAGGTTATCTCATTACACGCGATTTGCACCTTTGTAGGTTTAGCAGTTAGATGATAATTCCTTAGAGTGTCAAAAACATATCTAAGTCCCAAAACATGTTCCTCAAACGACGAACTAAACAAGCATATGTCGTCAATATATGTAATAACGTCTGGTCTACCTGATAAAATTTGTCGCATCAGGCGAATGAAGGTAGCTGGCGCATTAACAAGCCCAAAAGGCATCACGTTCCACTGGTATAGACCTTGTGGCGTGGAAAATGCGGTGTAGTACTTAGCCTTTTCGGTCAGTGGTATCTGCCAATAACCTTTAGTTAAGTCTATCTTACTAAATATAGTTGCGTTGGATAGACGTGGTAGTAAGTCGTCGATAAGTGGATGTGGTTCGCTGTCAACTATAGTCTTAGCATTTAATTTTCTATAATCAACACATAGTCTAATGTTATTGTCCTTCTTCCGGACAATCACTAATGGAGAAGAGAATGGCGAATTACTAGTCTCAATGATTCCCAGAGACAACATCTGTTCAAGTTCTTTAGTAGTTTTAGCAAGGAAATGTAAAGGAACAGAATAGGGATGTACACGAATAGGTGTATCGTCATTGAGAGTAATGTCATGACTGATAGCCGATGTGCGACCCGGAACGTCGGTCAACACATCTGGATAAGATTGTAATAGATTAGCAATCTGTAGACGCTGTTGCGGTGTAACCGTTGAAGAGATGGTTACATCCCGCCAAGATTCAGTAGGTTGAACTACTGGTACAGGTAACGGTAACTGTACCTCAGGAAAAGAAGATTCTTCTTCCTGGATGACAGATAAGTTAGTATAATGACAAGTGGATACTGTGTTGTCATCTAGTTCATGAAAAATTGACTGTAAGTGTTCAGGACGTGTATGAAATTGCTTGAGCATGTTAATATGAAATATCTTTTTGTGTCCCTTGATATCTAAGACGTATAAGAATAAATGACCAATAAGGAAAGGAAATGATGACTGACTAGAGCTGAGTCATCAAGAAATAAGACAAAAGGGTGAGCGTACACCATTATCTGCGTGGTGCAGAATCATGTACTAATTGTAACTTAAGATAACGGTGATGAAAATAAACACCATTATCACGCTCGATTACCCAACGAGCGTCTCGATTGTTACGAAATGTAACCATCGCCTGTCTATTCTGCCCATTGCATGATGGCAGAAGACGAACAAACTTAACGTTTGCTGTATAATCAAAAAAATTTCTAAGTGCCTGCCAGGTAGTATCCTGCGGCAGATTTCGCACTAACACTGTGCGAGAATACGCACTTTTCCCAATATATGTAGTATCATTGTCACGAAATAGTGGACAATGATGATATGTATTCTTTATCAAAGAATTAGCCTTCCCTTTCAACACCGACATTGTCTTTCTGTTAGATGTCGTATCATCCTGACTGGACTGAGGATGATACCTATCATCACGAAAGGTATTAAGTTTCCTACATGTCGTAGACGTGTCCTTGCTGGGCAAAGTAAAAACTTTTTCATCATAATTATTTGTGTTAACTTTATGTTTCCTTTTAAGTCCAGCATTATTATTTAACCTATTATTCTTCTTCATAATGTTTTTGTCAATGTTGACAACGTCAACAGTTTTATTAGGATCAGTTATATCCTTAGTATGTTGTCCAATAGATCTATCATCTTCATCAATTTCCAAGATAGTACTGAGAGTGAAGTTGGAAACTGCTGTGCCACATGTATTCATGTTGTTGGCACGAAGTGTAGCCATATCAACAACAGCGTTAGCGTTGCTAAAAGAACGCAAATTCTTTTTTTCCCAATCATTAATTTCCTGTGGGGTACAATCCTTACTACCATGGATGCGTCCCAACATCAGATCTGCAATTGGATTCTGAAGCATGCATACTTTTACGTTTCCTGTGAAAAAAGGAGTGTTAACATGAATAATAGCTGTGGGGTAAAACTCTATTGTTCCACCAAACGTCATGCAACGAACATATTCCCCCGTTGCACAGCTGGGATGTACCAGCGACTGTCGTACACCAATCGTTGTGGATCCCGAATCCCTCAATACTGAGACGACGGATCCATTAACTAATCCCCTGTTAAAAATTAATAGGCCTGTTCCATCGTTGACTGCAAGACCTACCTGTGGTATAATATGTCCGCAGTTAAGCACTGTTTCTTTCGCCTTCTGAAAAATAAGATTGCATTGCTGGCAACTATTTGCCACATTATAATTAATAGCAAAACATGCAGCAGAAGACTGTGTTGTATTATTGTCAAGTGGAACCTGAGCTATAGGGGTAGTATTATTTGTAACTGCCGCCCCTGTATTATGGTTGTAATGAGATGATCCCCGAGAATGAGATCGATTCCGAGTATAATTGTTAGAATTATCTCGTCGTCCTCTATAGTAACTATTATCTCGATGTCTCGAGCCATGATTATTACCCTTCCAGTTACTATTATCATTGGGAGTATGTGATCGATTATAATGAGTGTTATGTTGACCATTGTGGTAGTTTGTTTGAGGTGAATAATTTCTATCTCGTGATCTACCTCTGTTGAACTCATTTTTATTGTTGAAATCATTATTATGTCCCTTCTGAAAGTTAACATTGTGATTTCTTTGGAACCTGCTTCTGTCTACACTGTGATGTCTTTGTTTGTTATTGTGATTGTAGGCCATATTAGACGCCACAGGTAGAGGTTCTCTTAATGAGGAGTTAGAAATGGTTGCATTCGGGTGTGCCGAACAGTAGTTTAAAGAAATTTTTTCTAACTCATCCATAGTACCTGGTTTACGCTCCTGCAAATATGCAAAAAATGGCTGGCTAACCGAAGATAATACCTTATCTCGTAGTAGTAAATCAACTAATTTGTCGTATGATTTGTTGACTTCTGCCAGTTCAACCCATCTGTTAAATGTATTGCGTATATTCGCAATGAATCCTGCAAAATCCCTTGGAGATTCAGGTAAAATTCCCTTAAATTTCAACCTACAGTGTTCCTCGTCCAGGTGAAATCTTCGTAGAAGCAAGGACTTAATAGCACCGTAGTTATTAGCTATTGATGGGTCAGCATTTTGAGAAGCTGTCAGTGGTTCTCCAACCAAGAATTCATTTAACTTGAGTACCCATGACTCTTCAGGCAAATGGTTTGTTTTGCAAGTCTGTTCAAAACGTGCCAGGAACGATGAAAGGTCGTCGACGTTCAAGTTGAAAATGGGTAATTTAAAGTTGTAGAAATGTTTAGGTTGGCTGGATGATGATCCATTTTGTGCGTTATTATTCTGGTTTGCATCAGCATTTTGTGCTTGTAATCTTGCTGTCTCCAATTTAATACGCGCCAATTCCATTTCTTGTTGTAAAATAATTTCCTCTCGTTTCAATTTATTCTCTTCTTCCTGCCTGGAGATTGCTCTTTGCTCTTCTCTTTCACGTTGAGCAATCTCTCTCAACCTATTTTCCTTGGCAATTTGCTTCATCTCAAGTTCTGCTTCCTCTTTCTTTAATGCTGCCTTTTGTTCCTCTTCCTCTTTCTTTAATGCAGCCTTTTTTTCTTCTTCCTTTCTTTCATATTTTTCGAGTTCTGATTCAGCAAACTGACGAAGTTCTTGAGATTTATAACCATATTCACGACCAATCTTAACGAAATGGTCTATAGTAAGCATTTTGACTTTTATCTGTAAGTAATTATTGATAATTACTGATTAAATTAGTCAATAGTAGCTTCAGAGTAATTATTATACTTACTCAACTTAGGAATATTCAATATAGATAATCACAATAGTACTGAACTTAATGTCTAAGTTCAACTAATAGACAATATTTTGTAACAATATTGTATCTAAATAATACTATATCATAAATAGTTATGATATCTGTTAAATATAATGTAATTATATCACACAATTAACCTCAATATCCAATAATGTTGGGTATAATTCCTAGTAATTATATTGTTCAATGTACTAAGTCACTCTCTTAGTACTAGAAAAGTATATTAAATAATATACAATGGGTCTATTACCTCAAAGGTAGATATAAGATTAGTTTATTTTGTCAATATATATATTATATTATTATGCCCTAGGCATCTATGATAAATTGTAGTGCTACTTTCTTGGACTATCACTGCATAATTATGCAATGTCCCATATTACCCTTAAATTTCAGAAAAAATTAATTAAATTAGATTACAAGTGTATTATTGCATATAATAGCATATTATTAATGTAATATAAATATATATCATGAGGACAGACAAGCAATGATGCAACTAAAGGGTACAAACAATGTCAAGACGCAAACAAGACATTTTCACAATTAAAAATGAATTTATGAACTAAATAAAATAAGCGGAAATGTCACAGACCAAATGAAAGGTCATGGTCTGACCCGAGGTCAACTTAATATTCAAAGTACACCAAAAATAAAAATGACTGCGAAAAATGATGACGTCACAGGACTCATAACGGACGAAAATTTAATAATCATAAAATAAATGATAGTCAGAGGAGAATGGACGAAATAGTGACGAACATGGTACAGAACTGAATAAAATTATTAACTGAATACGAATAAAATACACCAATTATCTACGGGACAGTACAGCTAACGCAAATTGTCAAACGGTAGCAAATTTGGACAGACTGTCCAATGGCAACCTCAATGGGCTTCCAAAAGTGCGATCGTTTAAGTTCCCTAAGAACGACTGAAATCTAGGTGGTCAGCTGTTCGCGACATTCCCAGAGATTTCAGTTCCCTCTCCAACCGGCCCACGAATTAACAACAAATACATACGATGGAAAACAAATTTAACATATATACATGAAAATACATAGACATGCCTAATCAAAGCGAAATGGACTCAGTATTACGGTTTTGCAATGACGACAATTTAAACAGCTAGACTTATCTTTCCCGTTGCTTCGGTCAGTGCTATAGGTCGTCAACAGCTAGGCTAATGCCCTTGACTGCCTGCTCCTGTAGTCCATTTCTTGTGTCTGCTTCAAATGACTTATTTTTCCCTTGGTTAGGCTTAAAAGAACGACTTCAGTTTTTCTCCGATAGTTTCACCTACACGAATTTCAGTGACGTCGCGTTGTTAGGCATTAGACTGAGTACTGCGTCATAGGTCATAATTCAGCACATCATGTGATCGTAACTTGATCGTAAACATTTCATTCGAAAGTCATTCAGAAATTTTTTTGTCGATCCCCACATTGGCCACCACTGTTGCAAGTGGTCTGTTGCAAGTAGTGGTTTGGTTAGCTCTGAACAATGTTCCATATAATGTCAATAAAGTAGTTATAAATTCTGGCCATTGTTTTATCTTCTTGATATTCTTGAGTGATCGTGTATCGTGCCTTCTATGTAAGATTACGCGAATGCAGGGGTGGAAGATTCTGAACAATAATTGAACCTTGGAATACGATTGATGTGACAAGTCGGTTCCATTGAGTCCACAATTATTTAATACAGATTACACGTCAAGACGATTCATGCATGTTGATCACAAAGGTACATATTATAACTTGAAAATATATGGCATAGATATGTAGATATCCTATCAGTCCTTGTCCAATAATCAAATTACTGTATGCAGATTGTCATAGCTGTATGCACGCGCGGTTGGGGTTTCCAACGGCCGACAGTGAGTCTATGAGTCTGGCAAAATCAAATACTATGGACTGTAATTCATCCTTCCTTAATTTTTACTTTCGTACTGACCTTTAATCATTTCAAATCTTCGTAATAGCAATGGACTGACCCATGTCCGTACTTACATAAAATATATATCTGTATGGCAATACCATGCCCAACATTGGAAGGAGAGTCAAACGCGTCTTAACAGCTTGACGGTCAATGTGAAAAGGGTAGCGTTTCTTAGTTACCGACTGTGTCCTAAACAACGCTATACACGTCATAATCGATCGTGTATAAAGCGTTCATTAATTGAAACATCTATCGCAATATATTAAATGTCTTAACCTTTATAATTGCACGTCTGGTAACCTTTAGCAGACGGCGTTAATATCATATACCGTAACAGCTTCCCTAGAAAATATAATAGCCTACCACTTTATTTCTCTTCTGCGCTAAAGAAATAGATTAAAATGAATTAAGCGATTTAACACTTTAACACTCACAAAATCTATATATCTATCATATTAATTACCTCAACCACAGAATTACAGGTAGTCGCACAACTTAAGAATAAAATGCTGAAAATATTTCTGGAAGTCTAGAAGTTCGACAAATTGCCGAAACAAACTGAGATCTTCGCTAACAGCTATTCTGTTTTCGAGCGACCTATCTACTGTGGAGTCTATGAGCGAGAATGAAATTAAAGTTTCAAACTTGGCCAATATCTTAAAATCAGACAAAGGGCCCAAACTTACTTCGCCAAGCGAAATTATCTCCCCTACTCCCAACATTTACGTCCGCTTAACGCGTGTCGTAACTGTCACCTACTGACCACGATGTACGCGTGTCAGTTTCAAATCCCAGACAGCCTGACTCCATTGTAGGGCAGTTTTCACACTACAGCTGACCATGGCCCAAGTGAGCGCCGTGTCAGTTTGGGATTTTCCAGACAAATGTCTGGATACTGACCGGTGCAGATGTAAAGTATCACACCTCACCGGGACTAATGCCGAGAAGAAGCTCGCGCGCTCGGTGAGAATGTAGACGATTTGCTACGTCCTATGTTCAGCGAACCGACTTATCACGCCTTCTGACGCCCTGCAGCCCTGACATCTACGTAATATCGTCCTAGCGCGATTCTCAGTTTAAGAGAAAGAAACAGGTAAAGTTTGCGAATTATATGAAAATAATATTCGCAAAACGAATGGATGAAAAATACACAGGAAAAAAAAAGTACAGAGATATTAAAAGAGAGAGTTTATGTGAAAGAATAGGAAGAAGATGTAGGAAATTAAATGAATATAAACCCTACGTGACAGAGCCTCCCCCCTTTAAGATATGGAAGCACTCCATGTCTACGTTATGGAGTTTAATTTCCTATAACCGTAGCTTCGGGGTGTCTGTCTTCTTCCCTCTCCTCTTCCCCCTCCATCTCTGTCCAATTCCTACTCAAGTCCACTCCTCAAAGTTTCCTTCCCCTGGAATGTCTCATATGCGCGCTTGAAAGAGCGTCGCCGCTTCTGACATTTTTGAAAGATTTCCTGTGATAGCGGTGGAATATCCCTGCCACTATCGTCATCTTCGTCAGTTTTGGCGATCGTCAGGAGATGGTCGGAGGTTGGCACTGGTTTTTCCAAGTATCTCTTAAAGAGATTTAAATGGAAAACCTTCTCCTTTCCTTCAATAGAGATCTGGTAGTTAGCCTTAGAAATCTTTTTCAGGACGGTAAACGGCCCTTGCCATCCGATCTTCAGTTGGTTGTTCTCGGTAGGGAGTAACACCAAAACTTTCTCTCCTGCTTCCAGTTCTCTCTCTTCCGCGACTTTCCTGTATCGGTTAGCGTGCTTTGTGCGAGCTCGCTTAAAGTTAGTCGTTGCTAGGTCCCACCCTAGTTTCAACCTTTCCTTTAAAACCGACACATATTTACTTGCTGAGACAACTGTCTCATCCGCCTTCTCGTCTGTCAGAGACTGAAGTAAGGCTTCAAGCGGGCCCTTAATGGGTCTGCCGAATAAGGGTGTAGCTGGCGGAAATCCTGTGGAAGTATGAGGAGATTCTCTGTAGCCAAATAATGCGGCAGGAATACAGAGATCCCAATCTTCAGGTTTCACTTGTGCCAGCTTACTTAGCATCATGGTGAGGTTTCCATTAGCACGTTCCACGAGCCCATTTCCGGCCGGAGTATATGGCTTAGTGTGGATGTGTTGGGTCCTCAAGATCTTAACGATCTCATCCATCAACAGGTTTCGGTATGGAGATCCATTATCCGTCAACACTTGCTGAGGGAATCCCAACCGAGTGAAAATCTGCACGAGGGCTTCTGCGACATGCTTGGCATCTGCGCATGTTAGCGGGATAGCTTCTGCCCATAAAGTGCATGTATCGACTAAGGTCAGGATGAACCTGTTCCTTCTTTTAGTCCTGTCGAAAGGCCCTAAAATGTCGATCACAACCCGTTCGAATGGTGTTCCCATTATTGGCATTTCACCCAAAGAAACTGGGGGTGCCCGTTGCTTGGGTGGCACACGTTGGCACTGGGCACAGGATTTGACATATCTGATAATATCAGTATTTACTCCTGGCCACCAATAATGAGTGGTTATACGTTGGTTTGTGGCGTTCTGTCCCATATGTCCGCTAAAGGGAAGAGAGTGCCCCATTTCTAGGATTTGGCTTCTGTACTGTTTCGGTACTAGGAGCTGGTTGTAACCTTGGTCAGGCTTGCCCGTTCTCCGATAAAGTACGCCATCCTCAGAAAAAATGTCCCCGTGCTGTTTGGGTTCCTTAGCCATGGGCAGTTTCCTAAAGCAGGGTGCCAAAGTAGGGTCCTTTTGTTGCGCTTCTTTAAGTTCCATAGGTAACAAATTAGGCGCAGGCTCCCGTTCCTTCTTGGTTTGCCCTCTTGTAGTTACTGCTGCCACAATCGGCTCTGCCGGTTTCCCAATACACACGTATCTCCCGCCAAGTATGACTGGGTAGATGGGATCATCCATAACAGCCGCTTTGATCACACCTCTGACAAAGTCAGAGTGTATCTCCACCAATGCGATGGGAAGCGCTGTAGGTGCATCACTCTTACGAACTCCACAAAGTTTGACGGTCTCTCCTGTCTCTTGACCGGGTTTAACCAGGTTTCTGGCAACAATGCAATCGTAAGAAAGCCCCGTGTCAAATAAGCAAGAAGTTTGAGAACCGTTCAAAGTAACAGTACCTCGCGTTGAGGGTCTATCCCCAACAGGTTGGGAATCACTGTCAATAATTCCGCCTTGCGAGACTGTCAATAAGCATCCGATGCGTTTCGGCTCGGTGTGCTCGGTCTGATCATATGTCCCGTGCTCAGGGGTTCTCCCTTTGCCACCTTGTCCTTTCTGGCTACGCTGCCATGTAGGGCGGTCGGGTTGATCAGACTGTTTGGGGTGGTTGGGGTACTTGTTCTTGTAGAACTTGGATTTTTCAGGAGGGGGGTTTTGAGGTCCAGTTTCTCTGTGGTTATTTTGGTTAGAAGCCTGAGAAGATTGCTCTAGGTTATGTTTTCGAAAATGCTCCTCTGTCGGTTTCCGCTTTGTGGCCGGTAGTTCAGCCAGCGCATTGTGATAACGCTCAGACTTTTCCAAAATGTCTTCAAGTTTTTCTGCCCCCTGCTCAGCGAGAAATCTCCGGGTATCAGCAGACAAAGTGTTCTTTATTTGTTCAGTTAGAACAAGTTCCTCAAGACCTTCATAGGTAGAGGGGAGCTGCGAAAGCTCAAGGCACTTTGTTAGATATCCCTTAAGACGAGATGAGAACTGGTGAAAAGTTTCAGAATTCTCTTTCCGGCTGTTGCGAAACAGTTGCAAAAACTTGCGAGCGTTCATTTCAAAGCGCTCCAGTAACGCTTTCTTCAACACATCGTAGTCGTCTTGTTGGCTACTTTCCAGCTTAGAATAAACATCATAAGCAGAACCTTTTAGGGCCTGGGAAAGTTTCATATTCCAACGCGACCTCTCTAACCCGTACAGAGTTGCAATTTTCTCAAATTTTTCTAACCATGTGTCAATCTTCTCATTTGGACAAGGAAAAGATTCAAGAGTGAAAGACATAGCATTTAGTTGAAGAGATTGAGTGTTAGCAGGGTCAGTTAAGGAAGAATGAGGAGAAGACTCTCCATTGCTGGAGGTAGAGGCAGCACCACGACTTTGGAACTCTAGAGTTTTAAGCGCCAACTCGTGCTGTCTCTGTTCCCTCTCCTTCTCCTGCTGTCTCTCCTCCCTCTCCTTCTCGTGCTGTCTCTCCTCCCTCTCCTTCTCGTGCTGTCTCTCCTTCTCCTTCTCTCTTTCCTCATGCTGCATCCTGCGAATTTCCATTTCCTCGTCCATTTTCTTCTGCTGTAAAGCTTCGGCTGCTTCTTCTTTCCTCCTAGCTTCTTCTTTTTCCTCTTTAGCTTCAGCGGCTTTCCTCTCCGCCTCATATCTCTCAAGTTCGTCTCTGACAAAAGCTTTCGCTTCCTCTCCTTCCAGTCCCTCCTCTCTCGCTTCGTCCCTGAGAAATTGTCTAAGCTTTGCCCTCTCGGCCATATTATGTCAGTGACTGAGACTAGTGGAGAACGAAATTAGGAAAAAGGATACACTGGTTCCTACCACTTACGAGAAAAAGAACCCAAAAATTAAAAAGATGATATCCTTAACCCTGGGATACCTCCTCCAAAATAAAATCTAACTATCGCTGCTATTATCGGCAATAAAGCACTCAATGCAAAACACGACTACGCCAAATAAATGGTAGTTAAGATTACAACTGAAAAATAAGTTGCTACAGTGGAAAAGCAAAAGAATATTGCAAAAATTAAAGAGAAAAATAATCCCTTAATTTTTAAAAATCCACTATAAGTTCGCCCCTGAAGTCAGATCGGGTAAGGGAGGGAATTAATCTGGACAAAAAGTCCGAAACACACTCCTTAACTTAGTTCAAACGCCGTTCTGCCTCAGTACCCAGTGAATGTTATACACTCACCACTTTACCAGCATTTAGTATTACAATCAGCAGTTAACATATATCCCGACAAAATCAACCTGTAACCAAAATGTATATTATTCAAAGATGCTGTGGAAAAAAAACTTATTAGTTTGTGTGGTCAGCACGCCCGTAAACAGATCGCTAGTCTAGGGGGTAATTATTTTTAAAAGATACACAACTCACAAGACATCACACTCTTACTCTATTACAGAATAAGAATCTTAAGTTCAAAATCCAGATAGACGAGTCCACGTTTGTCGTACTCGTCTTCCTATTCTAAGTTCAAAGACCGGAAACGAGTCCCCATTTGTCGTACTCGTCTTCCTATTCTAAGTTCAAAAATCCGTTGGACGAGAACCCATTTGTCGTAGATTTCCGATAGGAGAATTAAGACTAGGTTTGGTCCCTTCTGAATAGGTTTGAATAGGTGATAGACTCAGTGAGAGTTAGTGAAAGGTAATAGAATTTCCACACACGTGAGATGATAGATTTTGATATAGTGGCTGTCTCTGAAAGCGAAAAGAATTCTTCTCTCTCTCACCTATCTTCTACAACAGTTGTTACAGCGTCAGACAGACTACACCAATATACATATTACGTATATTTCTATCACTCACAGGCACGCACATACACGTGACGACAGGTAAACACACAGACGTGGGAAAACTATAACAATGATATATATATTATCTAGAACGAGCTGACCAAACACGATTATTAAGTTCAAGAGCGATTTTAATATCAGGAAAAATCGGCTCACAACATCAAAGAAAGTACATCAAGGAAAATACATATACACATAGTCATAAAAAATCAAGGAAATGTTGCAAGGATGATAGCCCCGTTATAGTGTTAACTCTAGGTTTAGCCCGGCCCCGTTAAGAGAACAGATGATGGCGCCCGAGTCACAGATACATAGGGTTTGAGTCTAAGAGTTTTCTTTGTTTTATCTCGTAATTATATGCACAGAGTTTGAAAAAAAAAATCTGATTTAACCTAAGACAAAAACACAAGAACTCTAGCCTTAGCAACAAATTATGCAGATTGAAAAAAAAAAAACTAGGACAGCAACAGGGTGTCAAAGATAAAATAGTGAAAAATATCACTCAAACCAGCGTACACTCATTCATTCCGCCATGGCTTCTCATACTTGTACTCACGACTTTGCTTGCTGCCTCTTGGAACACATTGATTTTAGATTTTCACACAGACTCAAAAAATGCAGTCTTCTGCCAAGAAGTCCCCAGTTCCAAAAGACGTATTTAACTTGGAGTCTCCGGGAACGACTACTTGGGTATGCAAATTTGTTCAAATGTCTGATTAAGTCACCTAACAATTATTCCAGGCGCGGGAGTTAGCAGAGCACAGTGTCAATAGCGTAGGTTTCTAAAAAATGATGAATGTCAGGTCGGTGCCTTCCCTCAGTATAGGATTCACTTTAGTCACACCACAGATTTGTCCACAAGATATAATCTAGTCGGGAAATGATTGTTAATATTCACGCCACCAGGCAGCAAATTATATAGAGTTTCTAGAAGAAATTAAGTGCTGGCTCCAAGGTCCAGTATTTATCATTACAGTCTTTGAAAACCCGTTATAGGGATATTAGTATTTCTGTCTAACTTGCACCGTCAGATCAGTGTTACTTGAGAAAACCCACGTGGTTCAAAATAAGGACTGTCTATTTCTTCACAAGTATGGAAACTACTACTAGGTGCTGGTAAAGTTAGGGTCACCCCAAAACTTTCACTGTGTGGAGGAAAAATAACACATATAATATAATAAACAGAATCTGTACTGGTTAAAACTTACATTTAAACTTGCAAGCAGAGAGCTTTGCTTATCATTTAAACTTCCCGTGACGTAAGTTATATTTAAAAATCAGCAATCCTCATAAATTAAGAACACGTGCGTATTCCGTCACCATTCATGAGGCTGGATTCTAGAGTTTATACGTTAGTTTAGAAAAATACACTCGACTGAGTATTTGCAGTTAAATTAAATTCATAAATAGCTACAATTGCCGTTATAAGCTAAAAATTTTAATTTTTATTCTGCTTTCCACTGAATGCTTCCCTAGAAATTATAATAGCCTACCACTTTATTTCTCTTCTGCGCTAAGAAATAGATTAAAATGAATTAAGCGATTTAACACTTTAACACTCACAAAATCTATATATCTATCATATTAATTACCTCAACCACAGAATTACAGGTAGTCGCACAACTTAAGAATAAAAATGCTGAAAATATTTCTGGAAGTCTAGAAGTTCGACAAATTGCCGAAACAAACTGAGATCTTCGCTAACAGCTATTCTGTTTTCGAGCGACCTATCTACTGTGGAGTCTATGAGCGAGAATGAAATTAAAGTTTCAAACTTGGCCAATATCTTAAAATCAGACAAAGGGCCCAAACTTATTTCGCCAAGCGAAATTATCTCCCCTACTCCCAACATTTACGTCCGCTTAACGCGTGTCGTAACTGTCACCTACTGACCACGATGTACGCGTGTCAGTTTCAAATCCCAGACAGCCTGACTCCATTGTAGGGCAGTTTTCACACTACAGCTGACCATGGCCCAAGTGAGCGCCGTGTCAGTTTGGGATTTTCCAGACAAATGTCTGGATACTGACCGGTGCAGATGTAAAGTATCACACCTCACCGGGACTAATGCCGAGAAGAAGCTCGCGCGCTCGGTGAGAATGTAGACGATTTGCTACGTCCTATGTTCAGCGAACCGACTTATCACGCCTTCTGACGCCCTGCAGCCCTGACATCTACGTAATATCGTCCTAGCGCGATTCTCAGTTTAAGAGAAAGGAAAACAGGTAAAGTTTGCGAATTATATGAAAATAATATTCGCAAAACGAATGGATGAAAAATACACAGGAAAAAAAAATACAGAGATATTAAAAGAGAGAGTTTATGTGAAAGAATAGGAAGAAGATGTAGGAAATTAAATGAATATAAACCCTACGTGACAATGTGCTTATAGGGGAACTTTGTGTTTGTAATGATCAGATTCTGCTTAGTGCAGAATCTAAGGAGTCGCTTTCCATTTTCCTTAAGAGCATCTTCTCCACATCTTCCGATAACTCCACCCCATCTAGCATGGTCATTTCCAACTCTGGCGTTGAAATCTCCGAGCAGAATTATTTCATCCAGGCAGTCGTCTACTGTCCTTTGAAGCAGCTCGAGGAATTTCCCCTTGACCTCTACTCGATCATCTTCATTTGGCCAATACACAATGTCAAGGTTGACTATGGTTTCTCCTTCTTTTATTTTTTGAACCATAATGCGGTCCGAGACAAAGTTCCATCTTTGATATTAACCCGTTGGTTTTTGGCCACAATACAACCCCCGTCCCCTTTAGCTCTTTCAGATGTGGAGACACCACTGTAGAGCATCGTGTCGCCATCGAGAACCATAACTCCTTGCCCTTTTTTCTTTGTTTCTAATTTGGCTTTCATCATCTCTTCCACCAACTCCCCTTCCTTCCCATTTATTATTCGTGTGTTCCATGTTCCGTAAGTCCTAGTCCGTAGTCCGTTCTTGTGGGTCGCTTTTAGACACAAGGGCAAAGACAAGAAGTGTAGCTTAAGGGCGCATCATACTTTTTATCCATAGGTGTCTCATGAAGTATAAAGCAGAAGTTAATTTCATATAGAATCAGCGCCCCAGGCTTTTTGTCAATTAAATGTTACATTTTTACTGCAAGCTATAAACTCCTTGAAAAATTATTTTTTTTAAAGCCTGTGTGTAAAATATTTATTTAAATGTTTTTTTTTTTGTTTTTGCGTTGTTTCTGTTAAAGCCAGGATTTGTAATTTGGCTTTCTTCATCTCTTCCACCAACTCCTCCTCCTTCCCATTTATACTTCCTGTGTTCCATGTTCCGTAAGTCGTAGTCAGTAGTCCGTTACAGTTCGTCGCCTTTAGAATCAGTCCGGTTTTCTCTCTTATGTTTCGCGTAATCTGGTTTTTAAGACAAACAATCGATTGGCCTGATGTGCCTTGCATTATGGAGGGCGTGCCTCCTTACGGCCTCCATACAAGCCGCCCTCCTCCTTTTTCAGCCGGGCTTGGGACCGGCCTAGGCAGCGTTCTCGAAATAAAATAGTAATTAAGACTAATGACCCTAATGGCATTTACTGCCCCTTGTTTTAACTTTGTAACAAAAATATCCGAAAGATACAAGTGATGATTCATTCATTTAAAGTAGACACAAATAAAAACGATAAAGTAGAGAAAGAAAGATCTTGAGAGGTAGACACAGGACGGGAGAACCTGGTACACATTAAGGTTCTCCATTTACCAACAAATGACAGTATCATATCCACCACGTGACATTGCAGTCACTCGTTTTAGATGGCATATTTTCAGTCCCCCCTTCCCCTTCCGCTGCGCAGTTTTTAACTTAACGTTTCTCTATTCTTTGTTGTGAACTGTTGTAAAGACTTTAATATATTATCATCGTAAACAATGTACATATATTTGGATTATTGTCATAGTGCTGTCAAATTAAACGTTGCAAAACACATGATATCTTAAATCTCTTGCGAGGGTAATTATTAGGATGAACATTTCGTCCTTGTGTTATTCTTAGAAAACCAGTCAACATAACATCATCATTTTATCATCATCACCATAACATCATCATTACATAACATCATCATCACATCATCACCACAACATCATCATCACCATAACATCATCATCATCATCATCATCATCATCATCATCATCATCATCATCATCATCATCATCATCATCATCATCATCATCATCATCATCATCATCATCATCATCATCATCATCACATAACATCATCATCACATCATCACCATAACATCATCATCACATCATCCTTACCATAACATCACCATATCATCATCATCACAAAATCACCATCATCACATCAGCATCACATCATCATCACCATAACATCATCATCACTTCATCATTACATCATCATCATCATCACATCACCATCACATCATCATCACCATAATTTCATCATCACCATAATATCATCATAACATCATCATCACATCATCATCATCATCATCATCACATCATCATCACATCATCATCACATCATCGTCATCACATCATCATCACATCATCATCACCATAACATCATCATAACATCATCATCATCACATCATCATCATCATCACATCATCATCACATCATCATCACCATAACATAATCATCACATCATCATCACCATAACATCATCATCACATCATCATCACATCATCATCATCATCACATCATCATCACATCATCATCACCATAACATCATCATCACATCATCAGCACATCACATCATCACATCATCATCACCATAACATCATCATCACATCATCATCACATCATTATCACCATAACATCATCATCACATCATCATCATCACCACATCATCACATCATCATCACCATAATATCATCATCACATCATCATCACCATAACATCATCATCACATCACCATAACATCATCATCACATAATCATCACCCTAACATCATCATCACATCATCATCACATCATCATCACATCATCATCACCCTAACATCATCATCACATCATCATAACATCATCATCACATCATCATCACATCATCATCACCATAACATCATCATATCATCATCATCACCATCGCTAATTTTTAGTTCCCAATGAAGCACAGTAACTCAATAAATCATGTCATGACTTTCTAAATTAATATGTAACAAATATAAAGGTATGTTATCAGGTACTGGTAGGAAATAAAAAAGTAGAACACTAGACAACAGAAAAACAACAGACATGAGTGGCTTACCCAGGATTTGAACCTTGGGCCTTCCGTGCGACAACCATGCCTAGCCATGCAAGCGAATCACACTATCTTCCCTGCCATCTACGCATCACCAAAAAATTATGTTTTGATGACAGGTCATTAGTGCGAACCGCAATACACGACACCGAAAGTCCACCATGGGCAGTTTAGCCTATTAATGACGCAATCACTTCTGTTGTTTCCCTATCATGCAGTATAGGACAGTCCAACAAGACAAGGACCTTAATGCTGTGTCCAGTAAATGATAGTAGACTTAGAACAGTGAGAACAGGACAGAGGGTAGGTTTGGTATTGTATAAACATTTATAACACATGAGGAAGGGAAACCCAAGGCATTGGGCTATTCATTCAATATCTTCATCCCTTCATGTGTCTTTATCTCCCTTACCCATGTCTGTTTTTGTCTCTCTCTATCTCCCTTACTTCGGTTGTTTAGAATAAATGACTGTCTTGTAACGGCATGACATTTCCCACTTACGTCCTTCTAATACCTGTCATCAGTACCACATTATTGATCTTGTTTCGTCATTTCAATTCTTCTATTCTGCGTAACCACCATTTTGTTAAATTCTGTATCTTTCTGGTTGTCTTATTTGCTGCTGTCCATGTTTTAGAGACATACAATAGAACGGGCTTGCTATTTCAGTTTTTGTTATTGGACTCGATTTCTTGTGACTTCTATATATAGTGAAATTCCTTTTCCTTTTGTCTTGTCTTTTTATGTCAGTGACTGTTGCTCCACCATTTGTTTATATTGCTGACAAGATATTTATGTGCTTCCACATCTTGACAAATTCCCAGATAAACCACCAGTGTGACACATGGGACAGGTAACCTCATCATATACAACAAATACCCACATAAACCACCAGTATAAGGCAAGGGACAGGTAACCTCATCATATACAACAAATACCCACATACACTACCAGTGTAAGGCATGTGACAGGTAACCTCATCATATACAACAAATACCCACATAAACTACCAGTGTAAGACATGGGACAGATAACCTCATCATATACAACAAATACCCACATAAACCACCAGTATAAGGCATGGGACAGGTAACCTCATCATATACAACAAATACCCACATAAACTATTAGTGTAAGACCATGTAACCTGGACCTAGGTAAATAAGTAATTTTATTTCAATTTTTTCTTATATGTAATCAAAATTCTTTTAGCGATTTTTCGATTAGCCCCGATTTGTGAAGAACGAATTAACAGCGCTATACGGGGGATTGCTATACAAGGTATTCCTGGTTCTAGAATCTTCTAGGGTAAGACAAGTACAGGTAGACAAAAGAACACACAAAGAAGAGGAGACAGACATAAAAGTGTTGAAGGAGGCACGGAAAGTCCTTAAGTTGATAGTACACGACTGGAGGAAAGACCTTAAGTTGATAGTACACGACTGGAGGAAAGTCCTTAAGTTGATAGTACACGACTGGAGGAAAGACCTGAAGTTGATAGTACATGATTGGAGGAAAGACCTTAAGTTGATAGTACATGACTGGAGGACAGACATTATGTTGATAGTACACGACTGGAGGAAAGTCCTTAAGTTGATAGCACATGACCAGAGGAAAGACTTTAAGTTGATAGTACATGAAGGATGACAGACCTTAAGTTGATAGTACACGACTGGAGGAAGGACCTCAAGCTGATAGTACATGACTGGAGGAAAGACCTTAAGTTGATAGTACATGCCTGGAGGAAAGACCTTAAGTTGACAGTACACGACTGGAGGACAGACCTTAAGTTGAAAGTACATGACTGGAGGAAAGACCTTAAATTGACAGTACACGACTGGAGGACAGACCTTAAGTTGATAGTACATGACTGGAGGAAAGACCTTAAGTTGATAGTACATGACTCGAGGAAAGACCTTAAGTTGATAGTAGATTACTGGAGGAAAGACCTTAAGTTGATAGTACATGACTGGAGGACAGACCTTAAGTTGATAGTACATGACTGAATGAAAGTCCTTAAGTTGATAGTACATGACTGGAGGAAAGACCTTAAGCTGATAGTACATGACTGGAGGAAAGTACTTAAGTTGATAGTACATGACTGGAGGAAAGTCCTTAAGTTGATAGTACACGACTGGAGTTAAGTCCTTAAGTTGATAGTACACGACTGGAGGACAGACCTTAAGTTGATAGTACATGACTGGAGGAAAGTCCTTAAGTTGATAGTACATGACTGAAGGAAAGTCCTTAAGTTGATAGTACACGACTGGAGGAAAGACCTTAAGTTGATAGTACATGACTGGAGGAAAGTCCTTAAGTTGATAGTACACGACTGGAGGAAAGACCTTATGTTGATAGTACATGACTGGAGGAAAGTCCTTAAGTTGATAGTACACGACTGGAGGAAAGTCCTTAAGTTGATAGTACACGACTGGAGGAAAGACCTTAAGTTGATAGTACATGACTGGAGGAAAGTCCTTAAGTTGATAGTACACGACTGGAGGAAAGACCTTATGTTGATAGTACATGACTGGAGGAAAGTCCTTAAGTTGATAGTACACGACTGGAGGAAAGTCCTTAAGTTGATAGTACATGACTGGAGGAAAGACCTTAAGTTGATAGTACATGACTGGAGGAAAGACCTTAAGTTGATAGTACATGACTGGAGGAAAGTCGTTAAGTTGATAGTACACGACTGGAGGAAAGTTCTTAAGTTGATAGTACACGACTGGAGGAAAGTCCTTAAGTTGATAGTACATGACTGGAGGAAAGTCCTTAAGTTGATAGTACACGACTGGAGGAAAGACCTTAAGTTGACAGTTGATGTGTGCACCATAGGATGAGAGATGGTGCCCGTGGTCTGGTTTGTGTAGTGTGCAGATGATGTACAGTCAAACAATGATCATACAAAACAGGGCAATCCACACAAGGACGTCAGTTAACTCACGACGTATAAAGTCAATGATGCTTGTAACAGCTAGTGACGTTTTTCTGTATCATTTATTGTGGACGCCACAGGGACAAAATGTATACGCGAATATGTAGGTACATCAGACAGTCATTATCACAGCAACATAGTCAGTACAGCAATGGACGGTAGACGGCATCATAATAAAGATGAATCATATGCATGTTATACATCATAGTACTGTAAATGTAATCAGGTGGAAATCTCCATCCTTTTCTATAACAGCCAGGAGATAACAAGATGTATGAGATCAGTTCACTCTCCTTAATCCGACTTCAGTAAGACAGGCACGTCTTCTGAAGTAGCAATAATGTCCTCAAAAAAATCCTCTAGTTAACAAAAGGTTTCAAACCTAGTTCATGTAGCGAAGTAGAAGTAATAGTCCTTGGGACATGCATCAACCCGATGCGGTACAATGTAGCAATATATGAGCTGAGAAACATCTCGTGATGAAGACTTTCAAAGACAGGCTACGAATCAAATGTCACTCACGAACAGATATCGATAAAGTTAATGTAAATGTAATTTACCTTGCCTTCAGGAAATAACCACAGAAATAATACGCCTCCCGGCGTGTGGAAATATACTAGAGGTATCATCTCGAATAAACGAAATATCCATAAGAGGACTTCATATTCCTGAAGAACAAGAAAAGCACAGACGCTCACAAAGACGTCTTGCTCGCTATCCAAATCTTTGCTCTCTGACTGCTGGGCGGAAATCGTTCGACAAAGACCCAAGACTTAGACATGCGAATTCCAGCGCGATTCGACCACAGCTCAGATAACTTGAAACGCAAGGACCTTTACTAAGAACCAGGTTAAGAACGATTACCTTATAAGGATAACACAACAGGTTGCCAACCGCTTTCTGAGAAAAGCGGCCTAGCAAGTCCATACATGGACACGATTCAAGAACGCATGATAAACTTAACTGCCATCGACACCAACGCGAGAAGACAACTGCTTACAATGAAAAGTGACTATAAATTTCATAAGATTGTTTCCCTTTCATTACAAAATATATATATTGTACACAAAACGATGTTGCGAGAATTTCTCACGCAACATATCACCACCACCTCCCGATAAAAAAAAATGTGGAACATATTTTTTTTTTTTTAAATATCCAAGAGCATGCGATAAGCGGCTCAAAACGCACGAATTATGCGAGGATAATTAATTAAAATGCCTAACATGAGGCTAAATATAGAGTGTCTGGTGAGGATATACCTCAACAGAAAAATAAATATGTCTCAAAAAGTATTCACATCGGGGAGGTGTCACCAACACACATCACGTTAGCATGTAAACACAATATACGTATGCAAGTTACCATAGTCATCATTAAATAGCATACTCTAATATTGTCTTAAAAAATGGATGTACAAATCTGATAGAAAAATTTAAATAGTACATTAATGAAATTAAAGTACATGACGATCCAGGACACATCCTCTGACGTTCCGAGGGTTAGTACACAATCTAGAACTCGTCATGCTTGATAATAGTAAGGTAAGTCCTCAGCTCATCAATGACATTCTGAGAAAGTACAAGCAATATAACGCTAATTAACAACTAATATGCTTCATAAGGTACAATACATTATTAATAATTGTGGCTGTTTAGTAAACTTACGGCCCTTATATTAACTACTCAGTCCTCCTCTATCATCTTAAAAAACGAAACAGAAGAAGATGATAACAAAGCACGATAGTGTGTGTACATATAAAGTGAGTACAGATGTGCTAATCTATTGTAGTAATATAGGTGTGTTATGACTCTGTAATATATGGAAATATAGGACAGAAGTATTAGTTGGAGTCATGTGGGCATCTAGACAAAATGTCAGCCATCACATTATCCGCACTACGGATAGCTCGTACCGTGAAGTGAAAAGGTTGAAGAGCTATAGCATATCGAGTGGATCTCGAACTCTTCAAATTCTTAGTCTGAATAGCTGTAAGAGCTTTCTGATCAGTCTCTAGAATGAAATGTGCGCCCAGGAGGAATCTTTGTAGTTTTAGAATTGACCAAACCATCGCTAACAACTCACGGTCTAAAACCGAGTAGTTCCTCTCTGCCGCATTTAGTTTTCTAGAAATGTACATAACAGGATGCAGAGTATTTGCATATTCTTGCATCAGTGCTGCTCCAATCCCAGTGGATGAAGTATCACTCCGAAGAACAAAAGTCCTATCAAGAGTAGGTAATCTTAAGATGGGAGGAGAAGAAAATATATTCTTGATTTGGTCTAGTGAAGATTGGCATTCTTCAGACCAACGAACCAGATTAGGCGAACCTTTCTTCAACAATGTTGAGAGAGGTGCCATGATCGAAGATAAATTTGGAATAAATCTCCCATAAAATTGAATTAAACCTAAGAGACTCCTAACTTGTTTCTTAGTTTTAGGAACAGAGATGGTCAGTATTTTGGAAGTATTGTGGTCTTCTGTCTTCAAGAGACCATGACCAACACGATGATCCAGGAAAGAGATTTCACCAAAACCAACAAAAGCTTTTGAAGGTTTTGCTGTCAAACTATTCTCACGTAGAGTGGACAGTAAGTCATATAAACCTAAATAGTGATCTTCCCAGGTATCACTGAAGAGACAGATATCATCTAAGTATGCGATGACATCTGAACGATGTGAAAGAATTCGACGCATCATGCGAACGAAAGTAGCAGGGGCGTTCATAAGACCGAAAGGCATAACATTCCATTGAAATAGACTCCTAGGTGTAGAAAAAGCAGTAAGAGGTTTGGCATGCTCTGCTAAAGGCACTTGCCAATAACCTTTAGACAAGTCAAGTTTAGTGAAGAATCTAGAATTAGAAAGTTTAATCAGTAGATCTTCTAACAAAGGCATCGGTTCAGCATCGAACTTTGTGACTTGATTCAATTTGCGATAATCAACGCAAATTCGTATGTTCTTATCTTTCTTCCGGACAATAACCATGGAAGAAGAATATGGTGAAGTCGATGGTTCAATTATATTTAATTGAATCATTTCATCCAATTCTTTTTCCACTTGCGACTGAAAGTGTATAGGAATAGGATACGGCCTAACCCTAATTGGATTACTGTCGGTAAGAATTATGTCATGTTCTATGACATCTGTGTGTCCAGGAATGTCAGTGAGAACATCCTGAAATGTTTGTAACATCGACGAGACTTGTCGATGTTCGTCACCAGAAAGATTAGGAGAAACAGAAACGTTTTTCCAAGATTCCGTGGAATGTAGTGGAACCACTGGAAGGGGAAGATTGACATCAGAGAAAGTAGATTCCTCATCCTGTATGACAGACAGGGATGAGTAATGACCATGAGGTGCAGGAGAATCATCCGTTGCCTGGAAAATAGGCAGCAAATAGTCCGGACGTTCGTGAAATTCCGAAAGCATGTTTATGTGGAAAGTTTTATGCTTTCCATCAATATCGACCACATAGTCAACATCGGAAATCCGAGAGACTATTGCATACGGACCTTTCCATTCAATAAGAAGTCTATTTTCCCTACTGGGGAGTAGGACGAATGCTTTGTCACCTGGACAAAGTTGTCGTAGACATCTATTCTTGTTAGCAAACTGCCTTGCCTTCTCTTTAGCAATTTCTGATGAAGCAGTTGCTAGTTTACCTGCCTCAATGATCTTTTGCCTCAGAGCAATGACATACTCATATGAGGATTGAGTTTCATCGCTAATATCATCGGCAGTGATGAGATCGTGTAATAAAGACATAGGGCCGCGCGGACGCGCGCCAAAGACAAGTTCGAAGGGAGAAAATCCTGTGTGTTCATTAGGGACTTCTCTATAGGCAAAGAGAGCCGCGGGTAAAGCCCTGTCCCAATCTTGAGGATGATCTTCAGTTATCTTACCAAGCAAAGTCTTGAGCGTTCTATTCAGACGCTCAACTAACCCATTAGACATAGGATGGTAGATACTACTGAGAGATCGTTTAATATGTAAGGTAGACATTACCTGTGACATAGTGTCAGATATGAGTTGAGTGCCATGGTCTGACAATATTTCTCTGGGGAACCCCAAGCGAGAAAATATCAGCCAAAGAGCATCTGCGATATCTGTAGTAGATATGCTCTTAAGAGGAATAGCCTCTGGCCAACGTGTGCACATATCGACACATGTAAGGATAAACTGATGTCCTCTGGCCGACTTGACCTTAAAAGGGCCAATAATATCTATGGCCATTTTCTGAAACGGCCGAATAGGGATGTCAGCAGCCTGGATAGGCGCAGCATGTCGTGGTCCTCTAGATTTAACCTCCTGACATACCTTGCATGATCGGCAGTAAATACGAATGTCCTTGTTGACAAAAGGCCAAAAGAAAGCCGCAAGGACTCTCGACTTCGTACGGGAAAAACCCATATGTCCAGCACATTGCGAGTCATGAGCATGTTGCAATATTTGCACTCTCATGCTCCTGGGAACAAGAATTTGCGAATGTGCCGACGTAGTCGAATCTTGTACCATACGTACCAGTACGCCGTTTCTCATTGCAATCCAAGATTTTCTATTTGTATCCTGATTCGGATCACCTTTCTTCGCAAGAATGAAGAATTTTTTTAAAGAAGGATCTTCTTCTTGCAATTTTATGAAAGAGTCACGAGTGATTACTAAGTGACTATCTTGGCTATAAACTTCATTATCACTATTCAGTGAAGTTTCGGGTGTTTGTAGAGCTTGTGCTCTTGTAACTACTGCATTTGTAGCTTGCATGTTATTATCTTCCCAAGCAGCAATCTGATGTGGGGTTGTTGCAAGTGGAACTTATGGAAGGGGAAGTAATCTTTAGAATGGTTTTTTAGACAAATTAAATTTCGAGTTGCAACGCTTGATTAAGCGGATACTTGTTTGACTTTAATAATAATAAATTCTTTAAGCGCCAAACACGGCGCATAAGGCAGAAACCAGTGCTCTCCAGGTTGTTCGTTGTGACGCCACTCCTCTTAGCTCTTGCACATTATTTAGGCCCAACGTTCTTCCTTCTCTTATTATTGTTCTTCTGAGTGTTTCTTTTGGTCTTCCTTTTTTCCGCTTACCCTCAGGAACCCAAGTGAGCGCCTGTAGTGGTATTCTGTTGTTTTGCATTCGTAGGACATGACCGATATATGACCATCGTCTTTTCCTTATATAGTCGGAGACATATTTCTGCCTAGAGTCTTCTCTTATTTGTCGATTAGTCTTGAATTCTTTCCAACTGATGTTCATGAGTTTTCTAAGACATTTGTTCTCGAATGTATTCAGCTTGTTCTCCAATGATTTTGTTATTTTCCAACTCTCACAGCCGTATGTTAACACTGAGATAACATTTGAATTAAACAGACGAAGCTTGGTATGTATATTCAATGATCGTAATTTCCAAATGTTAGATAATCTATTGAAGGCGCTAGCTGCCAAAGCAATTCTAGTATGGATTTCTCTTGTT
Organism: Oreohelix idahoensis; assembly: GCA_024509875.1. Taxonomy (NCBI): domain Eukaryota; kingdom Metazoa; phylum Mollusca; class Gastropoda; order Stylommatophora; family Oreohelicidae; genus Oreohelix; species Oreohelix idahoensis. Next base: position 127,755 of record JAMPIV010010261.1, read on the forward strand.
GTGTCACCATCCTGAGTCATTTTACTGCCTAAATAATTGAAACTTTCAACTTTCTGTAGTTTTTCCCCGTTCAAGATGATATCAAAGGTCTCGTTAGAAAAGTTCATAGCTTTAGTTTTAGAGGCATTTATTTGGAGACCAATTTTAACCGAGAGATGACACAAATTATTTATTGCTTCTTGGGATTGTCTTGGTGTTGAACTTAAGAATGCTACATCATCTGCGAAATCCAGGTCCCCCAGGAATTTTCCATTTGTCCATTTTATACCCAATGTTTGACTTTAGGATAGAATTATCTTTTCCTATTTTTCGGGTGACAGAGTACAGATAAGCGTGTGAACGCTGTTTAATGTATTTATTCTGTACTGTTTTGAGTCATGTGAATAGCTCGCTAGTCTGCATGTGTTATCGAGAACGGTGTTCAAGACAACCGAATCTCGTGACGGGTTTTTTGGCGGGACTAGTGTGTGATTTGGGAGTTGTGTTTTGGGCGTGGACCGTGTAGGTCGAGTCCCAGTGTTTTTTGGATAATGTATGCCTACGTAAGATTTGAGAAAATGTCGACTTATATATTTCGCTGTGTGTACAGCCTATGTGATACACTGCAGTGAAGATTTGTTTAGGCCATATGAACCTTATTATAGCTGCCGTGTGATGCAGGCTTTGCTATGTATTGAAGTACTTTTGTAGGCCATATTTTGAAGATTAATGAAGCTGCCGGGTGATGCAGGCTTCGCTGGGTATTAAGGTACTTTTGTAGGCCATATTATGTTTAGCTGCAGTATGAAGATTTGTGAAGCTGTTAAGCTATTATAAGTCCAGGATTAGGACAGGCCATATTATATATTAACTGCAGTGTGGAGATGTATGAAGCTATTAAGCTATTATAAGTCCAGGATTAGGACAGGCCATATTATGTTTAGCTGCAGTATGAAGATTTGTGAAGCTGTTAAGCTATTATAAGTCCAGGATTAGGACAGGCCATATTATATATTAACTGCAGTGTGGAGATGTATGAAGCTATTAAGCTATTATAAGTCCAGGATTAGGACAGGCCGTATTAGGTATTGATGCAGTGTGGAAATTATATACTATGATTCGTGTTTTGCTGTCGAATGTGTGTCATTTATGTCATCGTATCTGTGTTGTAACGGAATAAACAGTATCGAACTGTTCCAGTCGTTTGCAACCCTTCTTGACTCCTGCATGTACCCTTATGTACGTACTGTGGTGTGCGAACATATCAACACACACCCAGGTCAACATTACAGACACAGTGACAGGTCAGCAGCACACATATATTGAATTAGCCTGTGTGGCGATGATATAGACCAAACCACTACACTCGCAACAGTGGGTGTAAACAGACTAATAACATTAACGTTTAATTACATTCAGTGAGAAACCAGCTAATCTAGTTTGTAGCAGTTGGTGGTTTACAGTCAAGTTGGAACCAATACAGAAGAGGTTACTGCTAAAATAAGCGGTTACAGGGGTACACTCCTTAACTCCGTGAATACGACCAATAATAAGGTCCGCATTAGGATTAGGTAAGAGACAAGCATGCACATCTCCAGTAAAGAAAGGAGTGGCAATGCGAATTACAGCAGTAGGATATTTTTCTAGAGTGCCGCCAAATGTGACACATTTAATAACCTTTCCTGTAGCACAAGATGGATCTACAAGCGATTGTCTAACACCAATAGTGGTGCATCCGGAATCGAAAAGTAGTGAGACCGGAGTATCATTAACAAGACCCTTATGTAGGATTAAAGAACCCCTCCCGTCATGCGCAACAGCAGCAGGAAGAGCGGGAAGTGGGTGACCACAACTCAAAGTAGTTATGGTACCCGGTTCGAATAAAGTACTGCATTGGGGGCATTTGTTTGCTCTCTCAAAGTCAAAAGCAGAACCAGTGACAGCGTCAAAGTTTTTATTATCAACAACATGATTACAGGCTCCCTCAGTTTCCTGTTGTACAGCATTAGCCTGCTGATATCTCTTTTTTTTGTGTTGAGATCTACCCCGACTATTATTACCTCTGAAGTTATCAGAGTTATTATTATCTCTGCAGTTATTATTGTCTCTATTGTAATTGTTATCCTGGTTCGAATTCCAGTTTCCACGATTACTATCATGTTCACATTGATGCGAACATCTATTTGTTTGGTTTTGAGGTCTTCGGCAGGAATAACCTCTATTACCATATCCTCTTTTGAAATGCCTATAATTATTAGGGTGATAGTAACGAGCACTATCAGGTTGTCTCCAATTCTTCGAAGAAGAATCACCATGAAATTGATTTCCATGATTTTGACAGAAATTACCGCTACTCTTTCTATCAAAATTTTGTTGGGATCTACGAGCAAAGTTTTGACCATACGGAGCTGCCGAAGCAACTGGTAAACCTTCTTTCACCTTAGAGTTACCCATGGTTATGTGTGGGTGCGCAGTTACGTATTGGCAACAGAAATCTTCCATTTCTTTTATTGTTTTAGGTTTACGTTCATGAAGGAAAGCAAGGAAAGACTCATTGACAGACGACATGACTTTGTCTCTAAGTATTAAGTCCATAAGTCCTTCATAAGTTTTTTCCGTCTTAGATAGTTCAACCCATCGTGAGAAAGTAATGCGTATTCTTGCAATAAACTCGGAGAATTCAACTCCATTTTCAGGTAACATGTTTTTAAATTGTAGACGATAGCCGTCTTCGTTAAGCTGATATTTCTTTAACAAAGCGGCCCTGACAACCTCATAATTGTTCTTGTCAGGTTCATCCACCATATTTAATATACTTAGAGCTTTACCTGTCAGTATCCCTGATAACTGATAAACATATTTTGCTTTGTCTATGTTATGAGCTGTACATGCTTGTTCAAATCTGTCCAGATAGAACATTATGTCATCACTGGAAGGACTAAATGTTGGTAACTTAATCTTAAAAGTATCATTATTAGCCTTACCAGAAGATGAACCCTTGTTTGAATCATTACCATTACTCATGTTCATCAATTTCAATTTTTCCAACTCTAAAGCTAAGACCTTTTCTTCATGTTCCATTTTTGCTTTCCTGTCATCAGCCTCTCTCTGTAATCTTCTTTCCTCAGCCTGAGCGTGCGATTCTAGTCTTTTATTCTCAGCTTCTTTCTCCAGTTTCTTTCCTCAGCCTGAGCCTCTTTTTGAAGTCTTTTATTTTCAGCCTCTTTTTCAAGTCTTTTATTTTGAGCCTCTTTTTCAAGTCTTTTATTTTCAGCCTCTTTTTCAAGTCTTTTATTTTCAGCTTCTAGTTGTAGCTGGAGTTTTCTCTCCTCAGCTTCTGATTCCCTTTTCTGTTTTTCCATTTCCATTTGGAATTTTCTTTCATCTGCCTGCATCTGCAGTCTCAGATTCTCAGAATCTATCTTTTTCTGCTCAGCTTCTGCTTTCTGTCTTTTTTCCTCAGACTTCAGCGCTTTGTTATATAGAGCAGTAGCATACTCTTCCAACTTATCACCAGTCTTACCCAGGGATTTACCCTGTTCAATAAAGTACTCAAGTGTAGACATGTTGTCTAACATATGAGTCCAAAAACCTGAAATAATTAACTAATTTATTTCAAACCTAAGTGTAACAAGTCTTAATTAAGCACTTGTATATTCACATCACATTATATTATCCCAGTCTCTGTGGGAAAACAAGTCTCCAATCAAAGAACTTGTATATGAAATGTCAACAATCAATTCTTTATCATAAGTGCACTTCTCATTCAATAGTGCACGACACTATTCATCATTCATTTATCATCAGTGTAGTAGTAACAGTACATTAGCATAGCCCATAACTAATTACTATAACTGTAAACAATGACTATGTAAACACAAGCAGAATGTAAACATTGAAAATGTAAACAATGTAAACAATGTAAACAATAACAATGTAAACAATAACAACGATCAGCAACAATACAAAAACATTCGCAGAAATCAACTAAAAATAAACCGAAAATTAAAGAAATATCACAAAAAATGTGACGATATCTGCGAGGATATTAGACAATACACATGACACCACTGTGTATAAACAAAAATGTTGTATAAAACTAAACTATAGTAAAGAAGAGGCTAACAAATACAAACAAATCAAAACAAAACTAAAGAATGCGAAATAATAACGAAAACAATATTAACACATGTCATCACAACTAACATAAATAGCAACAGAAGTCGCTTAGCAAATTTCGCTATGGGAAATTTGCATACCCTACAGAACACTCTCAATAGAAGACCTCTATGACGTGGTATGATCTATAGGAGTCGCCACCCAGCCAGACCCGCAGAAATATAAAGATATAAATATACAAATAACATATAAACATATAACATATAACAATAGAATGAGATGATACACAGAAGACTCAGTAGAAGTATAAGGGCACAGTTTACGTACAAACAGGCCACTTAACTTATAGGCTTCCAATCGTAGAACAGCAGAAAAAACAGATGTCAATCAACGTCCTAAAGAGCGAAGCTCCAACGATGATGGCACATCTGAACTGCTTCCACTGCTAACACGATGGTACTTAAGCTTCTGAAATACTGTATGTTGAGTTGTTTCGGCACTTGACCTTCTAATCCAATAGTAAATTGATGGAAATCGGTACTTGGCCTTCTTCAGAAAACAACCCGTTTCAACCGGCACTTGACCTTCACAAAAAACGATAGCACTGGAACCTTGACAGCAGCAACTTGCTTGACTTGCGTTAAAGACAACAGCAGTCCGTGTTATCCGGCAATATGCAACAACGCCGGGTACTGTCAAATTTCTGTTTCAGTCAAAAAATTGCAATTTTGACATTTACCGGACAACGCCGAGTACTTTGAAAATTTTGAAGATGTTGACTGTCTTGAAGAATGTTGAAGTGTTGACTTGAAGGATGCCGTTTGTTGAAAATGAAGTGGGTAAGGGACCCCGTGTTTGCTGGTACCAGAGCAAACCAGCTTATGGCCACCAAATGATGCGTGCACCATAGGATGAGAGATGGTGCCCGTGGTCTGGTTTGTGTAGTGTGCAGATGATGAACAGTCAAACAATGATCATACAAAACAGGGCAATCCACACAAGGACGTCAGTTAACTCACGACGTATAAAGTCAATGATGCTTGTAACAGCTAGTGACGTTTTTCTGTATCATTTATTGTGGACGCCACAGTGACAAAATGTATACGCGAATATGTAGGTACATCAGACAGTCATTATCACAGCAACATAGTCAGTACAGCAATGGACGGTAGACGGCATCATAATAAAGATGAATCATATGCATGTTATACATCATAGTACTGTAAATGTAATCAGGTGGAAATCTCCATCCTTTTCTATAACAGCCAGGAGATAACAAGATGTATGAGATCAGTTCACTATCCTTAATCCGACTTCAGTAAGACAGGCACGTCTTCTGAAGTAGCAATAATGTCCTCAAAAAAATCCTCTAGTTAACAAAAGGTTTCAAACCTAGTTCATGTAGCGAAGTAGAAGTAATAGTCCTTGGGACATGCATCAACCCGATGCGGTTCAATGTAGCAATATATGAGCTGAGAAACATCTCGTGATGAAGACTTTCAAAGACAGGCTACGAATCAAATGTCACTCACGAACAGATATCGATAAAGTTAATGTAAATGTAATTTACCTTGCCTTCAGGAAATAACCACAGAAATAATACGCCTCCCGGCGTATGGAAATACACTAGAGGTATCATCTCGAATAAACGAAATATCCATAAGAGGACTTCATATTCCTGAAGAACAAGAAAAGCACAGACGCTCACAAGTCTTGCTCGCTATCCAAATCTTTGCTCTCTGACTGCTGGGCGGAAATCGTTCGACAAAGACCCAAGACTTAGACATGCGCAGTCCAGCGCGATTCGACCACAGCTCAAATAACTTGAAACGCAAGGACCTACTAAGAACCAGGTTAAGAACGATTACCTTATAAGGATAACACAACAGGTTGCCAACAGCTTTCTGAGAAAAGCGGCCTAGCAAGTCCATACATGGACACGATTCAAGAACGCATGACAAACTTAACTGCCATCGACACCAACGCGAGAAGACAACTGCTTACAATGAAAAGTGACTATAAATTTCATAAGATTGTTTCCCTTTCATTACAAAATATATATATTGTACACAAAACGATGTTGCGAGAATTTCTCACGCAACAATAGTACATGACTGGAGGAAAGACCTTAAGATGATAGTACACGACTGGAGGAAAGACCTTAAGTTCATAGTACATGACTGGAGGAAAGTCCTTAAGTTGATAGTACACGGTTGGAGGAAAGACCTTAAGTTGATAGTACATGACTGGAGGAAAGTCCTTAAGTTGATAGTACATGACTGTAGGAAAGACCTTAAGTTGATAGTACATGACTGGAGGAAAGTCCTTAAGTTGATAGTACACGACTGGACGAAAGTCCTTAAGTTGATAGTACATGACTGGAGGAAAGTCCTTAAGTTGACAGTACATGATTGGAGGACTTGGAATGAGTTTGTTGAAGGTTTATGCTCCTTTGGGAGCTAAAGGGAAATGATAGTGACAGATAAAAAGAAAAAAAAACCTTGCAAACCCGTAGTGGAAAAAATGTATCAATAAAAAATTTGAAAAAAAAAAAAAGACAAACAAACAAACAAACAAACAAACAGACAAACAAGATGAGCGACACAGAAAGATGAACAGGAAGAACAACAATAACAAAATAAAAATGAAATAGACTGACCTTGACCTGATTCAATGCCCAGAACATCAAGAAATTTCTCCTCTTGTTAGTAGACAACAGTCAGTAAAACGTTCACCACCTCCAGCACACATTCCCGTGTTTTGGAAGTTCACATTTCCTTATGTGTGAATTCTGACTTAATATACTACATTGACTGAATAGCACTGGTAACGAATGTGAGATATTGGTAACTCTGTATTTTCTGAAAATTATAGTGTTATTTTGATCCCAAAAGATTAATCATAATGACAGCTGATGGTTCGTAATTTTAAGATCATTCCCTCATGGGTCAGAGACGTCAGTAAATGTGTGACTAATGTGAGAGGCAACTGTTCAATACGAGCAATGCTCACACAAATAGTAGGATTATTTAAGGCATGTTACGTGTAAATAATAAAGGGGCTGGTGTAAAATTGGAAGAACAAACAATATTAATAAATAATCAAATCATGTGTTACCGGCGACCGAAAGGGGAGCAAAGAATAGTAACACTGTTCCCTGCCAAGCATGACGTAGAAAGCGACTAAGGAGGGTTGGGCTTGGGGCTGGATACCCCATCCTGTAAAAAATTAAACTACAAAAAACTTCAACCAACATGGACAAGTCAATTAAAGAAAATAAAACACAGCCATCCAAGACATGGGAAGGTACTCTCGCAGGGAGGCGTATGATGCAACATAGGGAAAGCCGAAAGGAGTCTGTGTTACTGACTAACATGAGAACATCGACAACACACAACAGAAATGGAATCCAGTGGACTCTGACTAAGCAGTTGGATGATCTGTATTTTGCTGATGACTTGGCTCTTCTGTCCCATAATCGTAATCAGATGCAGGACAAATTGAAAACACTCGATGAGAAATCACAGCAATTGGGTCTGAAAATACACAGGGAAAAGACAAAGATAATGAGAATAAATGCAGGTAAAGATAACAGGGTTGAACTTGAAGAAGCACCAATACAAGATGTAGAATCGTACACATATCTTGGCAGCAATATAGTCAAAGTTGGAGGGACAGACAGTGATATCAAACTAAGAATACAAAAAGCAAGAGGAGCTTTCATTGCATTGGGAAATATATGGAGATCAAGAGAAATCGGATCCAACACGAAAATAAGAATCTTCAACTCAAATGTGAAGTCAATCCTATATTATGGCTCTGAAACATAGAGAACAACAAAGACAACAACCAAAAAGCTACAGACTTTCATAAATGGGTGCTTGCGTAGAATAGAGGGATTAAAATGGTATGATAAGGTTACCAACGTGGAACTGATGACAAGAACTAGGCAAGTGCCAGCGGAACAAGAGATGAGAAGACGACGATGGCGATGGATAGGACATACGCCGAGGAAACGTGTTGATAGCATTACAAGACAGTCCTTGTTCTGGAATCCCCAGGGCAAGAGAGGCAGAGGTAGACCAAGAAGCACATGGAGAAGACAGATGGAAACAGAGGTGAAAATGATAAGGAGAACGTGGAAAGAACTTGAGATGATGGCACGTGACAGGAGGACTTGGCATGTGTTTGTTGAAGGCCTATGCTCCTTTGGGAGTGGAGGGTAATGAATGAATGAATCAACTGGAGACAAATAAAACTGTATTATCAGAATAATTAACAACAATCACAGTCTATTTCAGTGCAAGCATTTCTGTTTCATATAATCATCTCATCTCATAATCGGAACCTCTTCCTACCCCGTGAAACGAGGTGTAGAGGGGACCCAAGTGCACAAGGCCCATGGGTAGGACATGTAATCGAAGTGACTTGGCAAACAGGTGATTAGCCCATTGTGCCCAATATAATACATTTTCAAAACTCCGCATAGGTCGGTCCCAAGCACGGCTGAAAAAGGAGGTGGGCTGTCTGCATGGGGGCCGTAAGGAGGCAGCCCCTCCATCATGCAAAGGCACAACAGGCCAATCACCTGTTTGTCTTAAAAACCAGATTACGCTAAACATAAGAGAGAAAACCGGACTGATTCTAAAGGCGACGAACTGTAACGGACTACTGACTACGACTTACGGAACATGGAACACAAGAAGTATAAATGGGAAGGAAGAGGAGCTGGTGGAAGAGATGAGGAAAGCCAAATTAGAAATCCTGGCTTTAACAGAAACAAAGAAAAAAGTACAAAGAGTTATGCATCTTGATGGCGACACGCTGCTCTACAGTGGTGTCACACATCAGAAAGAGCTAAAGGGGGCGTGGGTTGTATTGTGGCCAAAAACAAAAGGGATAGTATCAAGGGATTGAAATGTGTCTCGGAACGCATTTTAGTCCTGAAACTAAAAAAAGGAGAAACCATAGTCAACCTTGTCATTGTGTAAGGGCCGAATGAAGATGAGCGAGCAGAGGTCAAGGAAGAATTCTTTGAGCTACTTCAAAGGACAGTGGACGACTGCCTAGATGCAATTATCATGCTCGGAGATTTCAATGCCAGAGTTGGAAATGACCATGCTAGATGGGGTGGAGTTATCGGAAGATATGTGAAGAAACTCTTAATGACAATGGAAAGCGACTCCTTAGATTCTGCACTAAGCAGAATCTGATCATTGCAAACACAAAGTTCCCCCATAAGCGCAAACAGGTATACACTAGGTGTGAACCAACAAAGAATGAGAAGTCAGTTATCGACAATGCCATAGTTAGGAAGAGCGTATTCAAGTAAGTCTGGGATGCTAGAGTGTGGAGGGGGCCAGAGATTGGAAGTGACCACTACTTGTTAACAATTAAAAGAACAACTGAAAGAGTTACTCGACCTAGAAACTGCCTAACATCACGCAAGAAGCTAAGTAAACGAAGATGGGAAACGAGCATTAAGACCTACAAGCTGAGAGAGCCAGAAGTGAAGACCAGATACCAGGGGCTTATTGCTACAGCAGTGCGTAACACAGAACAACAACCTGATGACCCGGAAGCACACTGGCTGACATTCAAGGACATCAGACAGACAGCTGCAGCAGACGCATGTGGTGAAGTTCGCATTGGGAACAAGAGAAACAGTACACCTTGGTGGACAGATAAGGTTAAAGAGAAAATAAGAGAGTAGAAAAAGGCATGGAAACAATACTTAGGAGCTAAAAACGCAGCAAGAAAAACGAAGAAATATAGAGAATATATGATACTCAGAACAGAAGCAAAGAAAACGGTGCTAGCAGCAAAACAGAAGTCCTGGGAAGAATTTCGAGAAAAGCTAGAAAACGATGCACAAGAAAACAGAAATTATTCTATGACCCTAATGAATATGAGGAAGGAAAAACAGTGCCCCCTTAAATTTATAAATGACAAGCAAGGCAAATTACTTATTGTGTCAGAAGAAGTAATGGAAAGATGGAAAGAATATTTTTCAGAGCTCCTGAATGGTGAGTAAGGTCGAGCATCAGAAATGATAACCACTGGCACAGAAGAGGAAACCAATGGTGATGAAGATGACAAAGAAAGAATAACTGAAGGCCGCACTGGAGAAAATCAAGATGGGCAAAGCAGCAGGACATGATGGGATAATACCAGAAATGGTTAAGTACATGGGAGCAGCAAGCGACCTATTACTCCTAAGGTTCCTACAGTCAGCTTGGTGCAAGACCATACCAAAGGATTGGGAGATTGCCATCATAACACCGATTTTCAAAAAGGGTGAGAACCGACAATGTGGAAACGATAGAGGTATATCCCTTCTCAGTGTCCGTGGTAAAATCTACTCTAGAATCCTTGAGCGGAGACTCAGACGCCTAGCTGAGCCACAAATGAATGAGGTCCAGTGTGGCGTCAGAGCAAATCGAAGTACTCACGACCTAATCTTCACACTCAGACAGTTGAGTGAAAAGGCTCTTGAGTATAAGATTGAGATCCATCTTTGCTTCTTAGATCTGGAAAAGGCTTTTGATAAGGTCCCATGGAACACTATGGAACTGTTTGGCAAGGAAGAATATTCCAACATCTCTGATTCACGCTATACAGAGCTTCTACAAGTCTTGCAGAAATTATGTGAGGACGGCAAACCAGAAGAATTCTGGATCACCACTGGTGTAAGACAAGGTATTATCCTGTCGCTTTATCTTTTTATACTGCTCATGGACGATGTTATCAAGGAATATAATGAGAGGACAGGAAAGTTTTCAGTAGGGTACTGGAAGATGAGACAGGTCTGTATTTCAGAGCTGGAATTTGCTGATGATGTTGCCCTAATTTCTAAATCAGAGTCACATCTTCAATCCAACCTGCAAGTCTGGAAGGAAGAACTGGAGAAGAGAGGGATGATCATAATCAGCTCCAAAACAAAAACAATGGTGTTATCACGAGAGGAAAGAAGACATTAGATTAAGCTGGGAGAATAGGTCCTGGAGCAGGTCGACCACTTTAAATACCTTGGAGCTGTTATAGACCGGAAGGGATGCATCAAAGAAGAGTTGGCTACCCGAAAAGCAGCAGCTGGGAGACTTTTTTCAAGCCATAAATAAAGGATTCCTCAGCAAAATAGAAAACTGTAAGAAGACGAAGATGGCTGCATAACGCTCCACCTATGTCCCAGTCTTGACGTGTGGATGCGAGTCATGGGCAATGACTACAACCCACAAAAGGCAGATCCAAACCTCAGAAATGAGGTATCTGAGGATGGTGGTTGAAGTAACAAGAAGATACATGGTCCACAACCAGACTATACGGCAAGTTCGAAAAACCCAACCCCCGCAGACCCAAGTAGAACAGTCCCAACTGAGATGGTTTTGCTATGTCTGCAGACTGGCAGAAGATCTGCTACCACTGCAAGCATGGGCAACTAAGAGCCAGGGATCTAGACCTCCAGGACGACCCAAGATCCGCTGGGAAGACAACATTAGACAATCTTTGAAGGACCGAGGACTTGAATGGAACCAAGCCAGCAGGAAGACAGCCGATAGGATAGTATGGCGCTCTCTCTTACAAACTTTTACACCTCACGGTACAAGAGGAACGACTAAGTAAGTATAATACATTTTCAAAACAATTCAACATTAAATAATACAATTATACATATTTTAAAATTGTCACATAACTAGGCTTATTAAAAAAAATTCTTCCAAAAATATATTCTTCTGAATACATGACAGTTATTGTAAGTAGCTGCACTTTCTTAGCTAGATTAATGACATTTAACTTCAGTAGACACCTTTCTAATGTTACTGTACTACCAGTAACACATGAGCAAAATAATTTATGATGATGACATAATAAACACTCAACACATCTTTATATACTGTGTTTTTAGTTTATTTTGCTTCTCGAAATAAAACAGTAATTAAAACGTATGACCCTAATGGTAATTATTGCCCCTTGTTTTGACCTTTTAACAAGAATATCCGAAAGTTGCAAGTGAGGATTTATTCATTTAGACACAAATAAAAATGATAAAGTAGAGAAAGAAAGATCTTGAGAGGTAGACACAGGACGGGAGAATCTGGTACACATTAAGGTTCTCCATTTACCAGAAAACGACAATCAGTGTCATATCCACCACGTGTCATTCCAGTCACTTGTCTTAGATGGTATATTATCAGTATCATATCCACCACGTGTCATTCCAGTCACTTGTCTTAGATGGTATATTATCAGTATCATATCCACCACGTCTCATTCCAGTCACTCGTCTTAGATGGTATATTATCAGTGTCATATCCACCACGTGTCATTCCAGTCACTCGTTTTAGATGGTATATTATCAGTATCATATCCACCACGTGTCATTCCAGTCACTCGTCTTAGATGGTATATTATCAGTATCATATCCACCACGTGTCATTCCAGTCACTCGTCTTAGATGGTATATTATCAGTGTCATATCCACCACGTGTCATTCCAGTCACTCGTCTTAGATGGTATATTATCAGTGTCATATCCACCACGTGTCATTTCAGTCACTCGTCTTAGATGGTATATTTTTAGTGTCATATCCACCACGTGTCATTCCAGTCGCTCGTCCTAAATGGTATATTATCAGTGTCATATCCACCACGTGTCATTCCAGTCACTCGTTTTAGATGGTATATGATCAGTGTCATATCCACCATTTGTCATTCCAGTCACTCGTCTTAGATGGTATATTATCAGTGTCATATCCACCACGTGTCATTCCAGTCACTCGTCTTAGATGGTATATTATCAGTGTCATATCCACCACGTGTCATTCCAGTCACTCGTCTTAGATGGTATATTATCAGTGTCATATCCACCACGTGTCATTCCCGTCACTCGTCTTAGATGGTATGTTATCAGTGTCATATCCACCACGTGTCATTCCAGTCACTCGTCTTAGATGGTATATTATCAGTATCATATCCACCACGTGTCATTCCAGTCACTTGTCTTAGATGGCGAATTATCAGTATTCCCCATCGCTTCTCCGCTGAACAGTTTGTAACTGAACGTTTCTCTGTTCTTTGTTGTGAACTGTTGTAAACACTTTAATTTATTATCATCGTAAACATTGTACATTTATTTGGATTATGTCTTCAGTTGTGTCCCATTTCCGATCAAGTCTATGCCAGAACCGGTAAGTTCAAATCTCCTTATATGTGAATTCTGACTTCCTTAAAATACTGCATTAGCCGAATATAGCATTGGTAACGACGATGAGAAAATGATAACTATGTATGTTTTAAAATGATAACTATGTATGTTTTAAAATGATAACTATGTATGTTTTAAAATGATAACTATGTATGTTTTAAAATGATAACTATGTATGTTTTAAAATGATACATTTATTATGAATAATGGTAGCATGGATTTCTCCAACCCCCACCAACAGCAACCCCCCCCCCGCCCCCACCCTTACAGGAAGCCTGCACATGTCAGTTGAAGCAGTGGTATCTGTAGCAATATGTTTTACATTATAAAGCTGCCAGTCCTGTGACCAACCTCATATTAGTAGACTTGTACGACATGCTTGAGGAAACAGTAGGCCTATTCTTTCTTTGTCTCATAAGCTGCTACTACACACACACACACACACACACACACACACACACAGAGAGTGATAGGTATATTACTTGGTGTAGATGTTGGTGCTACACACACACACACACATACACACACAGAGTGATAGGTATATTAATTGGTTTAGATGTTGGTACTACACACACACACACACACACACACACAGAGTGATAGGTATATTACTTGGTGTAGATGTTGGTACTACACACACAGAGAGCGATAGGTATATTACTTGGTGTAGATGTTGGTGATACACACACACACACACACAGAGTGATAGTTGGTGTAAATGTTGGTACTACACACACACTCACACACACAAAGTGATAGGTATAGTACTTGGTGTAAATGTTGGTGCTACACACACACACACACACACAGAGTGATAGGTATATTACTTGGTGTAAATGTTTGTACTATACACACACACACACTCACACACAAAGAGAGAGAAAGAGTGATAGGTATATTACTTGGTGTAAATGTTGGTACTACAGAGAGAGAGAGAGAGTGATAGGTATATTACTTGGTGTAAATGGTGGTACTACAGAGAGAGAGAGAGTGATAGGTATATTACTTGGTGTAAATGTTGGTACTCCACACACACACACACACACACACACTCACACACACAGAGCTGATAGGTATATTACTAGGTGTAAATGTTGGTACTACACACACATACACAGAGAGAGAGAGAGAGAGAGAGTGTGTGTGATAGGTATATTACTTGGTGTAAATGTTGGTACTACACACACACTCACTCACACACAGAGCTGATAGGTATATTACTTGGTGTAAATGGTGTCACGTCTTGACAACGACATTCAATTTTGTTTGAGATATTTACAGATGGCTCAGACGTCAGAAGAGATTGGCAGGTATGGGAAAAAAACTAGTTGAATGAAGAACTACGTACTATATAGCCTAGTTATATAAAGGAGGTAAATGGTTTGCAAGGGAAAAAAAAACAAAATTGGGAACAATATTTATATTTAAGTGTTATAATTGTTTTATTTCAAGCTAATCAAAATGTTTTACAAATATATACTCAAACATGCAATGAGCTGTCAGATTTTTTTTTTTTTTTTAGCAATTTGAAAAAAAAAATAGTTTTGCTTGAGATTCACTAAAAAAATAAAGTTCTAAACTGGACTGCTAACTCGGGCAGTAATTATTTATAAAAACGTGTATCCCGTGATGAAATGGTACACATCAGTTATATAGTGCAGCTGTCAGTGATGCCCCATAGCCACAAAGCTCCCCAAACTTAAATTGTCATCGTAAACATTGTACATAATAGATTTAGGTTATTGAGTTCAGTTATACTAACCAGTTTCCAAGCAAGTCTCTGACAGAGCCAGTAATTTCAAATTATTTTCTTCTTATATGTCAAGTCTTACTTAAAATGTTACAATGATTGAAGATAACACTGGTAAGATTGATATTGACAACTGCCTTCTTTTTAAAACTACAGATCTCTTTTTTAATTCAACTTTAATTATAATGGCAGCAGACGTTCCTTAATATCGCAACACAAACGTAATTTTAGACATATTCATAAATAGAAATTTCAGTAGAAATGGGCAGGTAAGGTATGAGAAACAATTGTTGAATACAGAACCGTATACTGTGTAGCATAATTATATAAGGGAGACAATAAAACTGCAAGGGACAGAAGAAAAATGTTAACAGTAGTAATATTTAAATGGTTTTTGTTTTCTTTAATGCCAATTAAGTAATAATAATGTTTTACAACATATAATAAAATATGTTAGCGCAGTTAGACAATTATAACTTTGTTACGTAGTTCTGCATTTTTTATTTGTGTGTTTTCCTTGTGCTTTACAAAATAAATAAAGTTATACAGCAGATTATTTACCTAAGTATTAGTAATTTGTAAAAATGTATCTCTCGTCCTTTATATTTGGACATGCGCCCTAATATAACCGACTAGGTTGAACGGGACGCGCCTCGCCAAAAGAAGGCAAAAGTTTTACATTAAAAAAAAAAAATCTCTCTTCATGTAGTTATAAAGTCCCATTCAATGGTGACAAGGCGGTAACTCCCTCGAGGCACATAGTGACACCAACATTAAACTTTGTGAAATTCCTTTACCGTAAAGCTCTTGCGAGTGTCATTATTAAGATGAACATTTCTCTCCCCTGTTACTCTCGTATTCCCAGTAAACCCGCCAACATGTCATCATCATTAATACATTCCAGCTCACCCTGGCGTACATGGCATCAATAAAAACATACCATACCTTCCTAGCCTGTCCTGTGTCATCAATTCAATTTCTTGTCTAGTCTTCTTTATCTCTTCATGTCTGTCGCCATATCTTTTTTTTACAGGCTTTTCTTTAACTTGCAACGTATGTCACTCTCTTGTCACCTTCAAATCTTGCAATCGATTTTTCAGTCACTTTCAGATGAGCAATAGCTCTGAACCTTGGCGTATTTATGTTTTCCCCATGACAATACAATAATCCGTGGTAAAAATAATAAAATTAATAAAATTAAAATTAATATTAATTTGTTTTCTTAGTATTTTATCATCAGTTAAATTCGATAATTGCAAATAATCTAGGTGTATTCTTTTCAACAAGATTGTCTCTCTTAAGACAAATATTAAAACTCCCCCCCCCCCCTTTCCTTTTCACATTCACACAATCGCACGCACTCGCGTGCACAGACACACACACAACTGACAACTAGATTTAAACAAAAAATTTAATTTACAGCTCTCATACAATTTTTTAAAATTAAAAAAACACAAAAAAAACATTACCTTTCCGTGTAATATACTGAATAATGAAATCCGCCTCATGTGCTCTGGACTCTTTTATCGCATTATTACAGTGTCATTAGCGGATCGATTACATTTGTCTTAAATTTAAAAAAAAAACGAACATAAATAACAAAACGAAGAAGAAAATAAAAATTATTAAAAAAAAATATTTTAAACATAGGCTTTTAACGCACTAACAATAGCTCTGAAACTTGGCATAGTTGTGTATTCCCCATGACAATACAATAATCAGTCGTAAAAATAATAAAATGAATACAATTAAAATTAATATTAATTTTGCTTGCTTGTATTGTATCATCAGTGAAATGAGCGATAACTGCAAATAATCTAGGTGTATTCTTTCCAACAAGATTGTCTCTCTTGAGAGAAATATTGAAACTGCTCCCCCTTTTTTCACATACACACCATCTCTCGCGCGTGCACAGAAATAAACAAAACTGAATACTACATTTTTAAAAAAAATGTAATTTACAACTCTTTACAAAATTTTTTTAAAATAAAACAAAAAAACATATTAACTTTGCGTGTAATATACTGAATAATTAAATCCGCCTCCAGTGCTCTGGACTTTTTTATCGCAAACTGATAATGTTATTAGCGGATCGATTACATTGTGATGAAGTGAATCTGTATCACAACGAGCTCAAATTTCCCCGCTTCAAAACCTAGTTAACGTTTTTTTACAATCAATAAATAACTACAGTATTTTGAAATTTGTCTGGGGCAAAGTCAAATTTACCGCTAAAAATTTAACTAGAGAATTTGAATTTTTCTACTACCACGGGTTAAAAGTTACTACCCCCACACACACACACGCTCACCCTAATATTTATCGAAGGACGTTGTCAAAATTAACAACCAATCAAATTGGTACCTCGTTTTTGTAGAGTCAAGAAATCTTGGTTGTAGTGGCAAAAATGCCGATTCTGTGTTTTTGACAAAAATTAAATAATTTATTTCTCAATAACTAAAGGGAGTTAAAAAGAAAAGGATATCTTGAATTATAGTGCTGATATTGATTAATGTATTAACCTAAAGATTCCCACTTAATAAAATTATCTTGACTTAGAAAAATTTAATTTACTGATATTTTAGATCAGGTTAGAACTACCATTAATTACAAAAAAATTACCCAGATGAAATTGTTAATGAATAACCAAAGGAAAAGTAAATATAACGATAGAGGTCAGTTGACCGTGTAATTATCACTTTTAATATTGGAAATCGGTCCATAAATAACTGAGATATAAAGTACACAAAGATAATCAGACAAACGAACACACTTCCGATTGCTCAAAGTTTATAGTCCAAAAATAAATAAAATTTTGACTCGCCTTCTGATTGGCTAGAGGGTAGGGTAATAAAAATTAACCCCTCCTTGTGAGATCAGGCCATTTGAATTTGAAAGCCATCGCAAGTTGAGATCAGCGGGAAAGCATTGTGACCAAGCTTTTGCCGTCTGGACAAGAAAGAAGTAAGAAAACCTATTTACTGCTAGTCAGCTTTGTGTATGTATTATTATTCTTTACTTGAGGGTTGTATTACCAGTAAAAAAGTGTTGCAGACAACCTGGAGAAGACAGAAATTGTGGGCAGTGAAGGCTCACAATATACTTTGAGCTACAGGCCATATCTTCATCCAGAAAGCAGCACCATTTGAGTGACCATATACATAGTCTGGAGCCCATAACATCAGACAGGCTTAACAGATAAGTCCCTCAATACGGGCACATGACAGTTCCTCTCAATTTAAACCACCACAACAAAAGAAATTTCCTGGGAAATGATGAAAAAAACAAACCCTCAAATAACTGACTAGTGTTTATATCAAGCATTGAAAATCAGACAGTAGGGTACTCATTCTAGTGAGATTTTCATTTTGCTACACTTCATGGACAGAGTTCTATCTTATTTATTTAAAAACTGTAAATAAACATTTTTATGATGTTGACAAGTCCTGTTCCAAAAGATTGAGGTTCGGGACAATAAATTATATATATATATATATATATATATATATATATATATATATATATATATATATATATATATATATATATATATATACCAAAACGTTCCCACCAGTCTTACTTACTTACTTACATTGTGTTGAATTACAGTTCTGTTTGAATTTATTCATTCTCCACATTAAATACATACATACCCTAGACACTTGCCATATAAATAACACTACAGAGATAAATGTACACTGGGTGAGATCAGACGAGGTAGCGGATAGGGACCCCTGAGAAATACATCATCATCTTTCTGATTCAGGGTGCTTACATAGCTTGACCTCACCTTGTTAACCTTTAAATTTACTACCATCAAAACCTCTTATCACATATTGGTGTCCTGTCCGGGCCTTTTGTTCCACCATACCCTGGGACCCACTCTATAGGGAATAACATTTACAAAACTAAACAAATTGTAGTGAATTGGATGAGCAGTCTTTGTCATATATTAATTAAGTTAGTATTTGTTACATTATTACATAAGTATTGATAACTTGTATGAGAGAATGGCAGACTTGGCCAAATTTAGATCTGCTACAGTGCAGACGGCAAAAGATCTTGGCATGAGTGGGGACATTCTGATTCAGTATGTTACTACTGAATGTGACAAATTTATTGATAGGGAAGATAGGAGGTTAACTGAAGAGAAAAGGTTACAATTAGAAGCAGATACAGAAGAGAAAAGATTAAAATTAGAGGCAGATAAAGAGGCTAGGAAATTAGAGGCTGATAGGGAGGCTGAGGTTAAAAGGTTACAGTTAGAGGCTGAAAGGGAGGTTAGGCAGATGGAGGCAGAGGAAAAGAGATTGCAAAAGGAGGCAGAGGAAAAGAGATTGCAGATGCAGGCTGAAAAAGAGGAAAAGAGATTGCAAAGGCAGGCTGAAAAAGAGGAAAAGAGATTGCAGATGGAGGCTGAAAAAGAAGAAAAGAGATTGCAAAGAGAGCATGAGCTAAGACTCAAGGAATTGGAACTTCAAGGACATGTTTCAGAAAATAGAAGCAGTCCATCTACCTCTGATACTAGTGCGAGTCAGGGTGCCTCCAATTCAGCCATGAATTTTCATTTAGATCCCTTTGTCGAGAAAGACGACGAGATCGAGTCCTATCTCAGTAGATATGAGAGATTAGCTACTAACTATGGGTTGGAGAAGGAGAAGTGGAGTTTAAAATTATCCCAAGGACTTAGGGGAACCTCTTGTGAAGTCTTCTCTAAGCTAAGCAGAGAAGACCAAGAAGATTATGATATTCTCAAACAAGTCTTATTAGTTAGATACGAAAAAATAGCGAATTTTAAAGGAACAGATTTAGGAATGCTAAGCTACTTTCTGGGGAGACCTACCACCAATTCTCTGCAAAACTAGAAACCTATTTGGAGAAATTGACTGCTCTGGGGAAAACCCAAGATCTGAAGGCAATTATTATGATGGAGCAGTTAAGAGAGTCCATGGCTCCAGACCTGAGAAAATTTCTCAGGGAACATGGTGTAGAGAGGCTGGGGGAGATACTCAATGTTGCTGAGAGATATTAGGCAGCACAGAAAGAAGTAGCTGGTATCAGAAAGAAACAAACAGATAGTAATAGAACCCCACCAGACCAAGATGAGTATTATAATAATAGGGATCAACCATCTAGATTTAAACAAAGTTATGATAGGCCTAGATTTGATCCTAGAGACAAAAACCCTCAAGTAAATGAAAAGAAACCATACAGACCAGAAGGAATATTGTGTAAAATATGTAGGATGCACAATCATAATACAATTGAATGTGGTAGGAAAGTTCTTCCATATCACGCTGTATGCATGATAACAGTGGACAAGGGAAGGAAGAAACTGACAGACAGTCAGATAGATTTCTATCATCCCCCCATCTGTGAAGAAGTGGTATGTAATGGTGCAAGAGTCAAGTGCCTTTACGATTTAGGATTGGAATATGACTCAGTTGTGAGTGCAAACATGGTGCACCCTGACCAGTATACCACAGACAAAGTGGATATTCAAGGGGCATTGAAGGATACAGCCACCATGACACTTCCCGTAGCCCAGATCAATGTCAAGACTAGGTATGTGGAAGGAGTGATAAAAGCAGCAGTATGACGAACCTAATTACACGCTGGGGTTAGGAAAGAGTTTTTTTTTTCTAGGGAGCCCTATAAAACCTGTGATCATGGCCACGCTCCAGCTCAGGTCGATCCCTAGGAAGGAGGAGGAACCACCACTGAATATTCATCCTAAACAGATGAAAAAGGCCAGGCAAAAGACTAATCATTGAAACCTTGCTTTGGCAAATTGCCAAACAGCCATAAAACCCATAAGAAAGGAGACTTTTATTTGAAGGAGGGACTGCTAAACAGGAAAGCTAGAGCAGGACCCATAGGATATGGTCAGCTAATACTGCCATGGAGTTATAGGGAAAAGTTATGGCACAAGCACATGTTGTACCAGACGGTGGACATCAGAAGATGGGTACCACCCGTCAAAGGACATCTGTGAAATAATTCTGGCCAGGCGTAGCTGCAGACATTGCAAATTTGTGGAGGCCTGTGACCAGTGTAGCAAGGTACATTCCACACGTTGGAAAGAAAATAATAATCAGATGCTAGAAAAGCATTATGGAGAACATGGGTCTGAAAATAAAAATGATAAGGTAGATATAGTGGATAAGATGGCACTTTTTCACAAACAGTCTTCCCATAAAACATTTAAAATGTCAACTCTGCGTATGTCACAAGGAGTAAAAATAAACACAGTCCAGACCACCCCAACACACCCTCCGCCGGAATTCGTGGAACTGAATAAAAATAGAATCGGTTGTCAGCCAAATTTAAAACCGAAACTGAGGGATTCCCCCAGAAGAGTTGGGAGCGGGCGCTTGAGCAATTGGGAAACGTTCCGCTCGCTTCACAATACGGCTATTAAGTAGCATTATAAGGGCATCGGTGACAGTGGTAGTTGACCGACCCTATATAGTCCAATTGGAAGTATTGTACGGACATTGGATTGAGATCACACATATTATAGCGAATGCTAAAGGGCGAATTGATTCTTGATGCAGGAAGTCATTTCCCCATATTTATATGATATTATTTTACCATTGACGTTGGGCGGAGAAAACAGCGGGTGAATATGGCCTTTATCTGAATGGCAGATTTAAGAGTCATACATAAATATTAGTAAAGGGTTTTACTAGATTCCGTCAAGCGTGAGCTCAGACCAAGTGATGGCTGTGATCACATCGGAGGGGCACATTGAAATCATATGTTGCTTTTGGGATTGGAATTACTACAAGTGTTTTATCCAGGCTGATGAGGAAATTACTGGATCCCCTACATAACTCTGCTATCACCAAATTTAAAGATCTCCTCCTCATAAATATTGCAACCTTGAGGAACATCTAAAAACCTCTGGACATGTCATGGGACAGACTCAGAGAAGAGTAATGGTGAATATTGATTGATAATCAGCATTTGCCAGGCAGTAGCACCTGCAGCTGTTTTATTAACACAACATTGATAGATACTTGGATTGCAGATATGTGAGGCAGATTTCTTGAGTAGTGCCTACTTTGAATGACCCACCTGCAGTAATCCAGGATCACACTAAAGCAGAGTACAGTCAAGTTGACACAATTTGATCGAGATTGTAACACAGATAATAAAGCTGCATTAGTGGTTCACGCTTTTTAACGGGGGAGATATGTGACGAAGTGAATCTGTATCACAACACGCTCAAATTTCTCCGCTTCAAAACCTATTTAACGTATTTTTACAATCTATAAATAACTACGGTATTTTAAATGTGTCTGGGGCAAAGTCAAATTTACCACTAAAAGTTTAACTAGAGAATTTGAATTTTTCTACTACCACAGATTAAAAGTTACTACTCCCATACACACAGACGCCCACCCTAATATTTATCGAAGGACGTAGTCAAAATTAACAACCAATCAAATTGGTACCTCGTTTTTGTAGAGTCAAGAAATCTTGGTTGTAGTGGCAAAAATACCGATTCTGTGTTTTTGACAAAAATTAAATAAATTATTTCTCAATAACTAAAGGAAGTTAGAAAGAAAGGGATATCTTGAATTATAGCGCTGATATTGATTAATATATTAACCTAAAGATTGCAACTTAATAAAATTATCTTGACTTAGAAAAATTTAATTTACTGATATTTTAGATCAGGTTAGAACTACCATTAATTACAAAAAAATTACCCAGATGAAATTGCTAATGAATAAACAAAGAAAAAGTAAATATAACGATAGAGGTCAGTTGACCGTGTAATTATCACTTTTAATATTGGAAATCGGTCCATAAATAACTGAGATATAAAATACACAAAGATAATCAGACAACCGAACGCACTTCCGATTGCTCAAAGTTTATAGTCCAAAAATAGTTAAAATTTTGACTCGCCTTCTGATTGGTTAGAGGGTAGGGTAATAAAAATTAACACCTCCTTGTAAGATCAGGCCATTTGAATTTGAAAGCCATCGCAAGTTGAGATCAGCGGGAAAGCCTTGTGACCAAGCTTTTGCCGTCTGGACAAGAAAGCAGTCAGAAAACCGATTTACTGCTATTCAACTTTGTGCATGTGTTATTATTCTTTACTTGAGGGTTGTATTACCAGTAAACAAGTGTTGCAGACAACCTGGAAAAGACAGAAATTGTGGGCAGTGAAGGCTCACAATATACTTTGAGCTACAGTCCATATCTTCATCCAGAAAGCAGCACCATTTGAGTGACCATATACATAGTCTAGAGCCCATAGCATCAGACAGGCTTAACAGATAAGTCCCTCAATACGGGCACATGACAGTTCCTCTCAATTTAAACCACCACAACAAAAAGAATTTCCTTGGAAATGATGGAAAAAAAACCCTCAAATAACTGACTAGTGTTTATATCAAGCATTGAAAATCAGACAGTGGGATACTCATTCTAGTGACATTTTTATTTTGTTACACTTCATAGACAGAGTTCCATCTTATTTATTTAAAAACTGTAAATAA
The DNA here is from genome assembly GCA_024509875.1 of Oreohelix idahoensis. NCBI lineage: Eukaryota > Metazoa > Mollusca > Gastropoda > Stylommatophora > Oreohelicidae > Oreohelix > Oreohelix idahoensis. The sequence continues at coordinate 151,323 of JAMPIV010010261.1, forward strand.
ACATTTTTATGATTTTGACAAGTCCTGTTCCAAAAGATTGAGGTTTTTGATAATAAATTGTATATTTATTCCCATATATACGAGGGGCGTTCAGAAAGTAATGCACCACATCGTTTTTCTCAGGAGCTGTTTATTCAAAAAGCATTAAATGCATACACAATATACATGGATATGTCATGTAAACATCGGTATTATTCAACATAATCCCCATCAACTTGTACGGCTTTATGCCAGCGCGAAACAAGTGCATGTATTCCTAGCCCGTACCAGATTTTGTCTTGATCATGTAGCCATTTCTTCGCTGCATGAATCACTCCTTCATCATCTTCAAACCTTGTCCCACGGAGTGCATCTTTAAGTGGACCAAATAGATGAAAATTAGAGGGTGCCAAATCGGGACTATAGGGTGGATGGGGTAGTACAGTCAAACCCAATTTGGTGATTGCTTCCCGTGTTGCCAGACTTGTGTGAGGGCGCGCATTGTCGTGAAGGAGAAGCAGGTCTGCTGGATTCTTGTGCGGCCGAACTCTGAGAAAACGTTGATTGAGTTTTTTCAATGTCTTAATGTAAGCTTGCGAATTGATTGTCTCACCTCTTGGCATAACGTCCACAAAAATCACACCTTCAATGTTCCAAAAGACAGTGATCACGACCTTTCCAGCTGAAGGAATTGTCTTGAATTTCTTTTTTCTTGGTGATTGCGGATGATGCCACTCCATTGACTGTCTTTTTGTCTCAGGTTCAAAATGATGTACCCAGGTTTCGTCACCTGTAACGATCTTAGCCAAAAAGTTCTCTCCATCAGCATTGAAACGCTGCAACAATTCAGAAGATATTGCTTTCCATTTCAACGTTTCTGCGTTGGTGGCTGTGGCAGGACGTCCACAGCGCGGCCGATCAAGCAGCTCCGTATCTCCACTTCCTGATTCTTTGATTCTCTGAACCAAGCGACTGACTGTACTCCTGTCGACTGCAAAACTTCCATACACATCACATAGATGCTTGTGAATATTCACAACAGTTTCCTTCTCTGTAACGAGAAATTCTATCACTATTCGCTGTTTATAACGCAAGTTGCTAACACGCTCCATTTCAACGGTTTAGGGCAGCCGTATTATTTGTCCGATTGCAGTGCAATTTGGTGCACACAAATGGCACGTGCTATATTTAAAGTGTACAAAATGTCATGTTTCTACCTTTATTATTAGCTGAGAAAAACGATGTGGTGCATTTTTTTCTGAATGCCCCTCGTATATACCAAAACGTTCCCACCAGTCTTACTTACTTACATTGTGTTGAATTACAGTTCTGTTTGAATTTATTCATTCCTCACATTAAATACATACACACCCTAGACACTTGCCATATACATAACACTACAGAGATAAATGTACACTGGGTGAGATCAGAAGAGGTAGCGGATAGGGACCCCTGAGAAATACATCATCATCTTTCTGATTCAGGGTACTTTCATAGCTTGACCTCACCTCGTTAACCTTTAATATTACTACCATCAAAACCTCTTATCACATACATTTGACTTAAATTTAAAAACCAAAACAAAAAGATAACATTAAAAAGAAGAAAATAAAAAATAAAAATATTTTAAACACAGGCTTTTAATGCACTAAAAAGCGCAAATAATTTTTCACGAAGTTTATAGCTTGCAGTCAAAAACAGTAACATCAAATTGACAAAAAGCCTGGGGCGCTGATTCTACATGAAATTATCTTCTGCGTTATATTTCATTACACACTTATGGATAAAATATACGATAAGCGCTTAAGCTCAAAACCCACACAAAGACCGAAAACACGTACCAAATGAGTTGATTCGTGTACAAATATTTTCAATTACAGTGAGCTGCATTATAATTAAGACATGCGACCTTTGACTTTTTAAGCAGGTCTACACTTGTTTTAAAACACAGATAAGACGAGTCTGAGTACATTTTCCTTGTAAATATGATGGGATCGTGTCATCACTTAATCTATTTCTACAATCAGTGTGGATACATGCTAACCCTCAGAGATAAAAAAAAAATCATGTACAAAAAAAAAAAAAAACACACACACAAAAAACATCCATACAAAAACTGAAAAAATAAAAACATGAAAGAAGTTTTAATTCGTGTACAAATATTTTCAATCACAATGGGCTGCATTATAATTGAGACATGCGCCCTTTGTCTTGATTTTTAAGTAGACCTTCACTTATTTCAAAACCAAGTTTATTTAACGCTGCCAAGCGCAAACCCTCGTACTCTTCCAAAAAGGCTGCTTGATTGTAGTGGTTGATATTTTATTCACGTGATCTATCATCTCACTGAATCTCACGACGTGAATATCGACTAAGATGTGGCCCGAAAGGGATCTAATATATAATATATATAAAATCATCATCATCAAGTACCATGCCTAGTGGTGTAGGAGATCATGTCTCTCCACAACTTCCTGTCTCCAATACAATTTATCAACTCTGCTGTTGACTTATTTCCATGCCGCGATGTCAAACTGTCCAGTATTTGTTCTCTTTGTCTTCCTCTATCTGTTTTTCCTTCAATCTTACCTGTTATTACGATGTATTTCCTTATCTCTTATTACGATGTATTCCAGCTTACCTGTTGTTACGATATATTCCCTTACCTGTTGTTACGATGTATTCCCTTACCTGTTGTTACGATGTATTCCAGCTTTCCTCTTCTAATGGCATACCCCCCAAAAAAGTGGATTGCCTCTTTCTGACTGTGATATAAGTTTCCTTTGTGCATTGGCCTCATTCAGGACATCCTCATTGCACCTTTGACTGTCCATGGTATTTTTAACATTCTTCTGTAAAACCACATCTCTGTAGCCTCTAGTGCCTTCCCCTTTTGTTTGCAAATTGTCCATGACTCACTCCCATATGTCAGAATTGGTTCTATATAACACCTAAGAGCCCTCTTTCTTACTTCCAATGACAATGAATTGTTGTATAAAATAATCTTCATTTTAAAGAATGCTGCTTTTGCCTGAGCTATTCTGCTCTTCACTTCTGAGATGCATCTTCCATCCGTTGTTATTAATGTGCCTAGGTATTTGAATTTAGTGACTTGATTTAAAACTGTTCCATTCACTTTCGTAGTTCATTCTGGGGAAGCCGTTTTCTTTTAGACGACCATTAGTTCTGTCTGTTTGCTATTTAGGCTAAGGCCTTTATTTTCCCTTTCTGTCACAACTGTATCTACCATTGCCTGCAGCTCCTTTTCACTTTTTGCGACTCAGATTGTATCATCAGCGTATCTCAAGTTGTTTATGTTATGTCCGCCAAATGATATTCCTAGCATGTCCTCTAGAGATCTCATTATATTTTATCTGTACAAATTGAACAGATCCGGTGACAGCACACATCCCTGCCTTACACCTTTTTTTACTTGCTGATACGTTCCTATCTGACTGCTAATTCTTACAGCTGCTGTTTGTTGCCAGTACATGTTCTTTATTATCCTCAAGTCTTTACCATCAATGTTGATGCTTTCTAAAATTTTGATAATTTTCGCATGTTTCACCTTGTCAAATGCCTTAGTGTAATCTATAAAGCACAAAAAGAGATCTGTCTTCACCTCTATGGCTCTTTCTAGTAATGTTCTCATAACATTTATAGCATTGTTTGTGCCTTTACCTTCTACAAATTCACACTGTTCATCACTGATTTCTGGTTTAATTTTATTTCTCATTCTTCTCATGATAATCCGTAATAATATTTTGGTCACATGACATAAAAGACTAATGGTGCGATGTTCTTCACATTCCATGGCTCCTTGTTTCTTTGGCAAAGCTATGAATATTGATTTTAGCAGATCATCAGGTATTTGACCAGTGTTGTAGATTTCATTTAAGAGCTTTGTTATCACTTCTAATCCAAATTCTCCCAAAGCTTCCATTTCCTCTACAGTTATATTATCCGGTCCAGGCGATTCGCCTTTCTTCATGTGGTGCATATCATCCTCTACCTCTGCCACAAGTATTGGAGGTCCGTCACATATGTCCTGGTCCTTCAAATATGGTCTTTCATCACCATACAGCTCCTTGATGTATTCTGTCCACCTTTCTATCATGTGGCGCATGTCATCCTCTACCTCTGCCACAAGTATTGGAGGTCCGTCACAACTGTTCTGGTCCTTCAAATCTGGTCTTTCATCACCATACAGCTCCTTGATGTATTCTGTCCACCTTTCTATCATGTGGCGCATGTCATCCTCTACCTCTGCCACAAGTATTGGAGGTCCGTCACAACTGTCCTGGTCCTACAAATATGGTCTTTCATTACCATACAGCTCCTTGATGTATTCTGTCCACCTTTCTATCATGTGCTCATTATCCATTAACAATGCTCCTTCTTTTGATTTCACACATCCAGTGACTGTTTGTGTCCTTCCTGTTAACTCATGTATACTGTTCAAAAAAAGAAACGCAACTTTTTTGGTGTTACTTTTATAAAAGATATTCGCTGATTGGACATCAGTCAACCTATCGACTGTGTCCACCTGGTCATTAACGTCTCGTGGTTACCTGAATTGTACTCACCTCATGATTCGTGAGGTCATGAAAGAGGTCAAGGTCAAAACAACATTTTTGACAATAACTCGTGACAGGTTCATGAGAATCCCGTGAACCTTACTGAACACAAAACTCTCTGACCATATTATTGAATGCCTATAAAAGATTGACGCTCCTCGAATAAATTTAGTTGAAAATTCAATGCGCAAGTATGGCTCATCTCCCTACAGAACAACGACTCATCATCATTGGACGTTTACAGACTGGACAGTCACAGAGTGTAGTGGCTAGACAATTTAATGTGGTTAGAAGCACCATTAGTCGCCTTTGGATGCGATTTCAAGAAACTGGCTCAGCGGCAGACCGGCCTCGCAGTGGAAGACCCAGAGTCACAACTCCTGCCGAAGACCGCTTCATACGGCTGCGTCACCTCAGGAATCGACTTGCATCTGCGTCCTCCACAGTCCAGTCAATGTCAGCAGCTCGTCAAATTTCAGATCAACCGGTCAGGAACAGGCCGCACGACTCTGGTCTTTGGGCTAGAAGACCCTACAGAGGTCCTCTTCTTACGGACCGGCATCGCCAGAACCGACTGCAGTGGGCGAACCAGCATCGTCAATGGGCCGTTGGGAATGACTGGAGACGGGTTTGGTTTAGTGATGAATCATTTTTTGTGCTCCAGCGACACGATAGACGGAGAAGAGTCTACCGCAGAGTCCATGAGCGCTACGCCCAGAACAGCGTTGATGAGGCTCATCCACATGGTGGTGGAGGTGTACTGATGTGGGGGGCGATCAACTTCATGGGAAGAAGTGACCTGGTGCAAATTGAAGGACGCCTGAATGCCCAACGATACGTCGCTGAAATTCTTCGTCCTCACGTCCCTCCACTTCTGGCTGCACGAGGGTCGATTTTTCAGCAGGATAACGCTCGACGTCATGTGGCACAACTCACCACCCAGTTCCTCGCTGACAACAACGTCCAGACCATTCCGTGACCAGCCATGTCATCAGACATGACCCCCATAGAACACATGGGATGAACATGACAGACGACTCTGCCAGCGAGACGTGGCTCCAGCCAATCTCCGACAGTTGTCTCTTGTACTGCGGGAAGAGTGGGCAGCCATCCCACAACAACAGATCCAACGGCTAATCGGATCCATGTCAAGGAGATGTCGTTCTCTGATAGAGGCCAGAGGAGGCCATACACCTTACTGAAACGGAGGCCTCAGTCGCAAAGAATAAAAGTCCAAACCAAATTTAATGAACATCCTTTCATTGTTAAAGTCTGAAAGTTTCTTCATGCCAAGATTGAAACATTAATTCCGTAAAATAAAATTTTGGTACAAGTTTGAAATTTGGTGTCCATTACCACTGGAATAATGTTGCGTTTCTATTTTTGAACAGTATATTTGCTTGTACATCGATTTTATGCCTGTTCTGTTTCGCACCAAGCTCTCTGCATTTCTGATATAGCCATGTTTTTTGTTGTTGCTGTTTTGCATTTAATTACTCAGAATAGGCCATAATCCACTAAACATCATCTAATCATTCCTGGCAGATCGACAACAGTTAGTGCTTCACAACAACCCGACATCAGATTTCTCGAAGATAAAAACACGAGCACCGCAGGGTTCTATTCTTGGGCCCTACTCTTCTCAATGTCCATCAACGACCTGTCACTACATCTAAAATATTCAACATGTGACCTCTTTGCAGATGATTGTACTATCTACACTAGTGACAATGACTGCGTGGCACTTGAAATGACTCTTCAAAGCTATGTAGACAATCTAACAAAATGGAGTAACATGAATCGTTTGCTAGTAAACACAGCAAAAACGAAATCTATGTTGATTACCACCAGACAGAAACTACTAAACTGCACCAAAAAATCGCTACAGCTACACGCGGAATCAATACAAATTGAACATGTAACAGAGCACAACGTTCTAGGGATCACGATAGACCAGCACTTAACGTGGAACTCCCATGTACGGAATTTAATCAAACACTTAGCTCAAAAGACGTACCAGCTAGCCAAAATAAAACACTTCTTAGACGCAGACACTAGACTATTATTCTACACCTCACATATACAGACACATCTAGATTACTGCTCTACACTATGGGATGATTGCCCTGCTTCCTAGTGCCCTGGATTTGTATAAAGAGATATGTCAACTAAGTCAGAATCGAAAACGAGGCTGAACGACGTGGACGCCATTTTTTGTCGACAATAGCTGGGTTAGTAGCGAGAGTAAGTATCGAGTAAGATGCCTAGTTGTTCAGCTTTTGCCTGTAGCAATAGCTCTAGCAAAGGATACAGATTGTTCTCGTTTTCCAGCAGACAAGAAACTTAGATCGATCTGGGAATGCAAAGTGAGTAGAAAACATTGGAAAGCTTCTATTAATGCAAAGCTGTGTGAACAACACTTTGAGTCCACTGATTTTGAATTGAAGCGACTGGATGGGAAGAAGAAACTTAGATGGAATGTAGTACCTACCAAATTTGTACACCGTGCACCTGGTCAGCATCTTTTGGCCGAATACCATCACTAACCAAGATCTGCTTACTCGTAGCAAGCAAGAGGACATGCACACCATCATAGCTGGCACACGCTGGAGCTGGGTTGGCCATGTCCTCAGAAGAGACCCCGATGCCATCACAAGAATAGCTATGCTTTGGACCCCTGAAGGAAAACGAAAGAGAGGCCGACCGAAAACAACCTGGCGTAGGACTGTGGAGGCTGAGATGCAAAGAATGAACCAGAGTTGGGGCACTGTACGAAGGATGGCCACCGACCGAGCAAAGTGGAATCAATTTGTTGTTGCCATACAAGACGCCACTAGGCGTGATGGCCACTGACTGCTTTGACGGTCGGCGACTAAGAATCAAAGAAGACGAAGCACCTGGTCAGCACAGAAAACCAACTAAGATAAGGGATGCTGTTGTAGGACACATTGCAGCGCTAGGCCTAAACCATGATCACACTTACAACAAGAAGAAAAATTCAGCAACTGGCAGTTCCATTGAAGACAATGTAGGAACAGATAGTGTGAGTGACAACTACACGGACTCTTCGGCATCAGAAAATAGCATGCAAACAGAAGTCATTACAGATAACTGTGCCGGCTGTGTTGCTAAGGAAACATTGATTAAGACACTTCGAAAAAAAAATCAGTAAACTTGCAGCAAGTTTTGCTACAGAGAAGAGGCAGAACAATAGAATCAAGAAAAAATTGTCATGCCAGACAGATAAAATATTAAACATGCTATCTGAGGATCAGATCCGGGTCCTTAATTGTAGGTCTTCCAGAGGAGTAAAATGGGGCAGTAAGACTGTAAAGAAAGCATTGCAAATTCGATTTGCTTATGGAGCAACAGGCTATAATATGTTATTGAAACAGCATTACCCACTGCCTGCTATACGTACACTTCAGCGCCGAATACAGCACATTCATATTTCTGGGGGAATACTCAATGAGATGTTTGATTACATGAAATTAAAGGTTGTAAACATGTTAGGAGTAGAACGGCTGTGCTGCTTGACATTAGATGAAATGTCAATTAAATCTGCTATTGAATATGATGCAAAAATAGGAGAAATTCTTGGTCATGTCACTGTACCTGAACATAAGGGCATTGCGACAAATGCACTAGTATTCATGCTAAGTGGACTATCCAGCAGATGGAAGGAAATTGTTGCTTTTTTTTACTCAGGAAGGTCAACTAAAGGCCATGTTTACAAACCCATTATTCTGGAAATAATACATAAAGTTGCTGCAATTGGTCTGCATGAGGTAACTGTCACAAGTGACATGGGAAGTGCAAACAGAGCAATGTGGGCCAGCTTTGGTGTTTGTGCTTCCAGAAACAAAATTGCACATCTAGAGCAACCAAATAAGTGGCTATATTTCCTAGCTGACACACCTCATTTGATCAAAAATGTTAAGTCTGCAGTTATCTCTGGCCATGATTTCAGATTATCTGAGGAGATGTGCGTATTGTTAAATGTGCCTTCTAACATTGCAAATATTCTGCCCGTTAGGGAACTGGCTGACTTACAAAGGAACAGCACCCTGAAACTAGCTCCACACCTTACTGATAACATACTCTGCTATGGACATTTTGATAAGATGAAGGTGTCTGTTGCGTGATAAATTCTCGCAACATCGTTTTATTTCAATATCTATTTTATAACGCAAGGGCAACAACTGCTTGAAATTTATTGTCACTTTTCTCGGTAAGCATTTGTCTTCTCGCGTTGGTATCGAATGCAGTTAAGTTTGAGCTGTGGTCATTTTGCGCTGGACTGCGCATGACTTGTCTTGCTTCTGGGTCGATCGGTTTCCGCCCACCACTAGTGGAGTGAGCGATTTGGAATGGCGAAAGAGATGCCTCGTTGAAGAGGGGATCTCCGCTATTTTTTGTTCTGTCAGGGATGTGTAGTCCTCTTATGGATATTTCGTTTATTCGGGATAATACCTCTAGTGTATTTGCACATGCCGGGAGGCGTGATATTTCTGTGTTTCTTGAAAGCAAGGTAAATTGACTTTTTCATTAACTCTGTCGATTTTGGGTCGTGAGCGATTCGATTCATAGCCTGTCTTCGAAGGTCGTCGTCACGAGATGTTTTTTCCCAGCTCACATGTCGCTGTATTGTGCTGCATCGGTTGATGCAGGTCCCAAGGACTATTACTTGCTACTTGATTACCTGAACTAGGTTTGAAAAACCTTTATTATCTAGAGGATATTTTTGAGGACATTATTTATACTTCGGCAGACGTGTCTGTCTTGCTGAAGTCAAACTAAGGAGAGTGAACTGATCTCATACATCTGGTTATCTCCTGGCTGTTATAGAAAAGGATGGAGTTTTCCACCTGACTACATTTACAGCACTATGAAATATAACATGCATCTGACTCATCATTGTAATGCTGTCTACCGTCTATTGCTGTATTGAATGTTGCTGTGATAATGACTGTTTGATGTGCCTACACATTTGCGTAACCATTTTGTCACTGTGGCGTCCACAATAAATAATGAAGAAAAACGTCAACGGCTGTTTCAAGACTCATTGACTTTATACGTCGTGAGTTTACTGACGTCCTATGTGGATTGCCCTGTTATTTTTGTATGAACATTGTTTTGACTGAACACATCTGCACACTACACAAAACCAGACATGCGGATACCATCCATCATCATATGGCATCACGCATCATTTGGTGGCCATAAGCTGGTTTGATTCTGGTACCAGCAAACACGGGGTCCCTTACCCACTTCATTTTCAACAAGAATTCATCAGCATCCTTCAAGAAATTAACATTCTTCAATACAGTCAACATCTTCAAAATTTTCAAAGTACTCGGCGTTGCCCGGTAAAAGTCAAAATTTCAACTTTTTGACGGAAACAAGAATTTGACAGTACCCGGCGTTGTTACATGTTGCCGGATAACTCGGACTGCTGTTATCTTTTACGCAAGTCAAGCAAGTTGCTGCTGTCAAGGTTCCAGTGCTGTCGTTTTTGTGAAGGTCAAGTGCCGGTTGAAACGGGTTGTTTTCTGAAGAAGGCCAAGTACCGATTTCCATCAACTTACTTTTGGATTAGAAGGTCAAGTGCCGAAACAACTCAACACACAGTATTTCAGAAGCTCTTGTACCATCGTGTTAGCAGTGGAAGCAGTTCAGATGTGCCATCATCGTTGGAGCTTCGCTCTTTAGGACGTTGATTGACATCCGTTTTTCTGCTGTTCTACGATTGGAAGCCTATAAGTTAAGTGGCCTGTTTGTATGTAAACTGTGCCCTTATACTTCTGCTGAGTCTTCTGTGTATCATCTCATTCTATATGTTATATGTCTATATGTTATTTGTATATTTATATGTTTATATTTCAGCGGGTTCTCGGTTGGGTGGTGTCTCCGTTAGATTATGCCACGTCATAGAGGTCGTCTATTGTGAGCGTTTTCTGTAGGGTTTGCAAATTTCCGATACTGGAATTTGCTAAGCGACTTCTGTTGCTATTTATGTTAGCTGTGATGACATGTTTTAATATTGTTTTCGTTATTATTTCGCATTCTTTAGTTTTGTTTTGATTTGTTTGTATTTGTTAGCCTACTCTTGTCTATAATTTAGTTTCATACAACATTTTTGTTTATACACTGTGGTGTCATGTATTTTGTTTAATTCTATCGCAGATATCGTCACATTTTTTGTGATATTTCATTAATTTCTGCTTTATTTTTAGTTGATTTCTGCGAAAGTTTTTGTATTGTTGCTGATCTTTGTTATTGTTTACATTGTTATTGTTTACATTGTTTGTATTGTTTACATTTTCAATGTTTACATTCTGCATGTGTTTACATAGTCATTGTTTACAGTTATAGTAATTAGTTAATGGGCTATGCTAATGCACTGTTACTACTACACTGATGATAAATGAATGATGAATAGTGTCGTGCACTATTGAATGAGAAGTGCACTTATGATCAAGAATTGATTGTTGATATTTCATATACAAGTTCTTTGATTGGAGACTTGTTTCCCACAGAGACTGGGATAATATAAGGTGATGTGAATATACAAGTGCTTAATTAAGACTTGTTACACTTAGGTTTGAAATAAATTAGTTAATTATTTCAGGTTTTGGACTCATATGTTAGACAACATGTCTACATTTGAGCACTTTATTGAGCAGGGTAAATTGCTTGGGAAGACTGGTGATAAGTTAGAAGAATTTGCAACTGCTCGATATGATAAAGCAATGGAAGCTGAACAAAAGAAACTGCAGATGCAGGTGGATGAAAAAAGATTCCAAATGGAAATGGAAAAACAAAAAAGGGAATCAGAAGCTGAGGAAAGAAAACTCCAGCTACAGCTAGAAGCTGAAAGACTTCAAAAAGAGGCTGAAAATAAAAGACTTGAAAAAGAAGCTGAAAATGAAAGACTTCAAAAAGAGGCTCAGGCTGAGGAAAGAAGATTACAGAGAGAGTCTGATGAGAGGAAAGAGAAAGCAAAAATGGAACATGAAGAAAAGGTCTTAGCTTTAGAGTTGGAAAAATTGAAATTGACGAGCATGAGTAATGGTAATGATTCAAACAAGGGTTCATCTTCTGGTAAGGCTAATAATGATACTTTTAAGATTAAGTTACCAACATTTAGTCCTTCCAGTGATGACATAATGTTCTATCTGGACAGATTTGAACAAGCATGTACAGCTCATAACATAGACAAAGCAAAATATGTTTATCAGTTATCAGGGATACTGACAGGTAAAGCTCTAAGTATATTAAATATGGTGGATGAACCTGACAAGAACAATTATGAGGTTGTCAGGGCCGCTTTGTTAAAGAAATATCAGCTTAACGAAGACGGCTATCGTCTACAATTTAAAAACATGTTACCTGAAAATGGAGTTGAATTCTCCGAGTTTATTGCAAGAATACGCATTACTTTCTCACGATGGGTTGAACTATCTAAGACGGAAAAAACTTATGAAGGACTTATGGACTTAATACTTAGAGACAAAGTCATGTCGTCTGTCAATGAGTCTTTCCTTGCTTTCCTTCATGAACGTAAACCTAAAACAATAAAAGAAATGGAAGATTTCTGTTGCCAATACGTAACTGCGCACCCACACATAACCATGGGTAACTCTAAGGTGAAAGAAGGTTTACCAGTTGCTTCGGCAGCTCCGTATGGTCAAAACTTTGCTCGTAGATTCCAACAAAATTTTGATAGAAAGAGTAGCGGTAATTTCTGTCAAAATCATGGAAATCAATTTCATGGTGATTCTTCTTCGAAGAATTGGAGACAACCTGATAGTACTCGTTACTATCACCCTAATAATTATAAGCATTTCAAAAGAGGATATGGTAATAGAGGTTATTCCTGCCGAAGACCTCAGAACCAAACAAATAGATGTTCGCATCAATGTGAACATGATAGTAATCGTGGAAACTGGAATTCGAACCAGGATAACAATTACAATAGAGACAATAATAACTGCAGAGATAATAATAACTCTGATAACTTCAGAGGTAATAATAGTCGGGGTAGATCTCAACACAAAAAAAGAGATATCAGCAGGCTAATGCTGTACAACAGGAAACTGAGGGAGCCTGTAATCATGTTGTTGATAGTAAAAACTTTGACGCTGTCACTGGTTCTGCTTTTGACTTTGAGAGAGCAAACAAATGCCCCCAATGCAGTACTTTATTCGAACCGGGTACCATAACTACTTTGAGTTGTGGTCACCCACTTCCCGCTCTTCCTGCTGCTGTTGCGCATGACGGGAGGGGTTCTTTAATTCTACATAAGGGTCTTGTTAATGATACTCCGGTCTCACTACTTTTCGATTCCGGATGCACCACTATTGGTGTTAGACAATCGCTTGTAGATCCATCTTGTGCTACAGGAAGGGTTATTAAATGTGTCACATTTGGCGGCACTCTAGAAAAATATCCTACTGCTGTAATTCGCATTGCCACTCCTTTCTTTACTGGAGATGTGCATGCTTGTCTCTTACCTAATCCTATTGCGGACCTTATTATTGGTCGTATTCACGGAGTTAGGGAGTGTACCCCACAGCAGATTGCTGCTTGGGAAGATAATAACATGCAAGCTACAAATGCAGTAGTTACAAGAGCACAAGCTCTACAAACACCCGAAACTTCACTGAATAGTGATAATGAAGTTGATAGCCAAGATAGTCACTTAGTAATCACTCGTGACTCTTTCATAAAATTGCAAGAAGAAGATCCTTCTTTAAAAAAATTCTTCGTTCTTGCGAAGAAAGGTGATCCGAATCAGGATACAAATAGAAAATCTTGGATTGCAATGAGAAACGGCGTACTTGTACGTATGGTACAAGATTCGACTACGTCGGCACATTCGCAAATTCTTGTTCCCAAGAGCATGAGAGTGCAAATATTACAACATGCTCATGACTCGCAATGTGCTGGACATATGGGTTTTTCCCGTACGAAGTCGAGAGTCCTTGCGGCTTTCTTTTGGCCTTTTGTCAATAAGGACATTCGTATTTACTGCCGATCATGCAAGGTATGTCAGGAGGTCAAATCTAGAGGACCACGACATGCTGCGCCTATCCAGGCTGCTGACATTCCTATTCGGCCGTTTCAGAAAATGGCCATAGATATTATTGGCCCTTTTAAGGTCAAGTCGGCCAGAGGACATCAGTTTATCCTTACATGTGTCGATATGTGCACACGTTGGCCAGAGGCTATTCCTCTTAAGAGCATATCTACTACAGATATCGCAGATGCTCTTTGGTTGATATTTTCTCGCTTGGGGTTCCCCAGAGAAATATTGTCAGACCATGGCACTCAACTCATATCTGACACTATGTCACAGGTAATGTCTACCTTACATATTGAACGATCTCTCAGTAGTATCTACCATCCTATGTCTAATGGGTTAGTTGAGCGTCTGAATAGAACGCTCAAGACTTTGCTTGGTAAGATAACTGAAGATCATCCTCAAGATTGGGACAGGGTTTTACCCGCGGCTCTCTTTGCCTATAGAGAAGTCCCTAATGAACACACAGGATTTTCTCCCTTCGAACTTGTCTTTGGCGCGCGTCCACGCGGCCCTATGTCTTTATTACACGATCTCATCACTGCCGATGATATTAGCGATGAAACTCAATCCTCATATGAGTATGTCATTGCTCTTAGACAAAAGATCATTGAGGCATGTAAGCTAGCAACTGCTTCATCAGAAATTGCTAAAGAGAAGGCAAGGCAGTTTGCTAACAAGAATAGATGTCTACGACAACTTTGTCCAGGTGACAAAGCATTCGTCCTACTCCCCAGTAGGGAAAATAGACTTCTTATTGCATGGAAAGGTCCGTATGCAATAGTCTCTCGGATTTCCGATGTTGACTATGTGGTCGATATTGATGGAAAGCATAAAACTTTCCACATAAACATGCTTTCGGAATTTCACGAACGTCCGGACTATTTGCTGCCTATTTTCCAGGCAACGGATGATGCTCCTGCACCTCACGGTCATTATTCATCCCTGTCTGTCATTCAGGATGAGGAAGCTACCTTCTCTGATGTCAACCTTCCCCTTCCAGTGGTTCCATTACATTCCACGGAATCTTGGAAAAACGTTTCTGTTTCTCCTAATCTTTCTGGTGACGAACATCGACAAGTCTCGTCGATGTTACAAACATTTCAGGATGTTCTCACTGACATTCCTGGACACACAGATGTCATAGAACATGACATAATTCTTACCGACAATAATCCAATTAGGGTTAGGCCGTATCCTATTCCTATACACTTTCAGTCGCAAGTGGAAAAGGAATTGGATGAAATGATTCAATTAAATATAATTGAACCATCGACTTCACCATATTCTTCTTCCATGGTTATTGTCCGGAAGAAGGATAAGAACATACGAATTTGCGTTGATTATCGCAAATTGAATCAGGTCACAAAGTTCGACGCTGAACCGATGCCTTTGTTAGAAGATCTACTGATTAGACTTTCTAATTCTAGATTCTTCACTAAACTTGACTTGTCTAAAGGTTATTGGCAAGTGCCTTTAGCAGAGCATGCCAAACCTCTTACTGCTTTTTCTACACCTAGGGGTCTATTTCAATGGAATGTTATGCCTTTTGGTCTCATGAACGCCCCTGCCACTTTCGTTCGCATGATGCGTCGAATTCTGTCACATCGTTCGGATGTCATCGCATACTTAGATGACATCTGTCTCTTCAGTGATACCTGGGAAGATCACTATTTAGGGTTATATGACTTACTGTCCACTCTACGTGAGAATAATTTGACAGCAAAACCTTCTAAAGCTTTTGTTGGTTTTGGTGAAATCTCTTTCCTGGGTCATCGTGTTGGTCATGGTCTCTTGAAGACAGAAGACCACAATACTTCCAAAATACTGAACATCTCTGTTCCTAAAACGAAGAAACAAGTTAGGAGTCTCTTAGGTTTAATTCAATTTTATGGGAGATTTATTCCAAATTTATCTTCGATCATGGCACCTCTCTCAACATTGTTGAAGAAAGGTTCGCCTAATCTGGTCCGTTGGTCTGAAGAATGCCAATCTTCACTAGACCAAATCAAGAATATATTTTCTTCTCCTCCCATCTTAAGATTACCTACTCTTGATAGGACTTTTGTTCTTCGGAGTGATGCTTCATCCACTGGGATTGGAGCAGCACTGATGCAAGAATATGCAAATACTCTGCATCCTGTTATGTACATTTCTAGAAAACTAAATGCGGCAGAGAGGAACTACTCGGTTTTAGACCGTGAGTTGTTAGCGATGGTTTGGTCAATTCTAAAGCTACAAAGATTCCTCCTGGGCGCACATTTCATTCTAGAGACTGATCAGAAAGCTCTTACAGCTATTCAGACTAAGAATTTGAAGAGTTCGAGATCCACTCGATATGCTATAGCTCTTCAACCTTTTCACTTCACGGTACGAGCTATCCGTGGTGCGGATAATGTGATGGCTGACATTTTGTCTAGATGCCCACATGACTCCAACTAATACTTCTGTCCTATATTTCCATATATTACAGAGTCATAACACACCTATATTTCTACAATAGATTAGCACATCTGTACTTACTTTATATGTACACACTATCGTGCTTTGTTGTCATCTTCTTCTGTTCGTTTTTTAAGATGATAGAGGAGGACTGAGTAGTTAATATAAGGGCCGTTAGTTTACTAAACAGCCACAATTATTAATAATGTATTGTACCTTATGAAGCATATTAGTTATTAATTAGCATTATATTGCTTGTACTTTCTCAGAATGTCATTGTTGAGCTGAGGACTTACCTTACTAGTATCAAGCATGACGAGTTCTAGATTGTGTACTTACCCTCGGAATACCAGAGCATATGTCCTGGATCGTCATGTAGTTTAACTTTACTATGTACTTATGTCATTACATGTCAAAGAATGTACTATTTAAATTTTCCTATCAGATTTGTACATCCATTTTTAAAGACAATATTAGAGTATGCTGTTTAATGATGATTATAGTAACTTGCATACGTATATTGTGTTTACATGCTAACGTGATGTGTGTTGGTGACACCTCCCCGATGTGAATATTTTTTGAGACATATTTATTTTTCTGTTGAGGTATATCCTCACCAGACACTCTATAATTAGCCTATTGTTTGGCAATTTAATTAATTATCAGCGCATAATTCGTGCGTTTTGAGCCGCTTATCGCATGCTCTTTGATATTGAAAAAAAAAAATATGTTCCACATTTTTTTTATCGGGAGGAGGTGGTGATATGTTGCGTGATAAATTCTCGCAACATCGTTTTATTTCAATATCTATTTTATAACGCAAGGGCAACAACTGCTTGAAATTTATAGTCACTTTTCTCGGTAAGCATTTGTCTTCTCGCGTTGGTATCGAATGCAGTTAAGTTTGAGCTGTGGTCATTTTGCGCTGGACTGCGCATGACTTGTCTTGCTTCTTGGTCGATCGGTTTCCGCCCACCACTAGTGGAGTGAGCGATTTGGAATGGCGAAAGAGATGCCTCGTTGAAGAGGGGATCTCCGCTATTTTTTGTTCTGTCAGGGATGTGTAGTCCTCTTATGGATATTTCGTTTATTCGAGATAATACCTCTAGTGTTTCCCACATGTCGGGAGGCGTGATATTTCTGTGTATTTCAGGAAAGCAAGGTAAATTGACTGTTTTCATTAACTCTATCGATTTTGGGTCGTGAGCGATTTCGATTCATAGCCTGTCTTCGAAAGTCGTCGTCACGAGATGTTTTTTCCCAGCTCACATGTCGCTGTATTGTACTGCATCGGTTGATGCAGGTACCAAGGACCATTACTTGCTACTTTGTTAAATGAACTAGGTTTGAAAAACCTTTATTATCTAGAGGATATTTTTGAGGACATTATTTATACTTCGGCAGACGTGTCTGTCTTGCTGAAGTCAAACTAAGGAGAGTGAACTGATCTCATACATCTGGTTATCTCCTGGCTGTTATAGAAAAGGATGGAGTTTTCCACCTGACTACATTTACAGCACTATGAAATATAACATGCATCTGACTCATCATTGTAATGCTGTCTACCGTCTATTGCTGTATTGAATGTTGCTGTGATAATGACTGTTTGATGTGTCTACATATTCGCGTAACCATTTTGTCACTGTGGCGTCCACAATAAATAATGAAGAAAAACGTCAACGGCTGTTTCAAGACTCATTGACTTTATACGTCGTGAGTTTACTGACGTCCTATGTGGATTGCCCTGTTATTTTTGTATGAACATTGTTTTGACTGAACACATCTGCACACTACACAAAACCAGACATGCGGATACCATCCATCATCATATGGCATCACGCATCAGTGTCACAGGCACTTCACTTTTTCAGTATATCTGTCAGTGCAGGGATCCACTACATGGTAGAAAAGGAGGGCAGACCTGTGAATAATCTGACAACTGCTCGTTTCATTGAGGTGATATCTAAATGGTTTGATTTAATGTCAAGTCGCAGTCGTGTCATGGCTCTATCTAAGCAGTTTCCAGATAGGTATGAAAATGCTGTTGAAATGTTACGACTTGTGATTCGAATGTTTACAACGCTTTCAGTTGGACAGCAGGGAGCATGGAAACCATTTCAGACAGGCATCCTTTTGTCCGCCACATCTGTGCTTGATCTTGCAGAGGACATGTTGAGTGGAAATTTCAGTTTCTTGCTGACATCACGTGTGAGTCAAGACTGCCTAGAGAATTTTTTCAGCTCAATGAGATTACATAATGCAGTGCCAACACCTTTTGAATTCAAACATAGATTGAGAACTATCTGCTTGTCACAATTCCTCAACACTACACGTGGAAGTAGTTACAACGAAGATGATAATGACTTTTTGCTTGATTGTACTGATATGAATACAACAACAATTACACACACCGAGCAGCATGTTGATTTGTCAGACGTAGAAATAGAAATAGAAAGCACAGCTGAGGCCCATTTAATTCATTATTTAAGTGGCTACTGTGTGAACAGTGTATTAAAGCAACATACTGCCTGTCATATCTGCATTGCAGCTGTCACTGCCCCTCAGTGTGCAACAATTACTGACATTGCACGACTAACAGAACTTAAAGAGTACATTCCAGGCTCACTTGTTTATGCAAGTGACACAGTAGTAAATCTGATGTTAAGAACTGAACAACTGATCCGTCAGCATGAGCATAGATTTGCAACCATGAAAAACATTGCAACTTTACTTTTGGATATGGCATTACAGGAAACAGCTGAATGCACACTGAGCAACTGCCATGATATTAAACAAAAGCTATTAGCAAAGTATATAAGTGTCAGAATTCACATTTACTGCAGAAATAAAAACAATGGTCTTAAACAGCATGCTCGAGCATCAATGAGCAGTAAAAGCCATTGCAGGAAATCTCTGGTCCAAAATATGTAATTAGATTTTGTTAAAACTATCTGTACATAGTCGCATTTTAATTGAAAACATAAACTGGTGTGCTCATCTGGATCTAGTAAAACTGTCAGTGTCTACAACAGTCATTCACCAGTTTCCACATTTCAAACTAGGTAAATAGTTCAATTCGAAGGGAGTATGTTTTGCAAGTGTTGCAACTCTAACGGAATATTTGTTGCTAAATATTGGAATTCTAACGGAATATAAAATTCAACGGAGTATGTGTTAAAAATCCATGCTACTGATTCTTTTCAATAAACCGGTAAGTAAACTAGTTTTCTTCTTTTTGTTTTGGTAGTTGAAATACAAAGAATAGTACAAATATGTGCTACTGTATTTGCATCTAATTTTATTTCAAATTATTAGTTAACCTAAACGAAAATGCATATTGGGTCCGAAACTCATGATCGGGTCCATTTTCCTGCAATACGGGTACGACCGAAAATGGCGGCCAAATTTTAGTTGTCGTAACTCTTTATACAAATCCAGGGCACTACTGCTTTCACCTCGAAGAGACTGCACTCCCTGCATAAAAGAGCACGCTTTCCACACACAAGGACAGGAAAAGAACCCAAAATACTGTCCTTAAAAAAACGTCTTCTCTACAACAAAGCCAATCTGACTCATGCAATTCTATCTAACAATGCCCCGTCAAGCTACGATCATTGTTTCAAACCAGTAGACGTACTCTGGAGCCTACTTATGGAACAGCCTTCCACACCACCTAAAATGCCTACCTACACAATATTCATTTAACAAAGTACTTTTCAAACACTTCCTCAACACTGATTATCTACCCCCATAGAAACAGCATTTGCCTGTCAACATCTCATCCATAGGTCAACATTTCTTTTCCTCTTCCTCTCGTTTTTTTTTTAGAATAATTTGTTTTATATCCATGTAATATTATTATACAGGTATTCACTTTAAAATGATATTATATAATGTAATGTATGTGAGAATGTACCCGCATACCACTGTACTTTAGAAATGTGAATGTTTTCGTTTGCTTAAATGGGATGATGTATATAATAATAAGCAGATATACATAATTTTTTTTTCTTTTACCTGCCACAGAAGTGAGTAAGAAAGTGTTATTATTATTATTTCATTTTCCACCAAGAATGTATGGAAATAAGCGAGAATGTGTTATGTAATTTTTGTATTGATGATTGATGACACATTCAAAAATACAGATTAATTGTAGACGGTTTGACCGCATGAGTGAGTGTCTGTATACAGAATTTATTTATTTTTATTTATTCATTGTTTTGTTTATTTTATTATTTATTTATTTATTTTTTCCCAATTACTATCTTGTTTGTTTAAAAAAAAACCTACTCATTTTTGATTATGATTGCATATTGTATATGAATGCTGTTATGTTAACTTTATAATGTTGCATGCCTTTAAATTAATACTTAAAGTAACATGTGTGTGAATTAGAAAACCATGCCCTGATGAAAGTATCGATCCAAAACCATACAGGCCCACCAAATTATATGGTGTTACGGTGGGATATATTAGAGGATCATGCATGTATACGCGAATGATAGCAGGTGTTCATTCAGGACATTATGGTCAGTGCACATAACAAAGCCGGTAGGTGAACAGGTCCACGGGAAAACATAGTTGACATTTAATAAACAAAGTCACTTCACAATAGTATCCATCAACACATCAAAAGTACATAGCAATGGATAAGCGTAGTAGATCATCCCTCGTCCGTCAATAAGTTTCAAACGTTAGACATCTTTACGTGGCATATAATATAATAATGATGCACTACTCCCATCTCCACTCAATCCTGGCCGTTGTACTAAAGGTTCGGGCATCCACGAAAACCAAAGTAATGCGGCAGAAGAAATCAGGGAAACCAAATATTAGTTGCCTCATATATCAAAGTTACACTTGTAGTAAATTATGGTATGAACTTCTAGATAACTTCGTAAACTATCTTACACATAACGTGGCGGCCTCATAAAAATAAATAATGCCACAATGGATATATTCATATCACTCTCCATTATCCCGGAGCTCGAAAAATTACATCCCTCTTGGACGCAAACACAAAGACGGAAGCCCAATTAATTTACACACTGAACCCCACGACATGTGACCGAAAACGTCACTAGTTGACCGTCGCTCAACACGGGTGAACGCATCGCTCACCACGGGTGGACGCTTCGTGCAAACCGTAGTTTGACCACAGGCTAACACAATTCCTCACATAAAAATGGAAATGTGCTAGTGTGTAGTAACATGTCACACTATTTTATCTGCATCTCAAATCTATCCTTAACATATCACCCCCTTTGCGGTGTAAAAAAAAACAAATTTATTTGTTTTTTTTTCAATTCAAATATTTCCTATGCGGAAATCTCGGCCAAAATTGATCATATCACAAATATTGAGCCATATCGAAAATAATCTAGTCGCAGTCAGTCTGCATAATGTAACTTATCATTACATAACATGCTAGATGAATTTGTCATCAGTCATAAACAGTCATATGTCAATAAATAACAAGTCATATACAGTCGATATTCCAATGATGTAACAAAAGAATACATAAATGTATGATCATGTGAGTTTACAATAACCATATCAAAAAATAGCATGCATAAATGAAAATGGTATGAGATATATAAAATAAATAAAAACAAAAAATCCGAATCAAAAATTCAAAATAGCATGAATAATAATTAAAAAAAAAATTTAGAAGGTTATATCTCCAAGTAACAATGCTGTCAAAAATCCTAAATTAAGCGTAAACGCAATTCACGCATGATATGAATCAAATAAGATATGAAACAATGCGATATGAAATTAATGTAACTAAAGTACATGAATATCTCACAAAAAGAGAAAGAAGAGAGAAAAAAAATAGTACAAGAACGCAAGGATAACTAATTAACACAATTATTACATTACTTAATTATTCTGCTCTAAGTACCTTTGTACGTTGGCAAGACAAGTAATGTCGAAAACAAATTTGCAATAATACAATCATACTCCAAACTATCCGTGTTAGGAGTAGATTTCTGGTACGGTATTAATATAGCAATCTTAATTAATGTGAATGTGCCTTCCAGAATAATAACATGATGTTTTAATTGGAAATTGTTCATGTCTGTAAGTAGTATAACACTGTTCAATGTGCCACCTGTTAAAGTGAATAATTATTATCTCAAAGTCGTTTAAATCACAAATGTTAATATGAATGATTTGGAAATCAACTTAGTGTTCATGTACTCATCGCCCGTTGTCATAATGACTACTAGTGGGTAAACACCATGGCTTCACACATGTATAATATAAAGTCAATTAACTAAATGAATATGAATTTTCAGGTTCGAGCTGTGGGCATCTCGATAAAGAATCTGCGACCACATTT
This sequence comes from Oreohelix idahoensis, assembly GCA_024509875.1. Classification (NCBI taxonomy): domain Eukaryota; kingdom Metazoa; phylum Mollusca; class Gastropoda; order Stylommatophora; family Oreohelicidae; genus Oreohelix; species Oreohelix idahoensis. Next base: position 173,752 of record JAMPIV010010261.1, read on the forward strand.
GCAGACCCTGGTTTTGCCTCGATTTCATACTGAAAAGGTTGAAGCAGGATGGCGAACCGGGCTAGCTTTGGGTTCTTGTGATTCGCCTTCTTCAATGAGGAAAGGGATTTCTGGTCCGACTGTATGATGAAAGGGGCGCCCAACAAATATCGCTCAAGCTTGACTACCACCCAGATAACAGCAAGCAGCTCCCTTTCTATAACTGGGTACTTCCTTTCTGCATCATTGAGCTTTCTGGATATGTAGAGGGTTGGATGTAATCTTCCCTCGAACTCTTGCATCAGTGATGCGCCGATACCTTTTGAACTAGCATCTGTGCGGAGATAATAAGTCAGATTTGCATCTGGTAACCTCAAAATAGGTGGTACAGAAAAATATTTTGAACATAATTTAACGCAGCCTAGCACTCTGGTGTCCAGTGCACGTGGTTCGGTAAGCCTTTTTTAAGCAAGGCAGAGAGGTCTGCAGTGATTGAAGACAAGTTCGGTATAAATTTACTATAATACTGAATCAAGCCGAGAAGACTACGAACTTGCTTCTTAGTAGTGGGCACAGATAATTTTAGGATTTTGGAAACATTCTGTGGCACGGTCTGAAGAAAACCATGACCCACCTTATGTCCCAAGAATGAAATTTCCTCAAAGGCAATAAAGATCTTTGAGGGCTTGCCTGTTAGGTGATGGAGACGTAAAGTGTCCAGAAGAGAATGTAAACCTAAGAAGTGCTCCTCCCAAGTGGAACTGAATAGACAGATGTCATCTATATATGTGATTATAACGGACCGATGAGAGAGAAATTTTCTCATCATACGGACAAACGTTGCCGGGGCGTTCATAAGTCCGAATGGCATTACGTTCCACTGATAAAGACCCTGTTGTGTAGCAAAGGCAGTGAGTGGTTTAGCTCTGTCAGTCAAGGGAACTTTCCAGTATCCCTTGGTAAGGTCAATTTTAGTAAAGAAAAGAGACTTGGCGAGACGAGACAAAAGATTTTCAAGTAGGGGTAAGGGTTCAGCATCGAAGACTGTGATGTTATTCAGCTTCCGGTAATCAACACACAATCTGATATTTTTGTCTTTCTTACGAACGATGACCATAGGTGATGAGTAAGGGGCATTGGAAGGTTCTATAATTCCTAAATTAAGCATTTGTTTTAATTCTTCTTCAACCTGGTGCTGGTAGTGAATAGGGACAGGATAGGGGCGTAGACGAATTTGTCGATCATCTGTAAGGACGATGTCATGCGAAATAACTGTTGTACGACCTGGGATGTCTGTGAGGACATCTGGAAAAGATTCTAGAAGACTAGAGACATGGGAATATTGTTCAGAAGACAAAGCTGGACAAATAGCGACATCCTTTTATGTCTCAGTCGATTGAAGAGGAAAGACAGGTAAGTTCATGGGAATATCCGGAAAAGAGGATTCTTCCTCCTGAATTACCGATAGCGCCGAGTAGTGAGTAGCAGGCCTAGGGTGCTCATCAACTGCTTGAAAGATGGCTTGAAGATGTTCCGGTCTAGTGTGGAATTCTTTAAGCATGTTTATGTGAAAGGTCTTCCTTTTCCCTTTTATATCTAAGATGTAGTCAACATCAGAAATGCGTGACAACACTTTATATGGGCCATTCCAAGCAATTAAAAGTCTATTTTCTTTCCTTGGAAGCAATACAAAAGCTTCATCGCCAGGCAATAGTTGACGTAATCGTCTATTACGATTTTGGAACTGGCGGGATCTTGCTTTAGCAGCCTCTAAAGAAGCTGTAGCCAGTTGGCAGGCATCTATAATGTTACGCCGGAGGTTAACGACGTATTCATACGATGACTGGATGTCCTGAGTCATCTCTGAGTCTATGAGTAGGTCCTTAATAAGTGACATGGGACCTCGAGGTTGAGCTCCAAACACAAGCTCAAAAGGCGAGAAACCGGTCTGTTCATTTGCTACCTCACGGTATGCGAACAGTACGGCGGGTAGAACCCTGTCCCAATCTTGAGGATATTTCACTGTAACCTTTCCTAATAACTGCTTTAACGTCCGGTTAAGACGTTCCACCATGCCATTGCTCATCGCATGGTAAACACTACTGAGAGTCCTGTCGATATTGACTCGTTTCATAACAGCAGTCATAGTGTCAGATACAAATTGGGTACCTCGATCTGAAAGACGTTTTCGGGGAAAACCAAGTCTAGAAAAAATCAAGAAGAGGGCATCAGCAACGTCATTAGTGGTGATGTTCTTAAGAGGAATGGCCTCGGGCCATCGAGTGCACATGTCAATACATGTGAGCACATACCTGTGTCCCCTAGCGGACATAACAGGTAAAGGACCGATAATATCAACGGCCATTTTCTCAAAGGGGCGTACAGGTATATCACACGCCTGAATTGGGGCCGTATGATAGGCTCCTCTTGATTTTACCACTTGACAAATAACGCAAGAGCGACAATATATAGAGGTGTCTCTGGAAATTCCTGGCCAAAAGAAAGAGGACAAAACTCGGGAACGCGTCCTAGAGTAGCCCATATGGCCAGCACAGTGAGAATCATGTGCATGTTGTAAAATGTACAGACGAAGTTTTTGGGGAACTTTACCTGATGTCTGATTAAAGATGAATCTTTAAAATTCCTAACCAATCCATCATTTTAAAGTGTGTACCACTGTTTTGGTGACAAACTATCTTCAACGTAATCATTATCTTTAATAATCTAAAGAATTTCTTCAAAGAGTTGTCTTCTCTTTGAAGTTTGATAAAGGATTGTTTGTCTATCTCAGAGTGAACGTGAAAATTGTCCTGAGTTTCAGGATCGGTATCATCATTTTCCTTTGGTGCTTTGGCCTGGGCACGCGTAGTAACTGCAGCAGCAGTTGATAAATTTTGACGTTCCCGTTGATCAATTTGTTCGGGTGAGCAATCATTGCTGCCGTGTATCCGGCCAAGTGTGACATCCGCTATTGGACTTCTTAACAAACACACTTTAACCTTGCCTGTAAAAAATGGTGAATGAATATCCACCACGGCTGTGGGATAAAATTCCACTGTCCCGCCAAAAGTTACACATTTAACAAAGTCACCCGTTGCATGAGACGGATGTACTAATGACTGTCTCACTCCGACAGTCGTGCAACCAGAATCACGGAGTACTGTAACTTGAGTGCCATTCAATAAGCCTCTATGAAGCTGTAGTACCCCTGTGCCATCATGTGCTGATGAAGCAGTAACTGCTGGGAGCGGATGACCACATTTTAACAAGGAAGTCACATTAGACTGGAATAGAGTTTTCCAATCTGGACACTGTGAAGCAGTATCAAAGTCAAACGAACAACATGAAGCTGAATGATTAACAACATTGTTGTCCTGCACGTTCTCAGGTGTAGCAGCAGTGTGTGCTGAGTTGGCATGGTAGTTCGAATATGCATTTTTTCTAGAGCGTGATCTATGTCTCTGATTGTAAAAAGAGTTATTTTGACTCCTGTCATTATTTCCTTGGTTCCTATTGTTGTTTCCTTGATTTCTATAGTCTTGTGACCTATTACGATGTGAGAAATTTTGCTTATTGGGTTCCCAGTTATTCCAATTCTTATTATAGTTACCAAAATTATCCTTCCTTCCCTCTCCTGAGTTTTGTTGGAAATTACCTCTGTTTTGAGGTGAATAGTTCCTATATGGTTGTCTACCTCTATATGGTTGTGAGTTATTGAATTTACTTGGTTTGAAATTCCCATCAAAACTGTGGGATCTTTGTCTATAATTGTTGTGGTTCCAAGTTTTAGCTGCGGCAACAGGTATAGCTCCGTTAATATGGTTGTTACTGACACAAACTCCAGGATGTGCATTACAATATTGCCTACATAATTCCTCCATTGAACTCAAACTCGACGGCTTCCTTTCCTGTAGATATTCTCGCAGTGGTCTGCTTACAGAAGACAAGACTTTGTCTCGCAATAACAAGTCCTTAAGGCCCTCATAATTCTCTTCAATGCCGGAAAGTTGTATCCATCTATTAAATGTTAGTCGAGTTGCAGCTACAAACTGTGTAAAATCTTTACCAGTTTCAGGAATCATATGTTTGAACTTCATACGATAACCTTCCGCGTCTAACTGATGAAGTTTTAATAATAATATTTTAGCAGCATCATAATTGCGTCTATTCGACCCGTCCAATTGGCACAGAGCCGTTAAGGATTCACCAGTCATTAAATCCATTAATCTTGTACACCAATGAGACCTATCAAGATTATTTTCTTCACAAACATTTTCATAGCGTTGTAAGAAGGACGAAATGTCGTCTATTTCTGGCTTAAACACAGGCAAACGAAATTTAACAAACCCGCTATCGTGGTTGCTAGAGGAACCTCTATGTTCAGAGTCATCATTTTGTCTACTCTGATGTTGCACTTTTTGTTCTTCAATACGTAAAGTCGCCATTTTTTCTTCATGTGCAAGTTTTGCTGCTTCAGCAGCTTGTTGTAACCTTTTCTCCTCTACCTGCTGTTCTGCAATCCTTTTGTTCTCTTCTGCAAGTATCTCTGCTTTTCTAAGCTCTCGCTCCTCATACCGTGCATCTCTTTGTCTTTTATTTTCAAGGGCTTCTTGATTTTCTTTGGCATTGAATTCCGCTTTGGCAAAGTCCATTAATTCCTTCGCTTTGTAACCATATTCTCGGCCCATAGTAATAAATTCCTCATACTCCATTATTTACTTCTTCAGTATCTTACTATCAATATTATATATTATGCAATAAATGTATCTCGATTAGTCCGTCAATACCAATTCACTAACTTTGTGCTTTGCAATATTATCAATGCAAATAGATTCTTAATATTACTAATCAATAACAAAATATTATAGTATGACAGATCAACAGTAGTAAAGATACGAGGGAAATGAGAAAGAGAGTAGAAAAAATGTAATGTACAAGAATAGAATTGATGGAACTAAACAAAAATACAAGTACAAGTGATCAAGACAAAGTAATAATAGCAGCAAGTAAACGAAAAAAAATGCAAATGGGAAACTAAGGAGAAATAACAAATAGAACAGACTTACTGCTTAAAACAAAACAAAAAACAGGACAGGACCTGTAACAATATATATAAATGTAAACCAGTGATAGAAGGTTAGACTAGCATTACGAACAGAATGGTTGTCAACCAAGGAGAAGAAAACAAAACCAGCACACAACAAGAACTGACAAGTAGAAGGACGGAGCAGCACACCTAAACAAATTAGGTCACACTAAACAGGCAGTGAACCACGTCGGAGAGTAAACTCAGGCCGGAAATTTCACTGCTTGAGAAATGTAAGCAAAACCTATAGAAATATCTGCTCAGCGGTCATTTTTACAATGACATGTGTCGATAACAACAGATTTGTACAAAGACATAGAACAAGAAAACGAATAACACAGATGTAACAAAAAGGCTTACACCACGGCAAAGATACAAGAGTGAATTAACAGGCACTTATGTTATCGTAATCCGATCAGATGCAAGTCCGGAAAAAGGTGTCAACACTGGAAAACTCTGTCCCTCAATACAAGTGAAGCACGGATAAAATGTAAATAGTACACGGTCTCAATCAGATGGGCATCATGAACTGTGTAGATCTTGAAACGTTGTGTTGACTTGGTACAAAATAACTTGACATCGCCGTGGCAGGACTTGAAACTTGAAAGAATCTTATAAACGTTGTGATGTAGACTGGAACACGAAATAAACTTGGAAACTGGTTGGCTTGAAATTGTAATCTTGAACGTTACAGCGAACAATAGGACATTGAAACTGGAACATTGGATATGCGCAATGGCAAAGTTCGTTATCCAACTGGACCCGCTGGCAATGACTGAGTTCATGAGGTGGTGTGTTTACAATACCACGCTAAACAGAGGTGACGATCGAATATACAGATTAAATGGCAGCTGTAGATTTGCAAAGTACGAAGGTAAACTTGCTTATGTGAATTTGAAAACCATGCCCTGATGAAAGTATCGATCCAAAACCATACAGGCCCACCAAATGATATGGTGTTACGGTGGAATATAGTAGAGGATCATGCATGTATACGCGAATGATAGCAGGTGTTCATTCAGGACATTATGGCCAGTACACATAACAAAGCCGGTAGGTGAACACGTCCACGGGAAAACATGGTTGACATTTAATACATAAAGTCACTTCACAATAGTATCCATCAACACATCAAAAGTACATAGCAATGGATAAGCGTAGTAGATCATCCCTCGTCCGTCAATAAGTTTCAAACGTTAGACATCTTTACGTGGCATATAATATAATAATGATGCACTTCTCTCATCTCCACTCAATACTGGCCGTTGTACTAAAGGTTCGGGCAATCCACGAAAACCAAAGTAATGCGGCAGAAGAAATCAGGGCAAACCAAATATACTACTCGTCAAAAATCAAGGGCCACTTAGAATAACCTTGTTGAAACCATAAAACAAATCTGATATAAACGTAATTGGTATCAGTCAAAACGGCATTTATTGAATACCAAATTGACATGTCACGTAAAGAAATGGAAACACACATTCAAACGCAATGAAGCTGTGAAGTGTGTCACCCACCTTTTCAAAAGTCACACAATAGATATTGGACAAATAGACATTTCAAAATCGGGTATGACCACCGTTTGCAGCAAGGCATTCAAGACAGCGTAGACGCATCGAGTCCACAAGGGTCCTACGAGTATCCTGAGGAACAGCTTGCCATTCCTGAAGCAGAAATGCAGTCACCTGTGCAACATCCATTGGCAGGGAGTGATTTGTTGACAATCTTCGACCAAGGACATCCCAGAAGTGCTTAATCGGAGAAAGGTCAGGTGAATGAGCTGGCCACGCCATCCTGATGATCCCATGTTGCTGAATAAACTCATTCACCACACGAGCTCGATGGGGTCGAGCGTTATCATCTTGGAGGATGGCATTACCACCGATGGCCTCCAAATTGGTCTCAAGATTTCGTTCTGGTATCTTGGGCCGGTCAAGTTGCCTTGGATGATGTAGAGTGGGGTCCTGCCGTGTCTGTAGAAGCCTCCCCAGGCCATGACAGAACCCCTACCATAATGATCCACCTCTCGAATTGTGTCATTAGTAAATCGCTCTCCTGGTCGTCTCCAAACTCAAATCCTGCCATCATTGAATGACACAGTGAAGCGAGATTCATCAGTGAAGAGAACTTGACTCCATTGTTGCCTTGTCCATCGGATGTGCTCGCGACACCAAGCAACACGGGCTCTGCGATGAGCAGGAGTAAGAGGGATTCTGACTGCAGGACGTCGAGCAGCCAGTCCAAATTCATGTAAACGTCTGCGAATGGTGCTTTGACTGACATTAACGTTTACCGTTTGTCTCAGCTGACATCTTAGAGTGGAACAAGTCACTTTTCGATGGCGCAGGGCTGACAACAAGAGGTACCGGTCATCATGTCTGTTGGTGCATCTAGGGCGACCTGGCCGGTGGCGATCCTCCACACTTCCTGTGGCCTGAAATCTCTCCAAAATTCTTTGGATAGTAGAGTGTGACACTGCAAGCCGTCTAGCAACCTCACGGACAGATAAACCACTTTCAACGCACGCTATAGCCCTCATTCTTTGTAAAGTGTCAAGACTTCTTCTCGGTGGCATGGTTTTTGCAAGTGATGAAACTACCCTACGTCTGCTGATTGTAAAACAAATTAAGAGTGAACTCTGTTCACGAAAAGTTGCCATTGCACGTGGAATGTCAATCAGCACGATTACTTCACCTGTTTGGTTCTACGGAAATTTGAAAAAACAGATTAAAAATGTGAATTTATGGTCAGCAAACCAAATTGCACGTGATCACCATGGTTGTCGGTGAGTTGTTTTTATGCTTAACGTGCATAGAGGACTGTCAGAGGAAGATATTGCACCCATTTTTACTAAAAACTTCCTTCATTTAATCATTCTATGCGCTTATATAAAAGTGTATTGAAAATAATAGGGTGGCCCTTGATTTTTGACGAGTAGTATATTAGTTGCCTCATATCTCAAAGTTACACTTGTAGTAAATTATGGTATGAACTTCTAGATAACTTCGTAAACTATCTTACACATAACGTGGCGGCCTCATAAAAATCAATAATGCCACAATGGATATATTCATATCACTCTCCATTTTCCCGGAGCTCGAAAAATTACATCCCTCTTGGACGCAAACACAAAGACGGAAGCCCAATTAATTTACACACTGAACCCCATGACATGTGACCGAAAACGTCACTAGTTGACCGTCGCTCAACACGGGTGAACGCATCGCTCACCACGGGTGGACGCTTCGTGCAAACCGTAGTTTGACTACAGGCTAACACAATTCCTCACATAAAAATGGAAATGTGCTAGTGTGTAGTAACATGTCACACTATTTTATCTGCATCTCAAATCTATCCTTAACAACCGTTATTTCTCCTATTTCTCTCTCCATCTGGACTCGTGTATTGGTAATCTCGTCGATCCGCATCTCTTCCACTACTACGTCTCTTATTTCTCTCTTTATATCGGCTCTGAGATCCGTAATATCTTTGATTTCTACTTCCTCTTCTGTTCTCCTTGTTCTTCAACTCGTTGTATTTTCTATCGATATATCTGCAAAATGCAGCTATCTCTTCCTAGTCCTCCACCACCATTTTTTCGTCCATGGGCCCTTCTATCCTTGTCCCTACGACTACCATCGCAATCTTCGTCAGACTCTGACCAGTCTGAGTACCCTGATATGGACGTGTCTAAATCTTGTTCTCTTCTCCTGTTATGTTTATGATCGACTTTGTCTACTTCTCTTGCCCTTCTCTTTCTATTTGGCCTCACCTCTAACTGTGTTGTATTTCTCAACTTTGCCAGACGCCTATTATTATCGGACGAATCGTCTGATGACGTCCAATACCTCTTAGTCCCTCGTCTAATCCCTTGCTCCATCACTTCTTGTGCCTTTGTATCTTCTGCTGCGGTTTCCTCACCCCCCTGAGTGTCTCCCTGTGAACTGTCTTGTTCTCTCAATCTCTCTTCTCCATCCTGTAATCTTTGCTCATATTCCATCATTGTCATGTCTACCTCATTCTCCGAGTTATCCCACTCGGTTCTCAATCTTCGTATCTCCTCCGAAATATCATTATCCTGCAAAGTGTCCTGTCCATCCTGCGTAGTCACTATCCTGTCATCCTCCGACGTATCTCGCCTTTTGTCTTCTTGTTCTTGGTATGTGTTTTGTGGTGGTGGGGTTAACCAACTTGGTATGTGTTTTGTGTGGGTGGGGTTAACCAACTTGGTTTTATCCCGGGTTTTTCATGCATTTCTGCCGTTGTTGCGATTTGCCTACTCAGACCCCCACTTGAATGTTCTCAAAGAAAGCAGTAGTCAGTTTGAGGTTATTTGAATCGCCGTAAAGCTTTTCAACGAAAGGAGCTGGCGTCGGCCATATGCACTTTCTCTGTACCACATATAAGGGGCAACTTTGAAGCAGATGTTCAGCAGTCCATTTTATCAGTGCCACAGTTACACTGATCGGTAGCTTCTATCTTTAGCTTGTTGAATAAATGGTATCTCAATCTGTTGTGGCCAGCGCGGAGTCTGAAGATTACCACTTGTTCACTTCTGTGGAGCTGGTAGAAAGCATCATTCTGTGTGTGACCTGGTGTTACGGTAATTTTATTGATATCATCTGCTAGAAAAGGCAGTGCTCATTTTTAGGTCAATAGAATTAATATAAATTGATTTTTATACTTCACGGATTAATGAACGCGAAATACACGGTCAAATTATGACGTGATAGCGTCGATAATGTCACGCTTTGTGACTTAGATACCGGACCCTTGTTACGTTGTCCGTCAAGCCGTGAAGTCGTGTTTTTACCTCCTTCCAAGGTTAGGCTTTGCTAATAGCCGTATTTATGTAAATTGATACCAGGATTCAGGGTCAGTCCAGATAATATTATATACGAGTGAATTCATAAAGGTTTGTGATTAACCTGCGTCACGGAAGGATATTTGATAATAGTTTGATTATTTTCGTCAAGACTCATGTGCTCATTTCTGGCTGTCTGGATCCCAGCAGCACATGTATACAGCCATGATGTTCTGTTGACATGAATTCAATATGACACGGACGGATAAGAATATATATGCAAGTAAATTCTAATGAACTGTATGTGAATATTATACCTGTGTGAAATGTCTTCGTATGTGAACTTGTAAATAAATAGTGGACTCCAATTCGAAGACTTATCCACATCGATACGTTACGGTTGGATTGTCAGATTGACAATGTTGATTATTATTGTAGTTGAAGAACTCTTCCTATAAGAAGGTATACAATATAATAATGAGCTCCGAAAGGAACCAATGTCTTCTTGGACATTCATTACACACTGAGACCATATAACGTTGACCCTCATTTGAATACTTATAAAACGAACGAAGCACGCATTCGCAACTCAACAAATAAAGAACCAACTCTGAACCAGCAACCCGTAGCGATCCCAGCCAACCGTATCAGCTTTTGGCCAGATGTGGTCGTGGAATTGTAATCTAATTGTCAAAATTTTCAAAGAATACCAGGTTGAGAAAAAACTCCCTTCGAGCAAAAATGGACACATTTTACGTGTACACCGGTGACGTCACACGCCCTTAACTACAAGATGACAAGTCACAATGGCAGCCGCATTTCAACGACTTTCAATAAGAATTTTTAAAAAACAACGCTTCAATCAACAGTGCAAACTAAGTTCAACCTTCACTAGCATGCGAGATGAGCTCTTTAAACTGTTGGCAAAACGGGCACTGTACAAATTTATCGAAGCAAAAAGCTAAATAATTGTTTTCACTTTACGCTGTCAAGTCCTCTTTGCTCCGTTCACCGACATGTCTTTGATTTCACTGTTGAATGTTATTTGTAGTATTCATATCTATTATGTTGTATTTTACATATTAGTGGGTGGTTGGCGAGGCGAATCGAAACTGAATTTATGTCTTCTTTTTAGAACGACCGATTCAGTTTCGATTGATCTGTAGGGCAGTTAAATTTTTTCATTTAGCAAAGAATCCATTGACGATTTTCCGATGGTAAAAATTCGTTTGCATTTGAAAGGATTTGACCTTGTATGTTAGTTGTGATTGCTGTAGATAACTTGTGTATTTTCGTGTACTAAGTTCATTAGTAATGCTCGTAATCTATCCCGTCAATTCTGATCTTTCTATCACTTATTTTATAGATTTTTGTATTAACCGTTATGAGTCCATTGTTACGTCACTGATTTTTGAGGACATGTTTCATCTTGACTTAGTTCAATCCTTGACCTTCTTAGTGTACTTCCGATTTTTTCTTCTCAGTTTATAGATTCATTTTATGTCTGAAATTGTCAGCTTGTGATGTGCTAATGTTCTGTACAGTTTAGTTTATTGTTTGTCTTAGTTATTCATTTCATATATTAATGATATAATAATGTTATAAATTTATTATTAATAGAATAATACAATAATTTGATTAATTTTTACTAAATTATTTGATGACTTAGGTGATGTCATCTAGTTGCAGTAGTAGTCCAATATACTATTAAAGCATATTGTACATTATGACGAGGGCATAATGGCATAATATATATTGATAAATAACTTTGGTTTATGGTTTGCCTTGGATAGGACAAACATATTAGATAATAATTAGTACATTTTCTTAGTATTACAGTGTGCACTGGGCACATGTATATGATTAAATAACATAATTATAGAGGGATAATACTCATAATTATTTGAGGATAATATTAGATGCATGATATAAATTCAGCATCATAAATTAATAAGGGTATAATACATTGGTATAATGTAATGAGTGAACCTTATTGATATAAATTATTTTATTATAAAATAATTGTGGAACTTACAACTAATAATACAATAATATTATAGCTGTTGATATTGCGTTTTCATACATTGAGTAAGTACACATAACTACATAGATTCTATTGGTGATTACTATACATTAGTGATTGAATACTTAAAAGTTTAACGTCAAGATGCTTAACTTAGACTATTTTATTAAAAACGGGAAAGATTTTGGTAAAAAAGGAGATGCTCTCGAAGCCTATGCAGTGGCTGAACTTGCAAAATATAAAGAAGGGCTTAGACGAGAAGAAGAAAATGTGTCAAAAGAAAGAAAAGATGAAAAAACAAAATAATATCCCACAAGCGAATACTCTAAATATTTTATTTATGAATGTGATAGCTGTTATATGCATTTAGTTAAGATGTTCAGATGAAATGTATGAATATTTTTTTTCTTTTCTTTTACTAATTCATTAATTTAATTATTTAGTAATTACTCGACACACATAATTAAGTTTAAACACACATAACTAAATTAATTTATACTTTATCTTTTTCTTTACTTTACTTGTCCTTACTTCTCATGTCTTTTATTATGACACTATTTCTCAGTTTATTTAATTAGATATTAATTAATTAATACTCTACATACTTACTATGATTAATTAGTTTAATTTTAATTAGTTAGAATAATTTTCTTTACATAACACTTCATTATTCACTCACAACAGTATTTAAGTTCAGTAGAACATTATTTATCGACAGTTGACACCCCTTTGTTTAATATAATAATGTTATATGACTGATATATTATCGACATGACCACGACACTGTTCTAGACAGAACATCGTAGGCCATATGTCGGGTTTTTGTTAAATTTTTCATATGTTTGAGTAAGATAGTTCAAAAAAATCTATCTAATAGATTTTTTCCCCCCGGCGGGCAGGGAATTGTTACGGTAGTTTTATTGATATCGTCTGCTAGAATTGGCAGTGCGCATTTTTAGGTCAATAGAATTAATATAAATTGATTTTTATACTTCACGGATTAATGAACGCGAAATACACGGCCAAATTATGACGTGTTAGCGTCGATAAGGTCAAGCTTTGTGACTTAGATACCGGACCCTTGTTACGTTGTCCGTCAAGCCGTGAAGTCGTGTTTTTACCTCCTTCCAAGGTTAGGCTTTGCTAATAGCCGTATTTATGTAAATTGATACCAGGACTCAGGGTCAGTCCAGATAATATTATATACGAGTGAATTCATAAAGGTTTGTGATTAACCTGCATTACGGAAGGATATTTGATAATAGTTTGATTATTTTCGTCAAGACTCATGTGCTCATTTCTGGCTGTCTGGATCCCAGCAGCACATGTATACAGCCATGATGTTCTGTTGACATGAATTCAATATGACACGGACGGATAAGAATATATATGCAAGTAAATTCTAATGAACTGTATGTGAATATTATACCTGTGTGAAATATCTTCATATGTGAACTTGTCAATAAATAATGGACTCCAATTCGAAGACTTATCCACATCGATACGTTACGGTTGGATTGTCAGATTGACAATGTTGATTATTATTGTAGTTGAAGAACTCTTCCTATAAGAAGGTATACAATATAATAATAAGCTCCGAAAGGAACCAATGTCTTCTTGGAAATTCATTACACGCTGAGACCATATAACGTTGACCCTCTGTTGAATATTTATAAAACGAACGAAGCAAGCATTCGCAACTCAACAAATAAAGAACCAACTCTGAACCAGCAACCCGTTGCGATCCCAGCCAACCGTATCACCTGGATGTTCTACATTCCATTTGTTTCTGTATTTGATTCGGATAAAATTCTTTGCCTCCTTAAAAGTTATGCTTGCATCAGGCTGAGGTAGATATTAATCTTCCTTTGCCATTCTGTCAGCCTCTTCATTGCCGGTGATGTTACAATGAGATGGGGTCCATTGAATCAAAACACTTTTGATTCGTTGACAAAGTTTGTGGATCACTATTCTGAGATCATCCAGGTCTGTATTATTTTGTCTTTTCAACGTTGCAATTACTGACTGTACATCAGTAAAGAAAGCAACTTGTCTCTCTGTGCTTTCTTCTGTCAATTTAACCTCTGCTGCAGTTTTCAAGACCTCTGCCTCTGCTCTGAAGTTGCTGGAAGTGGTTGTCTATGTTCTCCACTGTCAGTATTTTCCTGTGATGTGCACTTCTTGCTTTGGTCCGGTACTTCCGTTTGTGTGCCGACGTCTCTCCTTGTTTTCTGTTTGCGTACAAACACTAACCATTCGTCTCTGCGTATTCTCCTGTCTCCTGATTGTTGTCCTATCCTGAATGTTCCATGGTCTATTGCTAGGACTTTCATATTCTGTTGTAAACCTTCGTTGGTAAGATCTGTTCTTAGTGTTCCGCCATGATCCTACATATAGCTGGGCTTTTTATTTCTTCTAAATTTGGGTGTTCTTTTTTTCTGACTTCTTGAAATAAAAAATGAAATTTTCCAACATTTATTGGTCTTTCTCCAAGTAATGTACTAGTTAATAAGTTCGTCACTCATGTCTACCCTTATTATGTACATTTTATAATCCATTAGAAGATTTGGCTGTCAAACATTATATTCTCGACAATTCTCATTCATCTTAGCTCTACCCTACGCTTAGTACACCTATGACCATTTACAACGTGAACACAACAAACCAGTTTTATAGTGTTGACGGCACTATGTGCCTAGGAGAATTATTTGTCGATGACAACTAAACACCGTTATCGAATCTGGTTTATTACATGAAGAGATACTCGTTTCAACAAATATAGACTGCACAAGTAAGCAATCTAGTGTGTTAATTTATTGCTTTAATAAAGTACAAGAATCTTTAAAAACAACATCACAAAAGAAAGGAACACTATTATGATAATCTGATATTACTTTCTACGATTTGGTATATCTTTAAAACAGTAATGTTGCTTTATTTTGCATTAAAATATGCATAACACTTTACTATTATAATTGCCGACAACTTTGTTGTTTCCCTTGCGAGACAATTACCTCCCTTACTTTTATTATGCCACATGGTTCACAGGATTCAGACTTTCATTCCAGTCTCTAAACACATCACTGACCCACCTAGAGATATGTCTAAAATTAGTTCTATGATATTATATTAAATAACATCTTCTGTCATTATGATTAATAAGCTGAATTACAATTAAATCCAGAGTGTTGAAGAACTAGTTGTCAACATCCCATCTTACTAGTACTATATATTCAGACAATTTAATATTTTAAGTAAGACTTCACACTTAAGCAGACAGTTTTTTGAACCTACTGGTTCTGTCAGAGACTTGATTGGAAACTGATTAATACAACTGGACACAATAATCCAAATCTATATACAATGTTTGCGATGACAATATATTTAAGTCTTCACACCAGTTCAAAACGTCACGAAAAGTAAAAATATGAAATCTAAAATAAGGGAAATGGGTGAGAAATGGTGAATGTAATAATGACTGTTGTAAGGTACTATTGTAGCGGAAGGTAAACCAAGAGCTGTAGAGATCTACTTAAGAAACACTGAGCTCTATAAAGATCTACCTAGATAAAATCATGTCTGTTTTCAGGTTTCCGAATATTTTTCATTTAGAAAGCGCACAGCCTGGATGTAAATTTTATCTCTACCAGATAATCTGTTTTCTACAGTCTCATCAAAAGAATGGTAGAACATTCAAACTAAATGATATTTTACCGAAATGTCAACTTGGCTTTATAGAAAAGATCACGTTCCTATCTCACACAGTTTATAATTTTAGTGAATGTTTGCAACCGACCTATTTTGAGTTTTCAGTAGAAAAAAGAAAAGGGGGTGGGGGAAATAGCTTTAATCCTGAGGATACTACACTTTTAAATGTCAGTGACAGAGA
The DNA here is from genome assembly GCA_024509875.1 of Oreohelix idahoensis. NCBI lineage: Eukaryota > Metazoa > Mollusca > Gastropoda > Stylommatophora > Oreohelicidae > Oreohelix > Oreohelix idahoensis. The sequence goes on from JAMPIV010010261.1 coordinate 189,533, forward strand.
ACTGAAGAAAGTAATTTGAACTTACTGGTACTGTCAGAGTTCAACTAAGAAACTAGTTAGTACAACAGAACACAATAATACAAATCTATGTACTGGTACTGTCAGAAAATAGCTAAGAAACCAGTTAGTACAACTGAACACAATAATACAAATCTATAAATTAATATGAGACAAATATGTTGTTTTTCTGTTGTCTAGTGTTCTACTTCTTTATTTCCTACGAGTGCCTGATAACATATCTTTATGTTTGTCTCATATTAATTTACTGTTTACAGGCCTCGGGTTTCCCTTCCTTATGTGTTATAAATGTTTATACAATACCACACCTATCCTCTGTCCTGTTCTTGCTGTTCTAAGACTACTATCATTTACTGGACACAGTATTACGGTCTTTGTCTTGTGTGGACTTGCCTATACTGTATAATAGTGGAACAACAGAAGTAATTGCGTCATTAATAGGCTGAACTGCCCATGGTAAACTTCCGGTGTTATGTCTTTCGGTTCGCACTAATGACCTGTCATCGAAGCATCATTTTTTGATGATGCAGTAGATGGCAGAGAGGATAGTGTGATTCGCTTGCATAGCTAAGCGGGGTTGTCGCACGGAAGGTCCAGGGTTCGAATCCTGGGTAAGCCACTCATGTCTGTTGTTTTTCTGGTTGTCTAGTGTTCTACTTCTTTATTTCCTACGAGATCCTGATAACATACTTTTATGTTTGTCTCATATTAATTTACTGTTTACAGGCCTCGGGTTTCCCTTCCTTATGTGTTATAAATGTTAATACAAATCTATGTACTGGTACTGTCAGAGACTAACTAAGAAACTAGTTAGTACAACTGAACACAATAATACAAATCTATTGGTACTGTCAGAAACTAGCTAAGAAACTAGTTACTACAACTGAACACAATAATACAAACCTATGTACTGGTACTGTCAGAGACTAACTAAGAAACTAGTTAGTACAATTGAACACAATAATACAAATCTATTGGTACTGTCAGAGACTAACTAAGAAACTAGTAAGTACAACTGAACACAATAATACAAATCTATTGGTACTGTCAGAGACTAACTAAGAAACTAGTAAGTACAACTGAACACAATAATACAAATCTATGTACTGGAATACTCAGTAACCTTTATTGGGAGCAAACTGCCACAGTAAGAACTGGAAGGAATTATTCACCATACATAGACATAAAAAGAGGTGTCAGACAAGGTTGTGTGCTGTCCCCCTGCCTATTTAATTTATACACCGAAAAAATTTTCAAACAGATACAGGAAATACCAGGACTGAACATCAGTGGAAGATCAATAAACAACCTTAGATATGCAGATGATACCGTGTTGTTAGCTGAAAACGAACAGGAGTTACAGGAACTAGTGAAGCAAGTGAACAGTATAAGTCATGAATATGGACTTGACATTAATATTGAGAAAACAAAAACTATGATAATTAGCAAAACAAACGATAAACCCACATTAAAGATAAGCGTAAATGGGGAAATCCTGGAACAAGTCAAGAGCTACGTATATCTCGGTCATATAATAACAGAAGATGGCAGATGTGAAACAGAAATCAAGAAGAGAATAGGAATGGCCAAAGCTACATTCAACAACATGAAACATATACTGAAATCCAAACAGTTATCTCACAAATTAAAAACTGAGAATCATAAAGTGTTATATATATTCTGCATTTCTGTATGGTGCAGAAACATGGACGATGAATAAGCAGATGGAAGAAAGAATTGAGGCTCTTGAAATGTGGATATATAGAAGAATGGGGCGTATCTCATGGAAAGAGATGAAAACAAATAAGGAGGTCCTAGAAAATCTAGGAATGAAAAGAGAACTTATGAGGGAGGTCAAAGTTCGACAGCTAAAATACTTTGGCCACATAAAAAGGCATAACACCTTGCAGAAGACCAAAACAGAAGGGAGAGTTGAAGGCAAACGTGCAAGGGGAAGACAGCGCTATAAGTGGGAAGACAACATCAAGAGATGGACAGGAAAGAGTCTATCAGAGTGCACCATCAAGACAAGAGACAGAAGACGTTGGAGATCCATTACAGCCAACCTTCGTTGTGGAGATGGCAACTGATGATGATGACTGTCAGAGACTAATTAAGAAACTAATTAGTACAACTGAACACAATAATACAAATCTATGTATTGGTACTGTCAGAGACTAACTAAAAAACTAGTTAGTACAACTGAACACTTACTTACATAGTTGTTCCCCTTCTACCGTGAGGTGTAGAGGTTTGGAAGAGAGAGCTCCAGACTATCCTATCGGCTGTCTTCCTCCTGGCCTGGTTCCATTCTAGTCCTCGGTCCTTCAAAGATTGTCTAATGTTGTCCTCCCAGCGGACTCTGGGTCGTCCTGGGGGTCTGGATCCCTGGCTCTTTGTTTCCTATGCTTGTCGTAGTAGCCGATTTTCTCCCATTCTGCAGACATGGCCAAACCATCTTAGTTGTAACTGTTCTACTTGGGTCTGCAGGGGGTGGGATTTTAGGCCTTGACGTATCGTCTGGTTGCGGACCATGTCTCTTCTTGATACTTCAACCACCTTCCTCACATATCTCATTTCTGAGGTTTGGATCTGGCTTTTGTGGGTTGTAGTCTTTGCCCATGACTCGCATCCATACGTCAAGACTGGGACATAGGTGGAGCGGTATACAGAAATCTTCGTTTTCTTACCAACCTGGCTCTTGCTGAGGAATCCTCGATTTATGGCCTGAAAAAGTCTCCCAGCTGCTGCTTTTCGAGTGGCCAACTCTTCTTTGATGCCTCCCTTTCGGTCTATAATAGCTCCGAGATATTTAAAGTGGTCGACCTGCTCCAGGACCTGTTCTCCCAGCTTAATCTGATGTCTTCTTTCTTCTCGTGATATCACCATGGATTTTGTTTTAGAGCTGCTTATGACCATCCCTCTTTTCTCCAGCTCTTCCTTCCACACTTGCAGGTTGGATTGGAGATGTGCCTCTGATTTAGCAATCAGGGCAACATCATCAGCAAATTCCAACTCTGAAATACATACCTGTCTCATCTTCCAGTACCTTACTGAATACTTTCTTGTTCTCTCCTTACATGCCTTGATAACATCGTCCATGAGGAGTATGAAAAGATAAGGTGACAGGATATCACCTTGTCTTACACCAGTGGTGGTCCTGAACTCTTCTGACTTATGGTTTGCTGTCCTCACATAATTTCTGCAAGACTTGTAGAAGCTCTGTATAGCATAAATCAGAGGTGCTGGAATGTTCATCTTTGCCAAACATGTCCCAAAGTTTCTCCAGGGGACCCTGTCAAATGCCTTTTTCCAGATCTATGAAACAAAGATGGATCTCACTCTTATACTCAATGGCCTTTATACTCAGCTGTCTGAGTGTGAAGACTAGGTCTTGAGTACTTTGTTTTGATCGGAATCCGCACTGGATCTCATCCAATTGTGGCTCATCTAGGCGTCGGAGTCTTTGCTCTAGGATTCTAGAGTAGATTTTACCAGGGACACTGAGAAGGGATATGCCACTGTTGTTTCCAACATTTATTACAAATAAGGGAGGGAAACTTGAGGCCTGTAAACAGTAAATTAATATGAAACAAATATAAAGGTATGTTATCAGGCACTCGCAGGAAATAAAGAAGTAGAACACCAGACAACAGAAAAACAACAGACATGAGTGGCTTACCCAGGATTTGAACACTGGACCTTCCGTGCGACAACCCCGCCTAGCCATGCATGCGAATCACACTATCCGCTCTGCCATCTACGCATCATCATAAAATGATGTTTCAATGGCAGGTCAATAGTGCGAACCACAATACACGACACCAGAAGTCCTCCATGGGCAGTTCAGCCTATTAATGACGCAATCACTTCTGTTGTATTTCTATCAAGCAGTATAGGCCGAATCCAACAAGACCCTTAGGACCTTAATACTGTGTCCAGTAAATGATAGTAGACTAGAACAGTGAGAACAGGATAGTGGGTAGGTTTGGTATTGTACAAACATTTATTACAAATAAGGGAGGGAAACTTGAGGCCTGTAAACAGTAAATTAATATGAAACAAATATAAAGGTATGTTATCAGGCACTCGCAGGAAATAAAGAAGTAGAACACCAGACAACAGAAAAACAACAGACATGAGTGGCTTACCCAGGATTTGAACACTGGACCTTCCGTGCGACAACCCCGCCTAGCCATGCAAGCGAATCACACTATCCGCTCTGCCATCTACGCATCATCATAAAATGATGTTTCAATGGCAGGTCAATAGTGCGAACCACAATACACGACACCAGAAGTCCTCCATGGGCAGTTCAGCCTATTAATGACGCAATCACTTCTGTTGTATTTCTATCAAGCAGTATAGGCCGAATCCAACAAGACCCTTAGGACCTTAATACTGTGTCCAGTAAATGATAGTAGACTAGAACAGTGAGAACAGGATAGTGGGTAGGTTTGGTATTGTACAAACATTTATTACAAATAAGGGAGGGAAACCTGAGGCCTGTAAACAGTAAATTAATATGAAACAAATATAAAGGTATGTTATCAGGCACTCGCAGGAAATAAAGAAGTAGAACACCAGACAACAGAAAAACAACAGACATGAGTGGCTTACCCAGGATTTGAACACTGGACCTTCCGTGCGACAACCCCGCCTAGCCATGCAAGCGAATCACACTATCCGCTCTGCCATCTACGCATCATCATAAAATGATGTTTCAATGGCAGGTCAATAGTGCGAACCACAATACACGACACCAGAAGTCCTCCATGGGCAGTTCAGCCTATTAATGACGCAATCACTTCTGTTGTATTTCTATCAAGCAGTATAGGCCGAATCCAACAAGACCCTTAGGACCTTAATACTGTGTCCAGTAAATGATAGTAGACTAGAACAGTGAGAACAGGATAGTGGGTAGGTTTGGTATTGTACAAACATTTATTACAAATAAGGGAGGGAAACTTGAGGCCTGTAAACAGTAAATTAATATGAAACAAATATAAAGGTATGTTATCAGGCACTCGCAGGAAATAAAGAAGTAGAACACCAGACAACAGAAAAACAACAGACATGAGTGGCTTACCCAGGATTTGAACACTGGACCTTCCGTGCGACAACCCCGCCTAGCCATGCATGCGAATCACACTATCCGCTCTGCCATCTACGCATCATCATAAAATTTGTAATAAATGTTTGGTATTGTACAAACATTTATTACAAATAAGGGAGGGAAACTTATTTGTAATAAATGTTTGTACAATACCAAACCTACCCACTATCCTGTTCTCACTGTTCTAGTCTACTATCATTTACTGGACACAGTATTAAGGTCCTAAGGGTCTTGTTGGATTCGGCCTATACTGCTTGATAGAAATACAACAGAAGTGATTGCGTCATTAATAGGCTGAACTGCCCATGGAGGACTTCTGGTGTCGTGTATTGTGGTTCGTACTATTGACCTGCCATTGAAACATCATTTTATGATGATGCGTAGATGGCAGAGCGGATAGTGTGATTCGCATGCATGGCTAGGCGGGGTTGTCGCACGGAAGGTCCAGTGTTCAAATCCTGGGTAAGCCACTCATGTCTGTTGTTTTTCTGTTGTCTGGTGTTCTACTTCTTTATTTCCTGCGAGTGCCTGATAACATACCTTTATATTTGTTTCATATTAATTTACTGTTTACAGGCCTCAAGTTTCCCTCCCTTATTTGTAATAAATGTTTGTACAATACCAAACCTACCCACTATCCTGTTCTCACTGTTCTAGTCTACTATCATTTACTGGACACAGTATTAAGGTCCTAAGGGTCTTGTTGGATTCGGCCTATACTGCTTGATAGAAATACAACAGAAGTGATTGCGTCATTAATAGGCTGAACTGCCCATGGAGGACTTCTGGTGTCGTGTATTGTGGTTCGCACTATTGACCTGCCATTGAAACATCATTTTATGATGATGCGTAGATGGCAGAGCGGATAGTGTGATTCGCATGCATGGCTAGGCGGGGTTGTCGCACGGAAGGTCCAGTGTTCAAATCCTGGGTAAGCCACTCATGTCTGTTGTTTTTCTGTTGTCTGGTGTTCTACTTCTTTATTTCCTGCGAGTGCCTGATAACATACCTTTATATTTGTTTCATATTAATTTACTGTTTACAGGCCTCAAGTTTCCCTCCCTTATTTGTAATAAATGTTTGTACAATACCAAACCTACCCACTATCCTGTTCTCACTGTTCTAGTCTACTATCATTTACTGGACACAGTATTAAGGTCCTAAGGGTCTTGTTGGATTCGGCCTATACTGCTTGATAGAAATACAACAGAAGTGATTGCGTCATTAATAGGCTGAACTGCCCATGGAGGACTTCTGGTGTCGTGTATTGTGGTTCGCACTATTGACCTGCCATTGAAACATCATTTTATGATGATGCGTAGATGGCAGAGCGGATAGTGTGATTCGCATGCATGGCTAGGCGGGGTTGTCGCACGGAAGGTCCAGTGTTCAAATCCTGGGTAAGCCACTCATGTCTGTTGTTTTTCTGTTGTCTGGTGTTCTACTTCTTTATTTCCTGCGAGTGCCTGATAACATACCTTTATATTTGTTTCATATTAATTTACTGTTGTTTCCACAATGTCGATTGTCACCATTTTTGAAAATTGGTTTTATGATGGCAATCTCCCAATGCTTTGGTATGGTCAGTAGTATACAATGTACGCTTTAGCTCGCATTCAGGCGGCGGCGCATGACTTTTATATAAGGAAATACTCGATCGATTTCAGGCGGCGGCGTTCTCAGGCGGTGGCGTATGACTTTTTATATAGCGATATATTCCGAAGGGGAAATGATCAATAGAAAGAGAAGAGGTCAAGACTAGTGGTTACGTCCCTTAAGTTGCGATGTCTGACCTTGGGTGAGGATTCAAATGTTTTGTTTTTGTTTTTCTTTGGGAGCTGAGCTACGTAAGGAGAAGTTATGAACGAGCTGTGTGTGAGACAGGCGGGTGTAGGTTAGAGGGGAATTTTTGTGTGATGTTGTATTGTGTTGTTGTATTGTGTGTTGGTGTGTTTGTTTATACATATATACATACAATATGTATAAAAAATATAAAAAAATCGATAATGACGGAAAATATAAAAAATCGATAATTAGTAGGTTACTAAGAGGATCTTTGAAGCGAGTGGGAGGAAATACGCATTGCGGAGGTGGCGCATCAGGAAGTGGGGCCGCATGACTTGGTATATAGTAATATATTAGTTCGATAATGACGGGTGTGTGGTTGTTGTTGGAGCGCAAGGAGGTGGAGCATGACTTTTTATATAGCGATATATCTTAGCGGGGTGACTTCCTCTGACGATCAGATGCATGACTTGTTATATAGCAATATATTAGTTCGATAATGACGGGTGTGTTGTTGTCCTGGTAGTGCGTTGTTTATATAAAATATGTAGTTAGAGGAGTATTTATTTTACAACATAGATACAAAGGTTTATAAATAGAAGTATATAGTTAATGAGCTCTTTTAAAAGAATACTTGCCTTAAAGAGGAAAATATAAAAATCGATAACGGTGGGTTAGTTTACTAAGGGTTTTTTTTTAAGGAAGTGGATATTGATTTTTGTGGTGGTGTGGGTGAGGGGGGGAGGGGGGGTGTATAGTGGGGTGTAGGTTAGGGGAGGATTTTTGTGTGATGTATTGTACCGGTAGTGTGTTTGGTTGTAGGTATCTTAATTGTGTGCTGTATTTTGTGGGGCTCTCGAATCGTGGGGTGTGTTGGGGTATGGGTTTTTGTGTGCCGGTATTTTAATTGTTGTATATACAATATGTATATATGGGAGTGAAGTGTTAGAGAGCTGTACTAGGTCTACCATCGAACTTGCGTCCTGGAAGTGTGTGTGTGTGTTGTTTATTTTACATATAGACAGGTATACATATACACGATGTTACAACAGTTATACGATATTTTACAACAGTTATACGAACAGTTAGACGATATATTTAGACATATATTACAATATTTATTACAATATTTAATTAGACAACAGTTATAAATATATTACAACAGTTAGACGATATAAAAGAGAAAACACTAGATACATCTTATATATTTATTGACAAAGAATGGTCTATGGGTGCTGTAGGGTGACGTCACTTCTTTTTCGTGTAGCCATCTGAGAGGTGCGTGTCTATGAAAGCCATCTGGTGGTTCGCTAGCCAGGGTCTGACTAATCGAAAAATTAATCGATCGTTGGCGTGTTGTCTAGCCGAAAAGGGTAGTAGGATGCGCTGCATAGTACCACCTCGTGTTTTGATCAAGATGAAATAAATGGCGTAGAGCCCACAAACGTTGGTGACTACATCTTGTAAATGTCTGGCGTTGTAGTTAACAGGTCGAGTAGAGTTTTTGGCTATAAAATTAATAAGGTCCGGGTGTGTAGGTGGTACAAGAGTACGACAGGGATGCCCCTTATCAACCACTCTATTTTTAACAGTCATAGACTGGGTGATGCGCCAGACAACAGAGGGCAGTCCAAGAGGAATAAGATGGACTACATTTTCAACATTGGAAGATCTGGAATATGCAGATGACATTGCACTGCTGGCACATTTACATCAACACATCCAGGAAAAAACGGATAGACTTAATAAATTTAGCCAGCAGGTGGGCTTGAACATCAATTTAAAGAAGTCTGAGGTCATGACGCTCAATGTGAGCAACCCTGAGCCCATATCAGTAAGGAATCAGCAACTGGTACAGACAGATACCTTCACATACCTAGGAAGCATAGTAACACCAGACGGTGGGGCAGGCAAAGACATCAACATCAGAATGAATAAGGCAAGAACAGCCTTCTTTAGCCTAAATAACATCTGGAAGTCCTCCCAATACAGCACAAGCACAAAATTAAGATTATACCAGAGTTGCGTGCTTTCTGTGCTTCTCTATGGTGCGGAATGCTGGAGAGCCACAGAGAAGTAAATGTCAAAATTGTCCTCTTTTCACACAACATGCCTAAGAAAAATTCACCGAATCTTTTGGCCGAATACCATCACCAACCAAGATCTGCTTACTCGTAGCAAGCAAGAGGACATGCATACCATCATAGCTGGCAGACGCTGGAGCTGGGTTGGTCATGTCCTCAGAAGAGACCCCGATGCCATCATAAGAACAGCTATGCTTTGGACCCCTGAAGGAAAGCGAAAGAGAGGCCGACCAAAAACAACTTGGCGGAGGACTGTGGAGGCTGAGATGCAAAGAATGAACCATAGTTGGGGCACTGTACGAAGGATGGCCACCGACCGTGCAAAGTGGAATCAATTTGTTGTTGCCCTACAAGACGCCACTAGGCGTGATGGCCACTGACTGCTTTGACGGTCGGTGGTTAAGGATCGAAGAAAGAAGAAGAAGTGTAGGTGGTAGGCCGAAAGAATCAAAATATTCAAAAGTGCCAAGTCCGTTATAATATAGAGCGACCCAGTGGTCACCCGGGCGATAGCTAGGATCAGTGTTGATGACGAAAGCAGCCGTCTGGGTCGGATTGATACGTAGAGGTAATTGGTCACGAGCTAAAACTTTAACGAGCCCAGTTCGTTTAACAAATATATCTGACACAAGGGTGGTCCGTATCTCGTCTGTGTTCATCGTCTACGTGGTGTAGTCTGTCAAAACTTGGCGCGATTTCGAGATCTCCAAGATCGAGTCTTGCTCGGCGTAGACGAGAACCTGTAATGGTTCGGGTGTGACCTCGGAGAATTTCAGTTCTACTGAGACAGGGCCCGACTTGGCCATCTCAAACTGGTCACCGTCCAGTAGACTGGGGGTGAGGTCAAAGGCGTATAAGGCGTAACCGTTCTTAAAATGTCTATACTCGAGATCGTTGCCGGCGTCTTTACCAACCAGTCCCATAGCTAGATTCGTCCCGAAGAAGGCTCTCACGTACTGGTTGTGTTCATAATCCATGGACAAAAGCTTGCCACTGACTGTTCTGCCGTCCGCGCTGACATTGGAAAGGTTTGTGTACAAGTAGGTAGTGTGTTGTTTTTATACAATATAACAAAGCGGTTTTTTGATATAGCAGCGGGGTACAGCTGCTGGCCAGACATTGAAGGGTGTCGTCACATTGTCGTCACGTCGTAAGAAATAGAGAGATGCGTGTTGTGTGTTGTATATACCTGTAGGTATCTGTGTACATAGTGGAAGAGAGAGAGTGTAGATGTTGAGGGGTGATGTAGTGACGTTGTCGGGATGGACCTGTCGTTTGATGTAAAAATAAGACAGGGCGTTGTGGTGTTGTTCGTATGTGTAGATGGAGGAGTTGTGTGGTCGGAACCCAATATTTTTCTCACCCTGTGCTTGTTGTGTGTTGAGTACTTCTAAGAATGTGTTTTGTTCGATTTTGTTGTGGTATTTGTTCAAGCGATTGAGTGGTCTTGAATATGATATAGATAGAAAGAAGTAGCTGGGATTGATTCGACAAAATATTTTGTGTTTGGTCTGTTTAATTGTGCGTGTGTAAGAATATCGCTGTCGTGTAATTGTGAGACAAAAGCTTTGAAATCTGTAATGTTGTTGACGAGGTGTGGTTGATCTAAGACGACTGCATTGTTATGCGAAGAGTGAAAGAAACGTAATTCGTTTGTTTCTCTGTGGCGTAAGATGACATGGTAACTAGTTTATTTCGAATCTTTTTGTTTGTTGTGTGAAGATTGGTGTCAAGAGACGGGCCCATTCGATATTGTGTTCTGGTCTGTGAAAGAAAGTAAAAGTTGACAGATATTTATGTTTGTTTGAATGTGTTTTGATCGCCTGCCAGTTGTCAATATAGACTTGTTTTATGTCAGCTGGTAGGTCATCTAACGAGTCTTCTTCAGTGGTCAGATGGGTTTTTTTTAAATGGGTTTGGTGGGTACTGGGGATTGTTCTTTTCTTGGTCTGACCTGCATTTTGTGGGTGAGATGGGATTGTTGAAGAGGGTCCTGAAGGTAGTGTGGAAGTTGTTGCTGTGGTAGATGGCGCCGTAGATGACGATGAGTCTGTTGTGGCACCGATTGTTAGTGTCTGTGGGTTCGCTGCTGATATTCTCGAGGTTGATGATGATACTGAGTCTGTTGTGGCACATGATGTTGTTGGTGTGCTGCCTGTTGCTGCTGGGTTCTGTGTTGAGGTCGAAAGCTGGGTAAGGATAGAGGTGTGTTGTTGGTTTATGTGGACGCGAAGATTGTCAATACGAGAAAAGTCCTTCCCGCAGACCTCACAAGAGAGCAGCGTCAGTGAGTGCATGGTCTTGTTGTGTCGTAATAGGTCGGCGCGCCTCGTGAAGGTCTTTCCGCATCTGGTACATGTCAGATTGGTTTGTACCATTGATGTGTCTGTTTGTGGTGTTAGTTCAGTAGTTGAACCAGACCCATGTTTATTCTCTATGTGGCGTTTCAGCGTATCGGGTCTGGTAAACACTAAACCACAGTCAGAACACTCGTGATTGTGGCGGTCGTGTGCTGTGCCCATATGTCGAGTAAGATCATGGCCCCGCTTGAAAACAGACTGGCACTGTAAACAGGCATAGCCGCGACGTTGAGGTGAAGACATCTGTTGAGTAGGATCAAAAAGAAGTTATTCACACATAAAATTAAATATATATATAACCATAAGTCAGAAGAGTTCAGGACCACCACTGGTGTAAGACAAGGTGATATCCTATCACCTTACCTCTTCATACGCCTTATGGACGATGTCATCAAGGCATGTAAGGAGAGAACAAGAAAGTATTCAGTGGGGTACTGGAAGATGAGACAGGTCTATATTTCAGAGCTGGCATTTGCTGATGATGTTGCCCTGATTGCTAAATCAGGGCACATCTCCAATCCAACCTGCAAGTCTGGAAGGAAGAGCTGGAGAAGAGAGGGATGGTCATAAGCAGCTCTAAAACAAAATCCATGGTGATATCACGAGAAGAAAGAAGACATCAGATTAAGCTGGGAGAACAGGTCCTGGAGCAGGTCGACCACTTTAAATACCTCGGAGCTATTATAGACCGAAAGGGAGGCATCAAAGAAGAGTTGGCCACTCGAAAAGCAGCAGCTGGGAGACTTTTTCAGGCCATAAATCGAGGATTCTTCAGCAAGAGAGAGGTTGGTAAGAAAACGAAGATGGCTGTATACCGCTCCACCTATGTCCCAGTCTTGACATATGGATGCGAGTCATGGGCAATGACTACAACCCATAAAAGCCAGATCCAAACCTCAGAAATGAGGTATCTGAGGAAGGTGGTTGAAGTAACAAGAAGAGACATGGTACGCAACCAGACGATACGTCAAGGCCTAAAATGCCACCCCTACAGACCCAAGTAGAACAGTCCCAACTAAGATGGTTTGGCCATGTCTGCAGAATGGGAGAAGATCGGCTACCACGACAAGCATAGGAAACAAAGAGCCAGGGATCCAGACCCCCAGGACGACCCAGAGTCCGCTGGGAGGACAACATTAGACAATCTTTGAAGGACCTAGGACTAGAATGGAACCAGTCCAGGAGGAAGATAGCCGATAGAATAGTCTGGCGCTCTCTCTTCCAAACCTCTACACCTCGCGGTAGAAGGGGAACGACTAAGTAAGTAAGTATATATGTATCAAGCAGTTAAATAAAACACATACAATCTGATAGATAGAAAGAGAGAAAGAGAGAAAGAGAGAGAAAGAGAGAAAGAGAGAGAGAGAGAAAGAGAGAGAAAGAGAGAGAAAGAGAGAGAGAAAGAGAGAGAGAGAGAGAAATAGACAGACAGGTGTACACACCCCTACTCTTCATTATAAACCGGTTTATTCAATGAAAGAGTTCGTATGTTGTATATGTGATATAGTGTTTATTAACTTTTTGAGTTATCAGACAGTTTCTGTATTTTTCTTTTTATATTTTATTATTTGTTATGTTAACATATCAGAAATACACCTCGCGCACGTGCGCTGTGGAAACAAAGATATCGATTTAAAACCCAGCCTGTGCGTGATCCAACATGCTCGCGAGACAAGTGACGATCTGCCCGTCTGTCCTTGTGTAGTTCAGTACTGTTAAACCCAAAATATGCTATGTTCTAAATATTCTTTTTTTAATGTGATAAAAGTGTTTATTAATTTTTGAGTTATCAGTTTCTGTCTTTTTATTACGTTAACACAAAAAATAAACCTCGCAAAAATAAAATGAACAAAGCATTTGTCTAACGATAGGTGAGAAACACGGATAAGATTTAAAACTAAGGAAAATTATTTAGACTATAGTACATAATAAATCGGTTAAGTCTTAACTTATCGAAAATAAACCACTCTTTAAAAATGACGTGTAAGAATTTAACATAACACACACAGATAAAAATAACAATTTAGTCTCAGAGTTAACACCTTAACAAACAAATACTTTTAAATAGCGGCTAGACTAATTATATTTTGAAACAGATTTTACCATCACTCCCTAGCGAATAGATGAACACACAAGCATATCTTTTAAATAGAAAACAGATATTTAATACAACACACGAATAATAAAAACAACCAAACTAAAAAACTTATATAGTCTCTAAATAGAAATAATTTTTTTTACTTCCTAACACAAAATACGAATAAAACAGAATAACTTACTTTTAGTTGTCTTGTTTTCGGAATTTCTTAGTCTCAACGTCTGATTTTTCAAAACGAGTGATCCGACCTGAACGCTGGTTAGTTACAGAATGATACATATCTAACACATTTCTTCCTTATATCAAAAGGTTTTGAGACAAACGTGCGTGTGAATACAGAAAGATTCGCTTGTGTATTCATCCGCGTGACAGGTTTTCGGGGTGATTTGGTTCGAACGTGAGTAGTTCGTTTTTTTTTTAAATTGACCATTGTTCACTCGTTGTTTAATTACGGGACATCTGTGTTTGTCTCTCCTGTTCGGGAAATACAATTAAACAAACCCACTTTCTTTTATAAAGATCCAATGACAAATGTGTTTCTTCGAAAAAAGAAATTGGTTTTCTTCGACGTTGAAACCTGTTATCCTCGTTACGCCAATGTTTAATTACTGTGCATGTGTGTTTGGATAATTACGATCCTGATCGGAAAATGAGATCGAATGACAGCTGTACGCGCGTGTAATTGTGAGACAAAGCACGTCCGGTATTGTGAGTAAATAACGGGATCGATAGGCACTGTCATTACGGGGATGTTAAAGCACGAGCAGATGTGTTTGCTTAAGCGGTCCCTTGTCGACAATATGACTTATTTTACATTAGCTCTGTTCCCCATACGTGTCCAAATATTCAGAACTCATGTGCAATGCTCGATTTTCGAGAATGTAATTACAAGAACTGCAATGACCCACAGCAGATGTTAATAATTTGTTCGAAGACAAGTTTTATCAAACGTTTGAACAAAATAGAATTGTTAGTTATAACTGTCTGTTAGTGTTGTATCTAAAAAATTATTGTCTGTGTATAACTTAACACTTTTTTTTATTAGATCACGTTTTTAAATACAAAATGTAATAAACAAAATTTAGTATTGTTATAGTCTGTTGACGAAGAATAGGAATGATAGTTATGTCTGTGTTACTAAGTAACGAGTGGTTTGAAACTTTGTTTTACACAAATGGTTCCCACATTGTAGAACAGTGATTCTCACATTGTTAGTACGATTCTTACGTTCTTGGTGGAAACAGTGATTTCCACATTGTTTTACACCAAAGGTTCTCACATTGTTTTACACCGAAGGTTCTCACATTGTAGAACAGTGATTCTCGCAATGTTTGCACGATTCTTGTTTTAGATATAAAATAACTGGTTGTAAGTGTAATCTATCATTGTTAACTATGTACACGCGTTGGGTTCATCCGTTCACTTGTTTGGTTTCAGGCCCTACTTCTAGTGGAAAGACTGTTTTTGTACATCGATTCCTAACACATATCAAAGATATGATGACAGCTATACCTGATGAAATTATATGGTGTTATGGGGAATATCAACTCCTATATAATTCAATGACTGGAGTTCAGTTTATTGAATGACTGCCCGATATTGAGCAGTGGACAGGTGATAAGAAACGTTTGGTAATTATCGATGACCTCATGAACGAAACAGATGAGCGAGTAACTAATGTATTCACAAAATCAAGTCACCATCGCAATGTAAGCGTATTTTATCTTGTGCAAAATTTATTTGGCAAGAACAAAGAACACAGAACCATTAGTTTGAATTCTCATTATATAGTGCTTTTCAAAAATCCACGCGATGGGTCGCAGATTGTTAATCTAGCCAAACAGATGTACCCAGGTCAAACTGACTATGTCTAAAGGAGTTTTAAAGACGCGACGTCGACCCCACATGGCTATTTGGTAATCTACCTTCGCCAAGACACACCAGACAATTTGAGACTTCGAACCCACATATTCCCACTAGAACAACAAATTGTTTACGTACGCAAGTAACGAGATGGGAGAAAAAGTAAAAAGACATGCTGACATGTTAATATTTCTAGGTACGTCCAAACCACCAAACATCAAGGCTGTTATGAAAACAGCATCACCCGATCTGGTAGGAACAGTCTGTGAATGTTGTCACAACGTATTAAAAGGTAACGTTACACTGACACCGCCTCAGAAGAGACGTATGCGTCCTTACAAAAACACCCTGCGAGCGCTTACCACGAAAAAATTGTCGCTCAAATGACGAAAACAATTTTTACAAACTGGAGGTTTTTTAACTGCGTTGTTAACTCCAATACTAACTGTACTAAGAGGGCTCTTTTAGATGGCTAAGAAAATGATTTTGATAGATCCTCGTTTGTTAGAGGCTTAAAAACCTTATAGACCACCCGACGCACTAAGAGATAACTTGGGAGAATTGGATACTCAAATGCAACTAGTCTTGGGAAGAGAAGATATGTCAGTGGCTGACAAAGCACGACTATATCAACAAACACTACATCGTTATTTTAATCGACTAGAACAGTACAGTCACGTACCTCTGGGTCTCGTGGATATTAAACAACCACCACCATTACAAACCAGCGAACAACCCACTGTACTTAAAGATGAGGTCGTTGACAAAAAGCCTCAGTCCCCACCCGTCACACCTACTAATCGAAAAAAGTGGTGACCAGTAAATCTCGAGAAACATCGTCGTAATCGCTGAGAAGAAGGAAAACGACACCAAAGTGGGAAGCATGGCCAAAGAAGTGAATACGATTTTAAAACAACATTACTACGAGCCAAAAGGACCCGGGTCCTATGGCAGAATTGCCGCCTTACAACGTACCACCAAACTTAGTCGTAAAAAAATTGAAGAGTGGTTAGGTCATCAGGATACCTACACCCTACACAAACCGGTGCGCAGAAAATTAAAACGACGTACCACCATTGCGGGTGGTATTGACCAACAGTTCCAGGCTGATTTAATTGACTTGCGAGATTTAAAGAAATTCAACGATGGGTATTCCTATCTAGTAACGTGTATTGACGTGTTTAGTAAATTCGCTTGGGCTGTTCCGTTGAAAAACAAGACTGGGACAGCGTTAGTAGCAGCGGTAAAAACAATTTTTAACAGTCGCAAACCGATAAATTTTTAAACAGACAAAGGCAGTGAGTTCGTCAACAAAACATTCTTAAAGTTTCTTAAAGATGAGGGGGTCCATTTCTTCACTACGGAGAATAAGGATACCAAAGCAGCTATTGTCGAGAGGTTTAATCGAACCCTCAAAGAAAAAACGTAGCGTTACTTTACCAAAACCAACACTCTTCGCTACGTCGACGTGATACAACAACTGGTCCACAACTACAATTATTCGTATCATCGGAGTATTAAGATGGCGCCGGCTGAAGTTACCCCGAGCAATCAAGAAGAGGTGTGGCATACGTTGTACTCGACCCCTGACGTCGTCGGTAGAAAAGTCTATTTTAAAGCTGGTGATCGCGTGCGGATTGCCCAAGCCAGACAAACTTTTAAGAAGGTTTATACGCCGGCGTGGACAGAAGAACTGTTTACGGTCAGCCGACTAAACCAAACAAGACCGGTCACATACGTCCTTAAAGATGATTCGGGTGAGGAATTGAAAGGTTCTTTTTACCACGAGTCGGCGACAAGATAGTTTATCGAATCGAGTCCATTTTACAAGAACGCCGAGGTGTTAGGGGTTTAAAAGAGTATTTAGTCAAATGGTTCGGATATAACTCGTCATTCAACAGCTGGATTTCCGCCAAACAACTAGCGACATATCGAGACTGATAGATATTGAAGAAGAAGTGAGCACCCCAGTTTTGCGACCACCCCCTCCCAAGACCGCGAGAACCTCGTTCTGGCCTTTTTTTGGGAAACTAGTCCCGCGACTAGAGATCGTTTTCATCTGTCAGATGATCGTTATATATGTCGTCATCGGTGTCTCGTTATTCAATCTGAGTCGGAGCAACGCAGAGGGGCCAGACGGAAAATTTTGGATCGCTTTAATGAGTAGTTGTCTGGGTTACATGTTACCTAACCCTAAGATAGGATGAGTTTTTTACGTGACTTTACCCAGCAATGCCTCGATGAAAATATACCCAAACAATAACGCCGGTCACTTTTTCGTCAAATTGCCACAGACTATAGACTTGACTGCGCGTTACGAGGTCGGTTTGGTTGAAATTCAATTTCCCAAAAGTTATTTTAACGTGCTAGAGGATGATGTATGGATACATTACTTTCCCAACAAAGAAGATGAGTCTATACTACTCACATTGCCCGCTGGTCTATACACGTCACCCGACACGCTGATCGACGAGTTGAATCATTTGCTTTTAGCCACAGATGTAGATGAAAAAGCCCGAGTTAGATTCCATTTTAACAATAATAAGCCCACCTTGAATCTGTATGATCCGGAGGTTGAAGTTAGAATTCGCGAGACGTTGAAACACATGTTAGGTTTTCCTGCCTCGCTCGCCACAGACATCGACCTAATACTACGAGGCATGACTGAAGTACAAATGGATAGCGACATGAAAAATTTATACGTGTACTGCGATCTCGTAGCGGCGAGACCGGTTGGAGATGCCTCTGCCCCTTTGTTACGGATTGTTCCTATTTTGGATAGGACTACTGCTTCTGTTTTCAGGATTTACGACAAACCACACTACGTACCTGTTAAATCACGTTTATTTTGTTAAATGCCGTGAATGTCCACCAGTTGATAAATGTAGATGTTGGGACTGGTGCGGTAAAGTGTAACGATTGTCAACTCATTAAACCCAGCACAGTTTTGGTCATACAGGTCATCTTGTCCTGGAACGTGATGATGCTCTGACAAGAATGTGAGTGTAGACAATGAGTGTGTATGTGAATGTCAGAACGCGAATGGTAAAATGATTCGATAGAGTTGACAGGTTGGTAGTACATAACTCATACTCACACTGTTCGAATTCAAGAAGTACTGGAACTACGGTGGTCTTTTTATAACATTTAATGAGACGCACACTTGGACAGTACGTGTATGGTTACAGGAACAAATGTCGACATAGACAGCATAATGTTGGTCACAGGAATATCATCTTAAGTTAGCATTCATGCTTGGCAAATATCATAATGGAGCATTCGTAAATAAGCATTCAGAGTTCCATCATGTAAATCATCTGGCTTTACTGACTGGGCACGTCAGTCCATAACCAATATATAGGAAGGCTCCTAGACTTAACCTCGTCTAGCGAATATCCCTTCACGTAAAGTTCAATATATATATTTTCCATAAAGATATAGGAATCCCAGACATGGGTTCTCACATGTAGCAGTGATCTCTTGGTTCATCGAGCGATAGTACAGGCATCCCTTTTTCTCACTCGATAAATACAAAGTATATGGATTTCAACATGGCTGTTCTTCTCTCGTGAGCTTCACTCACTATTGGATACAGACCAAAATTGGTCATTCGTTAAATGTCCTCATTTCTTCATAGCTTCTATCATAGAGGTAATTGAATAATATCATATAATCTAGTGCTGATACATAGGAATGTCATCTTCCTTTGAATAAATATTCTTTTCAAAAGTACCACTGTGCATCTGCTTATCGACAACGATGGCGAAGCCCAAGTTCATAATAAATTGTGGTTTTACCTTTCTATGCGAAATATAACTTTGCCATTCCTTGGCAAAAGAGAATAAACACTGGGGTAAAGTACATACAACATGTCTAAATGACTATCACTTTTCCCCATCTACTTATAGATCACTTTTTCGGCGATAAGCCGGCTACAACAAAATTCGACATCCCGACAGGATGACAGCCATGAATCACACCCCCTTGCTAGCGATACTTCCGCTGCATAGCCTTTGACCTTTTCTAGCGACAACCAACATAGTTCGACTTAGAAATGTAAAGATATCCATATATAAGACAGACTCGTCCTACTCATACAAACACTACGTATAAATTCAGGCCATAGATATACTGAAGCAAGAACAATCTATTCCTACCCAGGCAAAGAATAAATCGCAGTAGGCCTAGATCCGTCCGCGGAGTCCGATCGAAGATGACGGAACTCCTTTCAAGGGAAGTAACTCAAAAATGACTTCTCCTTAAGCACTTAAAAAGGAAATACTTTGTTTACAAAATATTTGCGAACATAATAAGTATATAAATGTATTATATTGCAAGATAGTAAAGATTGCACTTTACAGTCTTACCACACCTCCCGGGAAAAAAAAAAAATTTTTTTTTTTTTAAATACATCTAGGAGCAACGTAGAATAGGCTCACAACGCAAGAATACTGCGCAGATGAAAATATCAGGAATAACTATAATTCCTAATATGACCGGTGAGAATATATCTCAAAATCTGAGAGAAATTGTTTCTCTACGAATAAATGTTTCCAGGAAGGTGTGATGTACGTATAATACAATTCTGGTAATTATACAATGCATACCAAAAATTCACACTATAATCTTAAATTTATGATTTATGAAGAAACAATCATCAAAGAACAGCGGTGAATAAACATCAATAAACCGCTAAGTAGCGATACCATCATTCTATTATTAAATTACAAATGTGTATCTTAGTAAAGAAACAAAAAATAACTGTTGTAAAGTTATACATATTAAAAAGATCCAATATTTAACAGTTAAGTGGCATCATGTGGGCATCTGGACAGAATGTCCGCCATCACATTTTCTGAACCACGGATAGCTCGTACCGAGAAATGAAAAGGTTGAAGAGCGATTGCGTATCGAGTTGATCTCGAGCTCTTCAAGTTCTTACTTTGGATAGCCGTAAGAGCTTTTTGGTCAGTTTCCACTACGAAATGCGCGCCCAGAAGGAATCTTTGGAGTTTGAGAATTGACCAAACCATTGCCAATAATTCACGGTCTAAAACCGAGTAATTCCTTTCTGCAGCATTAAGTTTTCTGGATATATACATTACAGGATGCAGAGTTCCAGAGTACTCTTGCATTAGTGCCGCTCCAATCCCAGTGGATGAAGCGTCACTACGAAGAACAAATGTCTTATCTGTTGTAGGTAACACTAAAATAGGTGGTGATGAAAACATAGTTTTGATCTTCTCTAGTGAAGATTGGCATTCATGAGACCAGTGAACCATGTTAGGCGACCCTTTCTTTAATAGTGTAGAGAGAGGTGCCATGATAGAGGACAGATTCGGAATGAAACGTCCATAAAATTGTATGAGACCTAAAAGACTTCGCACTTGCTTTTTAGTCCTAGGGATAGAGATGTTAAGTATCTTAGTGATATTATGGTCTTCTGTCTTCAAGAAACCGTGACCTACTCGATGGCCTAAGAAAGCAATTTCGCTAAAGCCAATACAAGCTTTGGATGGTTTTGCTGTCAGGTTATACTCACGCAGAGTTGATAATAATTCAACTAACCCTGAATAGTGATCTTCCCAAGTATCGCTGAAAAGACAGATGTCGTCTAGATAAGCAATGACATCTGACCGATACGATAGGATTCGACGCATCATGCGTACAAATGTAGCTGGTGCGTTCATAAGGCCGAAAGGCATAAAATTCCATTGGAAAAGGCCTCTGGGAGTAGAGAAAGCGGTAAGAGGTTTGGCGCGTTCGGATAATGGAACTTGCCAATATCCTTTAGACAAATCAAGTTTAGTGAAAAAATGCGATTTAGAAAGACGAGTAAGTAACTCTTCTAGTAAAGGCATAGGTTCAGCATCGAACTTCGTAACTTGATTCAATTTGCGATAGTCAACGCAAAGACGTATGTTATTGTCTTTTTTTCGAACAATAACCATCGGCGAAGAATATGCAGAAGTGGATGGTTCGATTATTTGTAAATCTATCATTTCATCCAACTCCTTTTCAACCTGTGTTTGGAAATGTATAGGGATAGGATAAGGTCTAACCCTAATTGGAGTATGTTCAGTTAGAACAATGTCATGCTCAATGACATGAGTTTGTCCAGGGATGTCAGTGAGGACATCCTGAAATGTTTGTAACATAGACGAAACTTGTCGCCGTTCTCCTAGAGACAAATCAGGAGAAACAGTAACGTCTTTCCATGATTCACTAGAATGAAGTGGGATCATTGGAAGCGGAAGATTAACATCCGAAAAACTTGTTTCCTCATCCTGTATTACAGACAGTGATGAGTAATGACCATGTTTGACATGAGAATCGTCCGTTGCCTGGAAAATAGGCTGTAGATAGTCAGGACGTTCTTGGAACTCCGTAAGCATATTGATGTGGAAGGTTTTATGCGTCCCGTTAATATCGACGATGTAGTCAACATCTGAAATTTTCGATATTATATCGTACGGACCTTTCCAACTAATAAGGAGTCTATTTTCACGACAAGGTAGCAAACCAAATGCTTTGTCACCAGGACAAAGTTGTCGTAAAGTTCTCTTCTTATTAGCAAATTGTCTTGCCTTCTGCTTAGCAAATTCAGAAGAGGACGTTGCCAATTTGCATGCTTCGATAATCTTTTGTCTCAGCGCGATGACATACTCGTAAGAAGATTTTGTGTCATCGTCAATATTGTCAGCTGTTATAAGATCATGCAGCAAAGACATTGGGCCGCGCGGTCGCGCGCCAAAGACAAGTTCAAAGGGAGAAAACCCTGTATGTTCATTGGGGACCTCTCTGTACGCGAAGAGGGCCGCGGGTAAAACCCTATCCCAATCTTGAGGATGATCCTCAGTTATCTTCCCTAATAAGTTCTTAAGTGTTCTATTTAGTCGCTCGACCATCCCATTGGACATAGGATGATAGATGCTACTCAAAGATCTCTCTATCTGTAGAGTAGACATTACTTGAGACATGGTATCCGATATCAGTTGGGTGCCATGATCTGATAATATTTCTCCGGGGAATCCCAGCCGAGAAAATATAAGCCAAAGAGCATCTGCAATGTCAGCGGTAGTAATGCTCTTTAGAGGGATAGCCTCTGGCCAACGTGTGCACATGTCTACACACGTTAAGATAAACTGATGTCCTCTAGCAGATTTGATCTTGAATGGACCAATGATGTCTATCGCCATTTTCTGGAATGGACGAATAGGAATATCTGCAGCCTGAATAGGCGCAGCATGACGAGGACCTTTGGATTTGACTTCTTGACATACTTTACAGGATCGACAATAGATCCGTATGTCCTTGTTCACAAAAGGCCAAAAGAAAGCCGCAAGAACTCTTGACTTTGTACGGGAAAAACCCATGTGACCAGCACACTGAGAGTCGTGTGCATGTTGTAAGATCTTAACTCTCAAATTCTTGGGTACAAGAATCTGAGAATGACTTGACTTAGTGGAGTCTTGCACCATACGTACAAGTACGCCATTCTTCATTGTAATCCAAGATTTACAATTTGAATCTTTATTCGGATCACCTTTCGTTACAAGAGTGAAGAATTTCTTAAGAGTCGGATCTTCTTCTTGTTGTTTTATAAACGAGTCACGAGAAATTACCAAGGGATCATCTTGGTTATGCACTTCATTATCTTCAACAGATGAAGTTTCAGGCATATTGAGAGCTTGAGCTCTAGTGACTACCGCATTAGCAGATTGCATATTTTGATTTTCCCAAACGGAAATTTGCTCCGGAGTGCATTCTTTGACTCCGTGAATGCGACCGATGATAAGATCAGCGATCGGATTCGGCAAAAGACATGCGTGTACATCTCCTGTGAAGAAAGGAGTAGCAATCCTAATGATAGCGGTAGAGTATTTCTCTATGGTGCCGCCAAATGTTACGCATTTGACTACTTTGCCTGTAGAATGAGAAGGATCTATGAGTGACTGCTTAACCCCAATAGTTGTGCATCCAGAATCAAAAAGTACTGAGACTGGATTGTCATTTACTAAACCTTTGTGTAAGACAAGAGAACCTCTCCCATCATGCGCGATTGACGCAGGAAGAGCGGGAAGAGGATGGCCACAGCTTAAAGTAGACACTGTGGTTGGCTCAAATAATGTTTTGCATTGGGGGCACTGAGATGCTCTCCCAAAATCAAAAGCGGCACATGCCATATTATTAGAGTCATCATTATCTTTATTTTGTTTATAGGCTTCGTGGGACTCTTGCTGTGCAGAGTTCGCCTGGTAATGAGCTTTATGTTTTTTGAATTGTGCTCTACCTCTGTTATTATTGCCTCTGTACTTATCATTGTTTCCACTATTATAACCCCTACTCGGGTTTGAATCATAGCTCCTTTGGTTACTATCATCATATTCATTATAATGAGTATCTCGGTAATTATGATCTTGTTGTCTCCATGAAGGAAAACTTGGATAGTTTCTAGAATGACTTCCTTTGCGAAAGTTCCTGTAATTATGACCACCCCTGAATCGAGGGCTGTCAGCTCTTCTCCAGGTATTCGAAGAAGAACCCTGAAATGATTGGTTACCTTGGTTCTGATAACTGTAATAGTTACCTTTTTTATTAAACCTATTTTGAGGTCCTTGGAATTTGTGAGAGTGATTAGGGTTGTATGGTGTTGCAGAAGCAACTGGCATACCTTCTTTAACCTTACTGTTGCTAATAGCTACGTCCGGATGTGCAGTGACGTATTGGGTACAATACTGTTCCATTTCTTTTAGAGACTTAGGTTTACGCTCATGTAAGAATTCGAGGAAAGGTTTATTTATACTTGACATAATCTTGTCTCTGAGTATCAAGTCCATAAGGGCTTCATAAGTCTTTTCTGTTTTGGATAGCTCAATCCAACGATCAAATGTAAGACGTGTCCTTGCAATGAATTCTGAGAATTCTACACCTGCCTCAGGCACCATTGTCTTAAACAACTTCCGATAACCCTCTTCAGACAACTGATACTTCTTTAATAAGGCTGCCCTAATAACATCATAGTTATCTTTGTCAGCCTCTTCAACCAAACTTAAACTAGTCAGAGAATCACCTTTCAGATTTTCTGATAACTGGTTAGCATATTGTGATTTGTCCACATTATGGGCTCGACACGAGCGTTCAAATCTATTTAGCCAGAATGTTATGTCATCACTGGAAGGGTTGAACGCTGGTACCTTGACCTTGTAAGTAAAGGGTTTACCATTACCACCAGATGCTTGATTACCATTACTTATGTTTGTTAACTTTAACTTTTCTAACTCAAATGCTAAAAGTTCTTTTTGGTGTTCATGTTCTCTTATTGCTTTTTTCTCTTGAGCTTCAGCTTCTCTTTGTAATCTTTTCTCTTCTGCAGCAGCCTCATCTTTTCTTTTCTCTTTTTCCATTTCCATCTGGAATCTTTTTTCATCAGTCTGTATCTGCAATTTCTTTTGTTCATCCTCTCTTTGTAATTTTTTTTCCTCAGCTGCTAATTTTTTCTCTTCTGCAGCTAATGCTTTGTCATATTGAGCAACTGCCCATTCTTCTAATTGCTGACCAGTCTTATCAAGAGCCTTGCCTTGTGTGATAAAATAATCTAATGTAGACATCTTGTCTAATAAGATCAGTAATTTGCAAAAGTAAATAAATTCACTTTCTTAGTCTTAATCAAAGACCTTGTATGATAACTTTGTAACCTGTGGAAAATAGTACTTAACTATCCCAATCACTGTGGGAAACAAGCCTTACAAAGGTCTTGTATAAATCCTTATATAATAACAGCTATAAGTTGCTGGTTCACTCTATAATATAAGTGCAGTGCACCAGAAATAGTGTTTTATATCATCAACTGTGTACCTTTAGTAATAGCAATTAACTATCAGTTGATTCTTGTACATCAATTTATATGATCAACTATATTTTAAATAGTGTATGTCGATCAGGCACAAAACAAAACAGTTATACAGAAGAACATGAAAACATTTGCGGAAATGAAATAAATCAAATGGGAAAAACAATAAAAGATAAACCGCAAGAGGATAACAAATACAAATAACGCCACAGTATATAAATATAAATTGAGAATAGAACTGAAAGATAGAATAGGGTAGACCAACAAATTACAAACAAATCAAAACAAACTAAAGAACAGAGGAATATTACAAAAACAACAATGAGTACAGTCTTCACAGCTAACACTAATAGCAACAGCTGTCGCAGCAAATTTTCAATCAAGAAAATTGCACCTATAGAAACGCACACATCAGACCCTCTATTACGTGGGATACTCTGTTGTGTGACACCGCCCAACCAAAACAACAACCCGCTGGATACAAACAAATATCACATATAAATATTTAAACATAAATACATAAATGCATAAATAGTATGGCAATATGATGTAAATAGAGTGTTGCAGAAAGAATGTGTTGGAAAGAAGGCTCAGTTACACTGCCTAATAGTACAGTACTGTGGTACTTTATTAAACAAATACTTCTGGTCTAATTATTTTAAATTCAACACAGAAATAGAAGCTCCATCGTTGATGTGAATGATAACAATCGATGTAGGACTTCTCAGTTCAATAACATTTCCTTTCGCAAACACTGTCAAATATTCTCCAGTCCTGATGTGTAATGTTCTATGTTTCAACCAAGCTTGCTGTGTAACACTGTCAGTTGTATGGCAAATGTCCAACGAACCAAATGTCAACAAACGCTGACCTAGTTACTGCATACTCTCGACAGGACAGGTCACGCTGACATCACTGTAGAGTTGTACTGTTGATGTATTTGTGTGTCGTAACAGACCCCAAGGAACGTCTGGTCTCAGTAGTTTACTTCTCAATATGGTCACTGTGCAGGTTGACCCAGGAAGCTGGCACACCAGTTGTTAAATCACGTTTATTTTGTTAAATGCCGTGAATGTCCACCAGTTGATAAATGTAGATGTTGGGACTGGTGTAGTAAAGTGTAACGATTGTCAACTCATTAAACCCAGCACAGTTTTGGTCATACAGGTCATCTTGTCCTGGAACGTGATGATGCTCTGACAAGAATGTGAGTGTAGACAATGAGTGTGTATGTGAATGTCAGAACGCGAATGGTAAAATGATTCGATAGAGTTGACAGGTTGGTAGTACATCACTCATACTCACACTGTTCGAATTCAAGAAGTACTGGAACTACGGTGGTCTTTTTATAACATTTAATGAGACGCACACTTGGACAGTACGTGTATGGTTACAGGAACAAATGTCGACATAGACAGCATAATGTTGATCACAGGAATATCATCTTAAGTTAGCATTCATGCTTGGCAAATATCATAATGGAGCATTCGTAAATAAGCATTCAGAGTTCCATCATGTAAATCATCTGGCTTTACTGACTGGGCACGTCAGTCCATAACCAATATATAGGAAGGCTCCTAGACTTAACCTCGTCTAGCGAATATCCCTTCACGTAAAGTTCAATATATATATTTTCCATAAAGATATAGGAATCCCAGACATGGGTTCTCACATGTAGCAGTGATCTCTTGGTTCATCGAGCGATAGTACAGGCATCCCTTTTTCTCACTCGATAAATACAAAGTATATGGATTTCAACATGGCTGTTCTTCTCTCGTGAGCTTCACTCACTATTGGATACAGACCAAAATTGGTCATTCGTTAAATGTCCTCATTTCTTCATAGCTTCTATCATAGAGGTAATTGAATAATATCATATAATCTAGTGCTGATACATAGGAATGTCATCTTCCTTTGAATAAATATTCTTTTCAAAAGTGCCACTGTGCATCTGCTTATCGACAACGATGGCGAAGCCCAAGTTCATAATAAATTGTGGTTTTACCTTTCTATGCGAAATATAACTTTGCCATTCCTTGGCAAAAGAGAATAAACACTGGGGTAAAGTACATACAACATGTCTAAATGACTATCACTTTTCCCCATCTACTTATAGATCACTTTTTCGGCGATAAGCCGGCTACAACAAAATTCGACATCCCGACAGGATGGCAGCCATGAATCACACCCCTTGCTAGCGATACTTCCGCTGCATAGCCTTTGACCTTTTCTAGCGACAACCAACATAGTTCGACTTAGAAATGTAAAGATATCCATATATAAGACAGACTCGTCCTACTCATACAAACACTACTTATAAATTCAGGCCATAGATATACTGAAGCAAGAACAATCTATTCCTACCCAGGCAAAGAATAAATCGCAGTAGGCCTAGATCCGTCCGCGGAGTCCGATCGAAGATGACGGAACTCCTTTCAAGGGAAGTAACTCAAAAATGACTTCTCCTTAAGCACTTAAAAAGGAAATACTTTGTTTACAAAATATTTGCGAACATAATAAGTATATAAATGTATTATATTGCAAGATAGTAAAGATTGCACTTTACAGTACCCCTGAGCCGTTTTTCGTTTGACGCGGTGGAAATCCTTTTAACTAACGATCAGGTTAAGACTATCCCATTTACTAGCGGAGCTTCGGTGTTGACACTACACTTCCGAACTCACAGACGGTTTGATTTTGACTAGAAAAAAATGGTGAGACACGTACCTATCCGACGAAACCCCAAAATGTATGAGGAGTTTTACTGCAACCAAGCTGGCCACGGGATCCCAGTGTTTATCGGAGGCAGAAGTCAAAGAGGACATTGTTTGGGTAGTTTTTTCGGCGGGCTCGGTCGCATGGTTCTCCCGTGGTTAAAAACTGGAGGCAAAGCTTTACTCAGAGAAGGGCTTGGGACCGGTCTACAGGTCGCGAGCGATGCGTTATCCGGCAGAAATGTTGGTGAGGCATTTCGTGAACGAGCCAAGGAGTCGGGTCAACGTTTATTACAGGGAGCGGTTGAACACCTCACCACTAACCAATCAGGTAGCGGGGTTAGAAGAAAAAGAAAAACGAGAGCTGCCCCATCTAGCGAGCCGAAACGAATAAAACGCCGAAACCGAGCTCGGCCTTCTCATTCTCACTAGAAGAAGCGAAGGTACTCTGATATATTTGAATGATGGCGCATATTCACCCCAACTCGTGCGAGTGTCTTCACAGTGGTCTAGATTTGTTTAGCGTACCACCAGCGCAGACAGCCGTAGAAGAGGGACAATTTGTGGAGATACATCCATTGGCCGCCTTAGCCCCCGGAGCACCGGTGGAATTTGTAATATCGGGAAACGGTGAAGAATATCTAGATTTGTTCAATACTTTTCTGCACGTGCGCGCCAAAATTACGTTAGCTAATGGTGGCGTATTACCCGCTGACGCAGAGGTGGCCCCGATCAACTATTACCTGCACAGTTTATTCTCACAAGTCGACGTTTCACTGAACGACACGCTTATTACACCCAGCGAGAACACCTAAACTTATAGAGCTTACCTGGAAGCCATGTTGAATTACGGGGAGGAACCCAAACGAGGGCATCTGACATCGCCACTGTTTTACAAAGACACGCCAAATTTTATTACGGACACAATTGGTGATAATAACAACGGGTTAAGACTGCGTCGACATAGCGACTGGTTCTCAGGATATTGATATGATGGGTCGTTTACATTCAGATATCTTCGCTCAAGATCGTTACCTGTTAAATGGTGTTACCGTTAAAGTAAAACTCACCCCTTCTAAAGATGCCTTCAACGTGCTGGGACACGACCCCACCGCTGGTTATAAATCTATTATAACTTATGCGGCCTTGGTTGTCCGGAAAGCCAAATTAAACCCCGCCGTCTCTCTAGCCCACGAGAAAGCCTTGGTGCGAGGTAATGCCATGTACCCATTGAAACGAGTTGTGCTAAAAACTTTTTCTATCCCTAGAGGTATGCTATCGCACATGCAGGATAATCTATTTCTCAGTCAAACACCCACACGGATCGTGATTGGTCTAGTCACTTCGACCGCTTTTAACGGGTCGTACACGTCTAATCCGTCCAATTTCGCTACCTTTGTTCTGATATATTTGAATGTCAGCGCGGACGGCAGAACAGTCAGTGGCAAGCCTTTGTCCATGGATTATGAACACAACCAGTACGTGAGAGCCTTCTTCGGGACGAATCTAGCTATGGGACTGGTTGGTAAAGACGCCGGCAACGATCTCGAGTATAGACATTTTAAGAATGGTTACGCCTTATACGCCTTTGACCTCACCCCCAGTCTACTGGACGGTGACCAGTTTGAGATGGCCAAGTCGGGCCCTGTCTCAGTAGAACTTAAATTCTCCGAGGTCACACCCGAACCATTACAGGTTCTCGTCTACGCCGAGCAAGACTCGATCTTGGAGATCTCGAAATCGCGCCAAGTTTTGACAGACTACACCACGTAGACAATGAACACAGACGAGATACGGACCACCCTCCTGTCAGATATATTTGTTAAACGAACTGTGCTCGTTAAAGTTTTAGCTCGTGACCAATTACCTCTACGTATCAATCCGACCCAGACGGCTGCTTTCGTCATCAACACTGGTCCTAGCTATCGCCCGGGTGACCACAGGGTCGCTCTATATTATAACGGACTTGGCACTTTTGAATATTTTGATTCTTTCGGCCTACCACCTACACACCCGGACGTTATTAATTTTATAGCCAGAAACTCTACTCGACCTGTTAACTACAACGCCAGACATTTACAAGATGTAGTCACAAACGTTTGTGGGCTCTACGCCATTTATTTCATCTTGATCAAAACACGAGGTGGTACTATGCAGCGCGTCCTACTACCCTTTTCGGCTAGACAACACGCAAACGATCGATTAATTTTTCGATTAGTCAGACCCTGGCTAGCGAACCACCAGATGGCTTTCATAGACACGCACCTCTCAGATGGCTACACGAAAAAGAAGTGACATCACCCTACAGCATCCATAGACCATTCTTTGTCAATAAATATATAAGATGTATCTAGTGTTTTCTCTTTTATATCGTCTAACTGTTGTAATATATTTATAACTGTTGTCTAACTACATATTGTAATAAATATTGTAATATATGTGTAAATATATCGTCTAACTGTTCGTATAACTGTTGTAAAATATCGTATAACTGTTGTAACATCGTGTATATGTATACCTGTCTATATGTAAAATAAACAACACACACACACACTTCCAGGACGCAAGTTCGATGGTAGACCTAGTACAGGTCTCTAACACTTCACTCCCATATATACATATTGTATATACAACAATTAAAATACCGGCACACAAAAACCCATACCCCAACACACCCCACGATTCGACAGACCCACAAAATACAGCACACAATTAAGATACCTACAACCAAATACACTACCGGTACAATACATCACACAAAAATCCTCCCCTAACCTACACCCCACTATACCCCCCCTCCCCCCTCACCCACACCACCACAAAAATCAATACCCACTTCCTTAAAAAAACCCTTAGTAAACTAACCCACCGTTATCGATTTTTATATTTTCCTCTTTAAGGCAAGTATTCTTTTAAAAGAGCTCATTAACTATATACTTCTATTTATAAACCTTTGTTTCTTTGTTGTATAATAAATACACCTCTAACTACATATTTTATATAAACAACGCACTACCAGGACAACAACACACCCGTCATTATCGAACTAATATATTGCTATATAACAAGTCATGCATCTGATCGTCAGAGGAAGTCACCCCGCTAAGATATATCGCTACATAAAAAGTCATGCTCCACCTCCTGGCGCTCCAACAACAACCACACACCCGTCATTATCGAACTAATATATTACTATATACCAAGTCATGCGGCCCCACTTCCTGATGCGCCACCTCAGCAATGTGTATTTCCTCCCACTCGCTTCAAAGATCCTCTTAGTAACCTACTAATTATCGATTTTTTATATTTTCCGTCATTATCGATTTTTTATATTTTTTATACATATTGTATGTATATATGTATAAACAAACACACCAAAACACAATACAACAACACAATACAACATCACACAAAAATTCCCCTCTAACCTACACCCGCCTGTCTCACACACAGCTCGTTCATAACTTCTCCTTACGTAGCTCAGCTCCCAAAGTAAAACAAAAACCCAACATTTGAATCCTCACCCAAGGTCAGACACCGCAACTTAAGGGACGTAACCACTAGTCTTGACCTCTTCTCTTTCTATTGATTATTTCCCCTTTCGGAATATATCGCTATATAAAAAGTCATACGCCGCCACCTGAGAACGCCGCCGCCTGAAATCGATCGGAGTATTTTGCTATATAAAAGTCATGCGCCGCCGCCTGAATGCGACCTAAAGCGTACATGACATACTACTATGGTCTTGTTGCACCATGCTGCCTGTAGGACCCTTAAGAGTAATAGGTCACCTGATGCTCAAATGTACTTAACCATTTCTGGTGTTATACCATCAGACCCTGCTGCTTTGCCCATCTTGATTTTCTCCAGTGCTGTCTTCAGTTTTTCCATCTTTATGTCATCTTCATCACCATTGGCTTCCTCTTCTGTGCCAGTGGTTATCATTTCTGATGCTTGACCTTGCTCACCATCAAGGAGTTCGGAGAAATATTCTTTCCATCTTTCCATTACTTTCTTCGTACAACTGAACACAATAATACAAATCTATTGGTACTGTCAGAAACTAGCTAAAAAACTAGTTAGTACAATTGAACACAATAATACAAATCTATGTACTGGTACTGTCAGAGACTAACTAAGAAACTAATTAGTACAACTGAACACAATAATACAAATCTATGTATTGGTACTGTTAGAGACTAACTAAGAAACTAGTTAGTACAACTGAACACTTACTTACTTACTTAGTTGTTCCCCTTCTACCGTGAGGTGTAATGATTTGGAAGAGAGAGCTCCAGACTATCCTATCGGCTGTCTTCCTCCTGGCCTGGTATTAATTCTAGTCCTCGGTCCTTCAAAGATTGTCTAATGTTGTCCTCCCAGAGGACTCTGGGTCGTCCTGGGGGTCTGGATCTCTGGCTCTTTGTTTCCTATGCTTGTCGTACTAGCCGATTTTCTCCCATTCTGCAGACATGGCCAAATCATCCTAGTTGGGACTGTTCTACTTGGGTCTGCAGGGGGTGGGATTTTAGGCCTTGACGTATCGTCTGGTTGCGGACCATGTCTCTTTTTGATACTTCAACTACCTTCCTCAAATACCTCATTTCTGAGGTTTGGATCTGGCTTTTGTAGGTTGTAATCATAGCCCATGAGTCGCATCCATACGTCAAGACTGATACATAGGTGGAGTGGTATACAGCCATTTTCGTTTTCTTACCAACCTGGCTCTTGCTGAGGAATCCTCGATTTATGGCCTGAAAATGTCTCCCAGCTGCTGCTTTTCGAGTGGCCAACTCTACTTTGATGCCTCCCTTTCGGTCTATAATAGCTCCGAGATATTTAAAGTTTTCGACCTGCTCCAGGACCTGTTCTCCCAGCTTAATCTGATGTCTTCTTTCTTCTCGTGATATCACCATGGATTTTGTTTTAGAGCTGCTTATGACCATCCCTCTCTTCTCCTGCTCTTCCTTTCAGACTTGCAGGTTGGATTGGAGATGAACCTCTGATTTAGCAATCAGGGCAACATCATCAGCAAATTTCAGATCTGAAATACATACCTGTCTCATCTTCAAGTACCCCACTGAATATTTTCTTGTTCTCTCCATACATGCCTTGATAACATCGTCCATGAGGAGTATGAAAAGATAAGGTGACAGGATATCACCTTGTCTTACACCAGTGGTGGTCTTGAACTCTTCTGACTGATGATTTGCTGTCCTCACATAATTTCTGCAAGACGTGTAGAAGCTCTATATGGCATGAATCAGAGGTGCTGGAATGTTCTTCCCTGCCAAACAGTCCCAAAGTTTGCTCCAGGGGACCCTGTCAAATGCCTTTTCCAGATCTATGAAACAAAGATGGATCTCACTCTTATACTCAAAGGTCT
The DNA here is from genome assembly GCA_024509875.1 of Oreohelix idahoensis. Taxonomy (NCBI): domain Eukaryota; kingdom Metazoa; phylum Mollusca; class Gastropoda; order Stylommatophora; family Oreohelicidae; genus Oreohelix; species Oreohelix idahoensis. Next base: position 222,810 of record JAMPIV010010261.1, read on the forward strand.
TTTCACTCAACTGTCTGATTGTGAAGATTAGGTCTTGAGTACTTCGGTTTGCTCGAAATCCGCACTGGACCTCATCCAATTGTGGCTCAGCTAGGCGTCGGAGTCTCTGCTCTAGGATTCTAGAGTAGATTGTACCAGGGACACTGAGAAGGGATATGCCACTGTGGTTTCCACATTGTCAATTGTCACCTTTTTTGAAAATTGGTTTTATGATTGCAATCTCCCAATGCTTTGGTATGGTCTTGTTGCACCACGCTCCCTGTAGGACCCTTAAGAGTAATAGGTCGCATGATGCTCCCATGTACTTAACCATTTCTGGTGTTATACCATCAAGCCCTGCTGCTTTGCCCATCTTGATTTTCTTCAGTGCTGCCTTCAGTTCTTCCATCTTTATGTCATCTTCATCACCATTGGTTTCCTCTTCTGTGCCAGTGGTTATCATTTCTGATGCTTGACCTTGCCCACCATCAAGGAGTTCGGAGAAATATTCTTTCCATCTTTCCATTACTTTCTTCGTACAACTGAACACAATAATACAAATCTATGTACTGGTACTGTCAGAGACACTGGCTAAGAAACTTGTTAGTACAACTGAACACAATAATACAAATCTCTCTACTTTACGTGCGTATTTAGTTTTCGTTTGACCTTGTGTTATTTGTCTTTTCAGTAATTATCTTTTTCTGTCCTTTGTGTTTTTATACTTTTTATTTCACCTATATTTTCCCACTCTTTTTTGCCGTTTTCGTTTTACTCATTATCACTATTATCCTTCAATTCATGAAGGAGCATAGACCTATTCAAATGTGTGTCAGTGTTACCGGTGGTTTTTCTTTACTGGACTTTCACTGATGTTGTCAGGGATGTCGGGCTTACAACATGTGGCCCACGTATTTCTTGGTAACGCGAATATAATGTGGGCCGTTTCTTTGGCGTATGATGATGATCTGGTTAATGACATAGGACCCGGTAACGAAGCAAGATGGGTGAATACATGATGACCAGTTTGCACGGATAAACACTGTACTCGGTGGAAGAGTTAGTGTTAACAACATATTTATTCATGACGAAACTTTACATCAGTAATTTACATACATTCTTCATCAGCTATGGTCATGGTAGGAAAATGTACATAGCACTATTACAATTCACCAAAGACGTTGACCGACTGCACTAACCGTTACCACATCAAGGTTAACGGATTGGTAGTATACAGGGTTCTGACGAATTGACCATGTTAATTTTCTTTACGTAGTTATATATATTCCTTTACGCTTCAATCAGCTCCTATTGTTAGTGGGACGCACTAGCAACTTGACATATCTGGTCAAGTTGATGCTCTGCTATAACGTTACAGGAGACCAAGTATCGGAGGCAAGATACTTAAAACGAACCGTTTCAGGCTAAATTTTCAAATTACAAGCTTCTTGGCACAGCGCCCTCAAGAATAGGGTATTCATCTTTTAGATGGCCATAATTGTTAAATATTCGCGTTTTCCATTGACTTGGGTAAGAACACCATAATCAATCACGTCTATACCCGACGCTAGTTATCTGGATCTGCCTCAAGTACGATGTCCGTATAGCAATAAATCACCGCGACATACCGTGCCATACCCGTTTAAAAATGGTGCATGGTCGTACGCAAATAATATAACATACAATTAACCTAGATGCGCGAAAATGTGCGTCTACAAAATACTAGACAAGCACGTGAGGATCTCAAACATTTAACTCCCCTTCTATGAATATAAAATAACTTAACAGTTTACATCGACCGCGAAAAGTCAAGTTCCATCAAGCTAAGCAATAGACAACTATCATTTACATCAAAAGTGTAATTATGAAGAAAGAACGAACGAACGAACGAACGAACGAACTTTATTTTTAAAGGGTTGAGAATTGGGCACGCAGGCCCGTCTGACATTCTGCCCTTCCTTTCTCTCATCTTTTATACTGATTTCATTTATTCTCACATACATTTTATCCATCAATTCAAGGAATTCAACGTTATAAAGGTAAAATAATAGCATACTCACATTCACAGTATCTAATTATAAACATGAAATAAAGTATGTTAAAAAATACAAACTAAGTATCACCATGAAACAAAATATGTTGAAAAACACTATCATCATCATTAAACCTACCTTCGATATTATACCATTTGTTCGGAAAAATAATCACATTAGGGGGGCAGATAATCAGAACTCATAAAGTAATCGAAAAGTTTACGATTGTATGAATAGGGACTGAGGTTGTTATCTTTCAGATAATGTGGAAGATAGTTCCAGAGATGAGCAGCAGAGTAAGCTAAGCTTTTCTTGAATAAGTCAAGCCTAGGCTTGGGCACTTGTATTTTGTTAAGGCGTTGACTGCGTCTTTCACTGTATTTGAACATTGGCCACAGATACGTTGGAGCATTCTGTGACAGGATTTTGTGAACAAATTTAGCTTTGTTGAACAGAAAGCGCTTTCTTAGAGGCAGTATTTTGAGATCTTTATATGGATCTACACACTGTGCTTGGCAGTTGTCAGAAACTAGACGCACTGCACGCTTTTGTAGAAAATAATAATAGAAAATAATAATAGAAGGACAAAATATGTGGAATGAGAATAAAAGACCAAATTCAAACAAAAGTTGAAAGATAAAGAGACATAGATCAACTATGTACTAAATATGAAATGATAAGGGAAAAGAACAAAGGAAATGACATGAAATGGAGAACTACTATAAATGATGAAAAAATTAAGATAAATCAACAAAGATGATAAAACATGTCAACATTTTAAAAAGAAATGATGTGCGTATCGTTCGTGTGTAAAATGCAAGTGTGGAAAAAGAAATGAAACTCAAATCAATTCCAAAAAAAAAAAAACCAAAAAAAAAAAAAACACGAGAAGAAAGCAACACAGTCTAAAGTAGTACGATGGGAATAAACACTAGGCAGACTATTTATTCTAATAAGTACTACGTTTAGTATTATTAAATAGCTATGCGTATAAAATATATATCAGGCGCGAATGATTGCGCTACGAACGAACGAACGAACGAACTTTATTTTCGAAGGGTAAAGAATTGGGCGCGCAGGCCCGTCTAACATTCTGCCCTTCCACTCTCATTAATCTTGCATACTATATCCTTTCATTCCCACATGATGCTTTAAGCATTAATTTAAAGGCATGCAACATTATAAAGTTACCATAACAGCATTCATTTACAGTATGCAAGCATAATAAAAAAAATGAGTAGGGTTGTTTTTTTTTTGAAACAAACAAGCTAGTAAATGGGGGAAAAAAGTAATAATAAAATAAAATAAATAAAACAATAAATAAAAATAAATAAATTCTGTATACCGACACTCATTCATGCGGTCAATCCGTCTACAATTAATCTGTATTTTTGGTATGCGGGTACATTCTCACGACTCACATTTCTAAAGTACAGTATTATGTGGGCACATTCACACATACATTACATTATATAATAATATTTTAAAGTGAATATAATAATGATATTACATGGATATAAAACAAATTATTCACATACAAAAATGAGCGGAAGAGGAAAAGAAATGTTGACCTATGGATGAGATGTTGACAGGCAAATACTGTTTCTATGGGGGTAGATAATCAGTGTCGAGGAAGTGTTTGAAAAGTGCTTTGTTAAAAGAATATTGTGTAGGTAGGCTTTTTAGGTGGTGTGGAAGGCTGTTCAATAAGTAGGCACCAGAGTAGGCTAGACTCTTTTTGAACAGGTCGATCCTAGGTTTGGGCAGACGTAACTGATGTAATCGTTGTCCCTCCCTTCTACTGGTTTGAAACAATGATCTTAGGTACGACGGGGCATTGTTAGATAGAAATGTGTGAGTCAGCTTGGCTTTGTTGTAGAGAAGACGTTTTTTTAGCGACAGTATTTTGGGTTCTTTTCCTGTCCTTGTGTGTGGTGTCGTGCGATTATCGGTGATCAGACGCACTGCTCTCTTTTGCAGGGAGTGCAGTCTCTTCGAGGTGGAAGCAGGGCAGCAATCCCATAGTGTAGAGCAGTAATCTAGATGTGTCTGTATATGTGAGGTGTAGAACAATAGTCTAGTGTCTGCGTCTAAGAAGTGTTTTATTTTGGCTAGCTGGTACGTCTTTTGTGCTATGTGTTTGGTTAAATTCCGTTCATGGGAGTTCCACGTTAAGTGCTGGTCAATCGTGATCCCCAGAACTTTGTGTTCTGTTACATGTTCAATTTGTATTGATTCCGCGTGTAGCTGTAGCGATCTTTTGGTGCAGCTTAGGAGTTTCTGTCTGGTGGTAATCAACATAGATTTCGTTTTTGTTGTGTTTACTGGCATACGATTCATATTACTCCATTTTGTTAGATTGTCTACATCGCTTTGAAGAGTCATTTCAAGTGCCACGCAGTCATTGTCACTAGTGTAGATAGTACAATCATCTGCAAAGAGGTCACAAGTTGAATATTTTAGATGTAGTGGCAGGTCGTTGATGAACATTGCGAAGAGTAGGGGCCCAAGAATAGAGACCTGCGGTTCTCCTGTAACTACCTTCGAGAAATCTGATGCCGAGTTGTTGTGAAGCACTAACTGTTGTCGATCTGCCAGGAATGATTTGATGATGTTTAGTGGATTAGAGCCTATTCTGAGGGTTTCCAACTTTTGAACCAAGATAGTGTGGTCAATCATGTCAAATGCTTTCTTGAAGTCGACAAAAACAGCACCACATAATTTTCCATCATTTATGTTCGACAGCCAGTTGTCTGCCATTTTGGTGAGCGCTGTGTGACAGGAATGTTTGGGTCTGAAACGTGACTGGCTATCAATGAGCAATTTGTTTGTTGTTAAGTGTTGAAATGTGGTGTTGTAAATGTGTTTCTCTAGTGGTTTTGAAAGAGATGATAGAAGGGATATTTGTCTGTAGCTGTTGGGATCGCTATGTAAGCCAGATTTATAGAGGGGGTACACTTTGGCAGATTTAAATGCTGTGGGGAAGTAGTTGTGTGCAATACATTGGTTGTATACATAGGTTAAGGAGTCGCAAATGATGGGCGCAGCGTAACGTAGAATCTTATTGCTGATACCATCAAGCCCAGATGAATTGTTGTTTTTTAATGCCAAGATATATTTGAGAACTTCATGTACTGTTAGAAAAGGAATATGTCTTAGATCTGTTGTGGTGTGTTCAGTGTTGCAGAAGGCTGTCAATTTACTAATATCGCAGTCCATTGGCTTTAGTGTCGACTTGAGAAGGCTAATTTCTGTTTTGAAGTGGTTGCTAAAATGAGTTGCCGTGAGGGAGCAGCTTTTTGGTAAAGAGTTTAGTGACTTTGATTTGTGTGTTAGTGTTCTAATGGCTGCCCAGACTTCTTTGCTGTTTGCTTTGTCTTGAATCATCTTTCTGAAATGTAGTTTCTTTTCCTGACGAATGAGATATTGTACTTTGTTTCTAAGCATCCGATACCTGCTGAAATCTTTGAGCTTATGTGCTTCGTCCCGCTCTCTCATTGTTGATAGTATTTCGTTGGTTATCCATGGGGTCTTTCTGATGTTTTTGACCCGAACCTGCTTTATAGGAACATGTTTGTCGAATACGTTGTTGAAAGTTTGTGTCCAGTATGTTATGGCTTCTTCTGGATGCGGAAGTTGGTACACGTATGAGAGAGGGGATATTTGTAGGTCTTGTAGGAATAATTGAATGTTAAAGTTTTTGAAATTCCTGTAATGGACGCTACCATACGATAAGGAGGCTATACCTAATATATAGCAAGTATGTAGATAAATTGAATAGCCTAAGCATTGCAATCGTGTCATGTGAATGACTGATAATTAAACTAATCACATAAAGAAGAACTTTGGTTATAGAAAAGTTTGATAACTAAATACTTAAAAAGTGTCACATTGTTCCATCCTAACACAAAAATGTCAGTAATTAATCACTCACTGAAAAGTGTCATAGCGCTTAGTCTTATATATTCTACAGTGATGCACTATCAAGTCAATCACTGTGAATTAGTGAAGAGAAGTCAGAAATGTGCTAAACAAGCACAATAATGTAATATCAAAATTTGTGATAAAAAATCTAGATAGTTATGTTTAAATAAAAGTTTCTCCGAGTTAGATCATGAAGATGATACGTAAGCGATTTCATCAAACGAAATGTAGTACGTGTTGACATCAATCACAGCAAGTAGTAAGTACAAAAGTGATGTTGCAGCATAATGGTGGTATGAGTATCAATTAGTAAATTGATCCAGCGTCTCAAAAGATTCTTGTGGACAACGGGACAATAGATCAGCTACCACGTTGTCGGAATCCCGGATGGCTTTGACAGTAAAATTAAAAGGCTGCAAGGCAATTGGTACCGTGCAGATTTAGTAGATTTAGAGATTTTTCAAGTCCTTAATCTTGTCACAGAGAGTTCTATGATCAATAAATTTTCTATCTATTCTTCCTTTCTTTTACCCGTGTCCTCTATTTTATTATTACTCTTTATCCTTGTTGTGTGTTTTCGCATTCGTACGTTTTGCGACTATAAACATTTACTATTTTCCCATTCAAACTTTCGCCGGGTTTCGTTTTCTCATTTAGAAACGCACTAGTGATGTTATTACGTAGATGCCAGGCTCGAGAGGTTATTGCGTTGTAGACGTAAACTGTGAATATTCGCTTTCGCCAGACTTATAGGCGATATATCGTCTGCATTTTCACCTGCCAC
>JAMPIV010010262.1:0-92500 GCA_024509875.1 Oreohelix idahoensis
AAAAAACGAAACTGAACAATAAACTACACAAACGTAATATTAGTGGGGACTGGAAATAGAAGAGGCCAGAATGAGATGGAGATAAATAAATATGAAATAAAAAATCAAGACATATTAAAAACAGTGTATTATATATTCATACATATTATTAGAGGGCGGCAGAAAAATAGAAAAATAGGATAAGAGTGGAAAGAGTCAAAATAGAACAAGAGAGGACAGGGTGACCTCAGACAAAGGTGTGTACAGTGTTAAGACCAGCTGGTTTTAGACACCCCATGCGGTGGATAAGACGGTTCTCAAGCTGTTCTCGGCTAGCAGTGTTATAGGAGCAGGATCTGATCGCCGTAACCTGGATGTCGATGGGACCATGGTGGTCAGGACCATTAAAGTGTATGGCAACTGGTGTGGATTTTTGCTGAGAGATGTCATTCAAGTGCTGGGTGAATCTGTCCCCAAGTCGTTTGCCTGTTTGGTCAATATAGGTTTTGCAGCAACGTTTACATATGATCGTATAAATGACATTGCGCGACTCACACGTAAAGCTACTGGTGATGGTGTACGTAACCTCAGGAAAAGACACCTTGTGGGTTGAGATGGCATACTTGCACGTGTTGCATCGTATCAGACCACAGGGTAGTGTGCAAAAGTGAGTAGCATTCTCCTTTGGGAGACGGCTGTGAACAAGAAGATCCTTCAAGTTCTTATCGCGTCTATATACCACCAAAGGTGCTTCATCGAATACTTCTTGGGCCACAGACTCTGCTTGGAGGATAGGGAGGTGGCGGAAAAGGATCTGTTTGACTGCAGTACTGTGAGGGTGATAGGTCAAGATTAATTTGACTCTATCCGAAGTGGATTTATAGTGAGGTTTGAGGGCCTCCTGACGAGAGATGGGGAGCACACGTTGGAGGGCAGAGGTGAGAACATGTTCCGGATAAAGTCTGCTACGGAAGAAATCCAACATCTCATTGGCTCGGAAGTGGAAGTCATCGTCGTCTAGGCACAAACGGCGAAGGCGGAGAAGTTGTGAAAATGGAAGGGAGTCACGACAAGCCGCGGATGAGAAGAGGTATACAGAAGGTAGCTATGGGCATCTGTCGGCTTGTAGTATACTGAGGTATTAAGGCCGGAGGGCGTGATAGTAATAGTAATGTCAAGAAAGTTGACAGATACTGTGGAGATGAGGGAGGTGAACTTGATGGTGGGGTGGAAGTGGTTGACAAAGTCGATGAAGCGGGATAAATCAGTCTCGGACATATCTGTGACCTATGCCATCATCGATATATCTGCGGCAAAACCAGGGGAAAGGACCGGAGTATTGGTGCCATATCTGATGCTCCAAGTGGCCCATGAACAGGCAGGCATAGCTAGGGCCCATCTTCGTTCCCATGGCAACACCACTAATTTGGTCGAAAAACTGACCATTGAATTCAAAGGAATTAAGTTGAAGGACCAGTTCAGCAAGACGGAGAAGAGTGACAGTGGATATAGAAGGGCAAGTGCGCTGGTCAAGAAAAAACCGAAGAGCTCGGAGACCATCAGAGTAGGGAATAGAGGTGTACAGAGAACAGACGTCTAACAAGAAAAGGCGGTAGGAGCGGTCTGCTGAGAGTCGGATAGAGGAGAAAGTTATAAGAGCATGATTAGTGTCTTTGACAAAGGGGGGAAGATTCTCAACGATAGGCTGGAAAATGCTATCGAGGAAGTCAGAAATGTGTTCAGTAGGACAGGAACAGGCCGAGACAATAGGTCTGCCAGGGTTGTCGATCTTATGAATTTTGGGGAGCATGTAGAATACAGGCTTGCCCAAAGAACTTTCATGAATCCTGAGATGAGTGTCACAAAATTAACCGTGATGCAACGTTAAAATATCTCCAATGATACAACGTAGGGATAAAAACTAATGCGTAAGCTGCTAGAATACATGATCGCCCACGCCGCGGGTCATCACCCGCCATGGAAATTAAATTGTTAGACTTGAAGGCAAAACGGAACGGGATAAGAACGGAGATCAAAAGGAAAAATCTGACTGAACGCGTGCTTGAAACTAGCGAGGCAAAAAGGACGCAAATTGGTGGGGAAAGGAGGAAAAAGTCACGTTCCCCAAGTTGACATAAAGTAAAGAAATCGACAAAAGGGACCTTGGATATTATACGCCACAGTCATTTCTTGGACGCTTTTGCTATAACTTAGTCCGTTTATTTGAATGCAGTGATGCACGCATTCCAGAAGATTCTAGAAAATATTTGAAAAGTAACTTTTCTTAATAATAATGTTAGGAATATAAAACCTAGCTGGCCGGATGGCCCATCTTGAGCAGTGAAATAATATGCTTTCATTTATACAGACGGACAGATAATAAGAAAGATATTGACAAAAGACTGTGTTGTTCATATCAGCGAGCGTCTGCATTGAAATAAAACATGTCACTAATTTTCAAAAAAATGTGGCCTTGAAGACGCAAGTGCTAAAATCTAGTTGGAATGAAGAGACGGGGTGGGATGGAGAATTGTGGCTAAAAATAACTTTAAAGGCAAAATTGTGTAGGGGAAGGCAGGGTTGGTTCAAAAAAACAAGTGTGTTTTTTTTGTGAAACGCAAGTAGAGACGGACGGACCAACAGACAATAAGGCATACTTGACTGAGGTATGACTGAAATGACTTATTGGTGGATATTTGAATTTGAAAAAGAAAAGGCAGTGATTGGCCCTAGATGAATATATTATCGGCGCTCAGACGCGCATTTTGTGCCATTCAGTATAAGTTGTCCTTGTAGACACAGTGAATTATTAAGTGGTGTAATTCCCAGAAGCTATTGAAATATTTAGAGGGACGCCATCATAAGGCCAGCAGCTCAGCTGAGTTTTGCTAGCATTTATTTAACTGTGTTCTATATTCATATTTCTGGTAAGACTGAAATTATTTCTTTGTACATTTTAATATTTGTTTAAGGTTCGAGTGATTTGATACTGCAATAGCATAATCTGTCCCTTACAACAAGTAAGGATTCGCTCTAGACCCCCCGCCCCAGTTCAGGGTCTAGAGACAAATAAAATACATAAACTCCAGCAAGGATTAGGAAGGACAGATCAAGTGTTGAGATCAGTGAAACATATCACCTATCCTATTCTATGGCAGGAAACTAATGAACATATTTCAGAATACGTAGTCTGGGAGAACTTAGCCTATGTGAAACCAACTTGGTAAGATGTGTTGTTTGGTCAGAAAGATCTGACCCGTTGTCGTGAGAAATTCTAATCCACATATATAAATTAAAAGTAAATGTAAAGCCTAACAAATAAATTCTATAAAAGGAAGAAGAATGGTAAAGAACAGTGCTGTCACAATGACAGTACTCGAAATCCCCTTTGTTTTATGCTTCGTCTGCAAATTGTAACGTTTCCACGTTAAATATAAGCCACTGCATAATACAAGCGTTTCCACAACACATTAAAACGGGTATTGCATTTCTAAGAAAAAACATTGAGAGGCACACTGCGTATGACCTAAATTAATTACACTACGAATGGACAGATGGATGTAGGATGGAAAGAAGGGAGGGCTGAAAATCAGGAACGCATGCAACACTAAACACGCGTCTCGCTATTAATGCCACCCCCAACAAGCGTAACGCGATATACAATTACTACTATCACGCGTGTAAGGCCACATGCACTAACTTTTTTTTCAGACGGACAGTGATAAAAACACTACCCTTCCCAGAGTTAGGTTTTAAAAAACCTGGAAAACGCTTATTAGGAAAGATGACATTAGATGGATTTACGTTTGAAAACATGACAGTACCCAGACACCACATGGGGATTGAAGTGAACAGGAGGTGGTAGAAAATGCACATTTTGAACGCAGCCACCTAGCTCCCTTAGATTGAGATATTTGGATTCCTTAGGGCTTGCTGACACAGAATATGTTAAGTGTTACGCAAATAGTCCAGGAATTAATAAATTATAGGCAAAAGAAAATAATGAGGGTGTCAGACAACCTAAAAAACTCGGAGTCGCTCAGTGGCAGAATTTTAAACCACCATTGTACGGAAATAGGCCACAAGTTACATTTGAATTGATTGGATGGAATGATATGTAAGGCTAAACACGATTAGTCGGACTATAAATGCTATCTTTTGTTGTCAAGGGAGACGGAAGTAAGAGTACTTTTTTCAAACGATTGGGTAGAGATGGCCTGATTGGTTAGGTCTGTTAATATAGTTAATTGATAGCGTTAGTTCGAGACCACTAGTTCAAATAAGCTTGATAAAGCAACAGTGCGTTGAAGCCAGCTCATATTTTTGCTAAATAAAAGCCTGGAACATAAGCAGATGGGAATTTGTGCCAGTATTTGTGCCTACATTCATTGCTAGTCAACGTATCTGTGTTTATTTCCTTGAATTTTGGGAAGTTGAAATATTTGATCTCTTTTTAATGAAAATTGAATGTACATTGATAATTTATGTCTGTATATATGTGCAGTTCAGTAGCGAACATGAGACAAGGCCTATATCTATATATATATTGCTCCAACCTGAACAGAAGGTGTCGGAGAAAAGTCAAACTACATGGAATTACCACATAGTACACTGACACCTACCTTATGATATGGAAGGACTTATAGCTGAAAGTGCAGAGGCATAGTAACCATTAAGGAGGTTAATACTGGAGTAAGCTGCTTCAGAAGAAGATAGCAGTTAAACTAAAGCTCTGAACTCTGTGTTTGTGATGTATTGTGCTCAGTCTAGCCAGATAGTATAAATTAGTTCTGAAGTAGAAGGTACATCCTTCTTGTTTCAGGGACTGTGGTCCTAGTTATTGAAGCCGCACCTGGTCTGAGCGTTTGCTGAATCCAGAGGCTACAACATACTCTTGGGTCCCTATAGTAACCAGTGAGGTGTCTTCAGAAACAGTGAATAGTCGAGCAGAGGAGTCCTTGCCTGCCGCCATCACGAAAGTTAAGCCCACTGTGGCCAAAAGAGCTCAACACTATGTACCCGTCGTAAATGACACTAATTTAATTAAAGAGGGGCAATTAATTGTTTTAATGTTCGGAACTGAGACCATCTCCAATACTAGTTCCAAACATACACAAGCACATGCAGTCATGATGTCTAATAAGAATCTATCTTGAAGAACAAAACCAGTATCACCTCATATTACCACATCACAACTCACACACATAGAATACTAATATTGTATGTCAATGCAAAGACCACATTTATATCTGTGTACATAATATTTGAAATTACATGTTATTATATTGCCTGGTTCACTGTGTAGTTGAATCAGGATCACTATTGTAGAGAAAATCAATACATATGTACATATCTGAAATTTATCATTGAATCTTTTAAGATAGTCATCTAGAGTGTTGACTGTTTGTGAGTGTCACAGTATTGTCAAGTGTAGTGGAATAATTAAATTGTTTATCTGTTGTTGTTGTGGTGACTTACACTTCATCATTTGCATAACCCTAGACATATAACGTTGCCAACACAATATTCCAGAATAATTCTGACTGAGATATAAATATGTGGCAGTAAGTAAGGTTATCTGTAAAACACTACACATATTAGATACAGATACCTTCACAGCTGATCTCAGTCAGTACACTAAGTCCCTATAAATATTTATATCATCCCACTTTACCACACCCGTCCATGTGGTGTTGTTGTTGTGTAGTGTTGTGTCCAGAAATGGTTAGCGGATGGAATTCTGACACATGACTAATACTTTGATTGCAGAGCTGTGAGTTTCAGTTGGCACCAATGCGGTGTCAAATGAGTTGTTGAATTTTACCAGAGTGGACCCGTGCAGTAACATTTGGTCAGAGCAGCCTATTATAGCCCCCAAGCACGGAGAGGTGGGGCCACCATACTTCTGATATTGCCCCCAAGCACGGAGAGGTGGGGCCACCAGACTTCTGATATTGCCCCCAAGCACGGAGAGGTGGGGCCACCAGATCTCAGCACCAGAGCTACACCTTCAAGCTACGTGAGCGCCTGGTCTGCTGAGAATTCACCAACTCAACTTATTTGTTAACACACCCATAAAAGTTCCATCAAATAACTGGACAATGTGTAGTCACCATAGACAGGGAGTGATGAGGCCACCCCAACAGCACATCCATTAAATGTTCTCCCAAATAGATTACTACTATAAACAGTAATAATATTAACTAGTCTAGTAACATATATATGTATACACCTTGCATTTATTATGTAATATTCATGCATTTCTTTCATAATTACTAAACCTTTCATATGTTCTGGCCAAAATAAAACCTTGGTTCAGAACAAATAAATGTAAGAAAATTACTATCCACATTTTTCACACTTGAGTTAGTTCAGTGTATTATAACATTTATTAATATTATTAGACTTAGTAAATATCTGTGTGTGTGTATGTAAACTACCACAACACATTACATATCATTACCCTAGACATTTAACGTAGCCCCATTCATTAGTAAAAAAAGATAGGTGTGAGGTCGTAGTGGTAGCAAGAAGGGCCTTCTGACAATTCACAGCTACATTTTATCTCAGGAGCCTTCACAGCTGACCTCATGCATCACACTTAGTAATATCACCATCATACAATACCATCAAACCCACTACATATATTGGGAGCTCGTCCGGGATAATTAGCCCATTAAGTATATTAGGATCTCCGGGGGGGGGGGGGGGAGAATTAGATTAGGGGAACACATAATAAAAATTAAAAGTGGCGCTTAAATTTAAAAGTGTCCCTGAAAATAAAAGTTGGTGAATCTTCACAGCCAGTGGTAGTTAATTAATTAATTAGAATTATTTTAGACTAGAGTAATTAGAAGTACTTTAGTGGTTGGAAATTTTATCTTGCACATTGCTAGATTTGTTTAAAAAGTATGGCGGAGCTGGCCAAATTCAGATCAGCTGCTGTGCTGACTGCAAAGGAGATGGGAATGGATGGTCAGATTTTAATTCAATATGTAACGGCTGAATGTGATAAGTATATTGAACGGGAAGAAAGAAGATTAGAAAAAGAGGCTGAAAGAAAATTAGAGTCTGAAAGGTTGGCTGAAGAGAAGAGGTTACAAATAGAGGCTGATAGAGAAACTAAGAGGTTACAAATTGAGGCTGACAAAGAGGCTAAAGCATTGGAGGCAGAAGAAAAACGATAGCAAAGGGAGGCAGAAGATAAAAGGTTGACTGTTGAAAGGGAGGCAGAAGAAAAAAGGTTGACTGCCGAAAGGGAGGCAGAAGAAAAAAGGTTGACTGCCGAAAGGGAGGCAGAAGAAAAAAAGGCCGAAAGGGAGGCAGAAGATAGAAGGTTGCAAAGGGAGCACGAATTACGACTAAGGGAGCTGGACCTACAAGGCCAGGCTCCTGAAAATGGTGCCAGCCCTTTTGCCTCAGATGCTACGCCCAGTCTGGGAGCCTCAACATCAGCTATGGGGTTTCATTTAGACCATTTTGTTGAAAAAGACGATGACATAGAGGGGTACCTAGGACGTTTTGAGTTATTAGCTACTACATATGGGTTAGAGAGAGAGAGAGGTGGAGTTTAAAGCTATCACAGGGACTGAGAGGTACTTCTTACGAAGTCTTCGCAAAAATGAACAGAGAAGACCAGGAGAATTATGACATGTTAAAGCAGGCTTTGTTATTGAGGTACGAAAAAAATGGGGAATTTTATCGTAAGAAATTTAGAAATGCCAAACTGTTGTCTGGGGAGACATACCACCAATTCTCTGCCAGACTAGAAACCTATTTGGAGAAATGGACTGCTCTGGGGAAGACCCAAGATCTTAAAGAAATGATCATGATTGAGCAATTGAGAGAGTCCATGGCTCCAGACATGAGAAAATTTCTCATGGAACAAGGTGCAGAGAAGTTGGGGGAGGTTTTAAATGTCGCTGAAAGGTATCAGGCAGCCCAGGCAGAGGTAAGTGGTGCTAAAAAGAAGCACATAGACAATTTTAAAGCTCCACAGCAATTTAATAAATTTGATAATAGAGAGCAGGGAAATAAAGGTAGGACAAACTTTGAACGGCCAAGAAATGACTACCGAGACAGAAACTCACAGTTCAATGACCAAAAATCCAATGAAAGAAAACCGTTTAACCAAGGAAAAAGATGGTGTTAATGGTGCAAGAAAGATAACCATAACACCGAATTTTGTAGAAGGAAACCTTCAAACATTGCTGCAATGAAGTCGGGGACTCAAAGATTAAAGGTTAATCCAAAGGGACAGCAGGAACCTTATCACCCCCCAGTTTGTGAGGATGTTATTTGTAATGGGGTCACCATAAGGTGCCTTTATGATACAGGTTTGGATTATGATTCAGTTGTGAAGTCTAGCCTAGTGGACCCAAGTCAGTATACCACAGAAACAGTGGAAATACAAGGGGCAACTAAGGACATACCACTCATGACACTTCCCATCGCAAGGATAACGGTGAAAACTCGCTATGTGGAAGGAGAAATCAGAGCAGCAGTGATAGATGAACCAATCTACCCTCTGATATTGGGGTGTAGATACGTCTTCTTGGGGAATCCCGAGAGACATGTGATCATGGCGACAGTGCAGACCAGGTCACAGAAGAAGGAGGAAGAAGGTGAACCTATAAATGCTCATCCAGAGGAGATGCGGAAGGCGCAGGCTGAGGATAGGACACTCAAGCCATGTTTTAAAAAATTGCCCAAATGCCACACACCTCCGAGCAAGGGGGAATATTTTATGAAGAACAAACTCTTATACAGGAAGGCCGGAACTGGAACAAATGGTCACAACCAGCTGGTTCTTCCCACTTCATATAGGGATAAAGTGATGGAACTCGGGCATGCGATTCCCTTCAGTGGTCACATGGGGATCAGCGCCACAGGACAGCGTATAGCTTGTCATTACTTCTGGCCAGGGATAACGGAGGATATAAAAAGATATGTCAAATCCTGCCCAGAATGTCAAAGGGTAGCTCCAAAGCACTGGACTGCTCCTGCAACTCTAGGGGAAATGCCCATAGTGGGAACACCTTTTGAGAGGGTTGCAGTGGATATTGTAGGACCTCTCACTCGGACCAAGAGGAGGAACAGTTACATCCTTACTCTGGTGGACACTTGTTCTATGTGGGGAGAGGCGGTAGCCCTGCCATCAATTGATTCAAAACATGTAGCAGAGGCACTACTTACAATATTTACCCGATTAGGATTCCCGCATCAAATCTTGACGGATAATGGTTCTCAGTTCAAGGGGAAACTAACGGAAGAAGTTTTTAAGCTATTTCAAGCCAGACACTTTCATTGTAGTCCGTACCATCCGCAAGGGAACGGCCAGGTAGAGAGGTTCAACGGGACTCTCATTTCTATCCTGAGAAAGCTGGCACACGAAAAACCGGATCTGTGGGATCAATTCCTGCCCGCCGCATTGTTTGCGTACCGGGAGGTACCACATAGTTCAACCGGGATGGCTCCCGCAACTCTGCTATTTGGGAGGCCAATAAAAGGTCCATTAGAAGCCCTATTAAGGACCTGGACAGATGAGAAGGCGGAAGAGACTGTTACCTCATCTTATCAATACGTGAACGAACTGACCACTCGTTTGAAAGCTGGATGGAAACTGGCAAATGATAATTTGAAACAAGCCAGGAAGAAACATGCAGCATATTTTAATAGGAAGGCAAAGGACAGAGAACTGGCAGTGGGAGAGAAGGTGCTGCTTCTACTACCCGGTAGCCAGAATAAATTACAAATTGGATGGCAAGGTCCATATACGGTTCTAGAGAAGGTGTCTAGAACAAACTATAAAATTGACAAAAAGGGGAAGGAGAAAGTTTATCATGTAAACCTGTTAAAGAAGTATCTGGACAGACCACTCCAGGAAAGCACCCCCTTACTGACCTTAGCTATCGCAACTCAAATGCAAAAGGAACCACTCACCTCACATGAATACCCATTACATCCTTGTGAAACAGCAGCACAGGTAAAAGTCAGTAAGCACCTGACTAAAAACCAGAGGGAGAGAGTTCAACAGGTTCTGGAGGAACATACAGATGTATTAACAGATAAACCAGGCCATACAAATTTGCTACAGTATGACATGAAACTGGTAGACTCAAACCCAATCTGTATGAGAGCCTATTCTATTCCGTTCGCGAAGGAGAAGGCATTGAAGGAAGAAATAGATTATTTGTTGAAGGAGGGGATTATTTCACACAGTGAATCATCTTTTAGCTCTAGTGTCGTATTGTTGAGAAAACCGTCTGGGGAACACAGACTGTGCATAGATTACAGGAAACTGAATGCTGTCACAGAAGGACAAGTGGATCCATTACCAGACACAAAACAGTTATTTGCCAGACTGAACAAGGCAAAATACTTTTCAAAGGTGGATCTTAGTAAAGGCTATTACCAGATCCCAGTGAAGCCTGAAGTGAGACCTTATTTGGCTTTTAGCACTTCGGATGGACATTATGAATTCAACATGCTACCATTCGGACTGAAAAATGCTCCGAGTGTATTTTCAAGGATGATGCGCAAATTGTTGGATCCCCTGAATAACCCATGTATCACGAATTTCATGGATGATATTCTCGTCGCCACAGAGACATTTGAAGAACACATTGAAGCTCTAGAAATGTTATTTAATAGGCTTAGGGAGGCGAACTTGACTGCTAGGCCAACAAAATGTTGCATTGGATGCAAAGAGTTGGAATTCTTGGGACACACTGTATATCAGGGTAGCATGACCCCTGATCCCAAGAACTTGGAAAAACTGCAGAGAGCACCTAGACCACAAACAAAAAAGGACGTGCGATCATTCGTGTCGTTATGCGGATTTTATCAAAAATATATCAAAGATTTTAACTCTATTTGTGCTCCTCTGACTGATCTGACTCGCAAGGGACTTCCAGATAAAATTAATTGGACTGCGCAAAGTGAATTAGCGTTCCAAGACTTAAAGGAAAAACTCACTAGCAAGCCTATTCTCAAACTACCTGATTTGACACAGGACTTTGTCTTAAGAACCGATGCAAGTAATGTAGGACTCGGAGCGGCTTTGTTGCAAAGATCATCTTCACCTGATGGGGAACTGAAACCAGTCGCTTATGCAAGCCGCAAATTGAATAAGGCGGAACAAGGATACTCCACAAGCGAAAAAGAATGTTTAGCGTTAATCTGGGCCATAAAGAAGTTTCAAATCTATCTGTATGGTAGGACTTTTGTGGTCGAGACGGACCATCAGCCTCTCGTATTCTTATCTCAGGCTAAGCATGAAAACGCAAGATTGCTGAGGTGGTCTTTATTGCTTCAACCTTATCAGTTTAGTATCCAATATATCCCAGGCAAATTGAATGTCGGTGCAGATTTCCTCAGTCGGCACCCCTGTGATCAAAATTAGAGTAATGGCAGGCGTAAGGAGAGATTTTATCTATGTGTATCACTGGTTTTAGAACTTGCCGTAGGCATGTTTTCAAGTGGGGAGATGTGTCACAAAATTAACCGTGATACAACGTTAAAATATCTCCAATGATACAACGTAGGGATAAAAACTAATGCGTAAGCTGCTAGAATACATGATCGCCCACGCCGCGGGTCATCACCCGCCATGGAAATTAAATTGTTAGACTTGAAGGCAAAACGGAACGGGATGAGAACGGAGATCAAAAGGAAAAATCTGACTGAACGCGTGCTTGAAACTAGCGAGGCAAAAAGGACGCAAATTGGTGGGGAAAGGAGGAAAAAGTCACGTTCCCCAAGTTGACATAAAGTAAAGAAATCGACAAAAGGGACCTTGGATATTATACGCCACAGTCATTTCTTGGACGCTTTTGCTATAACTTAGTCCGTTTATTTGAATGCAGTGATGAACGCATTCCAGAAGATTCTAGAAAATATTTGAAAAGTAACTTTTCTTAATAATAATGTTAGGAATATAAAACCTAGCTGGCCGGATGGCCCATCTTGAGCAGTGAAATAATATGCTTTCATTTATACAGACGGACAGATAATAAGAAAGATATTGACAAAAGACTGTGTTGTTCATATCAGCGAACGTCTGCATTGAAATAAAACATGTCACTAATTTTCAAAAAATTGTGGCCTTGAAGACGCAAGTGCTAAAATCTAGTTGGAATGAAGAGACGGGGTGGGATGGTGAATTGTGGCTAAAAATAACTTTAAAGGCAAAATTGTGTAGGGGAAGGCAGGGTTGGTTCAAAAAACAAGTGTGTTTTTTTTTGTGAAACGCAAGTAGAGACGGACGGACCAACAGACAATAAGGCATACTTGACTGAGGTATGACTGAAATGACTTATTGGTAGGATATTTGAATTTGAAAAAGAAAAGGCAGTGATTGGCCCTAGATGAATATATTATCGGCGCTCAGACGCGCATTTTGTGCCATTCAGTATAAGTTGTCCTAGTAGACACAGTGAATTATTAAGTGGTGTAATTCCCAGAAGCTATTGAAATATTTAGAGGGACGCCATCATAAGGCCAGCAGCTCAGCTGAGTTTTGCTAGCATTTATTTAACTGTGTTCTATATTCATAATTCTGGTAAGACTGAAATTATTTCTTTGTACATTTTAATATTTGTTTAAGGTTCGAGTGATTTGATACTGCAATAGCATAATCTGTCCCTTACAACAAGTAAGGATTCGCTCTAGACCCCCCGCCCCAGTTCAGGGTCTAGAGACAAATAAAATACATAAACTCCAGCAAGGATTAGGAAGGACAGATCAAGTGTTGAGATCAGTGAAACATATCACCTATCCTATTCTATGGCAGGAAACTAATGAACATATTTCAGAATACGTAGTCTGGGAGAACTTAGCCTATGTGAAACCAACTTGGTAAGATGTGTTGTTTGGTCAGAAAGATCTGACCCGTCTATGTGGTGTTGTTGTTGTGTAGTGTTGTGTCCAGAAATGGTTAGAGGATGGAATTCTGACACATGACTAATACTTTGATTGCAGAGCTGTGAGTTTCAGTTGGCACCAATGCGGTGTCAAATGAGTTGTTGAATTTTACCAGAGTGGACCCGTGCAGTAACATTTGGTCAGAGCAGCCTATTATAGCCCCCAAGCACGGAGAGGTGGGGCCACCATACTTCTGATATTGCCCCCAAGCACGGAGAGGTGGGGCCACCAGACTTCTGATATTGCCCCCAAGCACGGAGAGGTGGGGCCACCAGATCTCAGCACCAGAGCTACACCTTCAAGCTACGTGAGCGCCTGGTCTGCTGAGAATTCACCAACTCAACTTATTTGTTAACACACCCATAAAAGTTCCATCAAATAACTGGACAATGTGTAGTCACCATAGACAGGGAGTGATGAGGCCACCCCAACAGCACATCCATTAAATGTTCTCCCAAATAGATTACTACTATAAACAGTAATAATATTAACTAGTCTAGTAACATATATATGTACACACCTTGCATTTATTATGTAATATTCATGCATTTCTTTCATAATTACTAAACCTTTCATATGTTCTGGCCAAAATAAAACCTTGGTTCAGAACAAATAAATGTAAGAAAATTACTATCCACATTTTTCACACTTGAGTTAGTTCAGTGTATTATAACATTTATTAATATTATTAGACTTAGTAAATATCTGTGTGTGTGTATGTAAACTACCACAACACATTACATATCATTACCCTAGACATTTAACGTAGCCCCATTCATTAGTAAAAAAAGATAGGTGTGAGGTCGTAGTGGTAGCAAGAAGGGCCTTCTGACAATTCACAGTTACATTTTATCTCAGGAGCCTTCACAGCTGACCTCATGCACCACACTTAGTAATATCACCATCACACAATACCATCAAACCCACTACAATGAGATGCGTGGGGAGGAAGAGCATTACTGGTGATGAGCTGTTTAATGGTGTTGTGTACAATGCGATTGTTAGAGACAGTTGCATCGCTGGTCCTGGGCCTGTAAAAAGAGTCATTGGTCAACTGGTTTTCACCTTCACTTAGGTATAAGTCCTTCTGCCAGACGACAATGACTCCTCCCTTGTCAGCCGGTTTCATGACAATGTCGTCTCTACGGCGAAGAAGGGAGAGAGCACGGGACTCTGCAGAAGTGAGATTGGAATAATGCAATCTACGAGGGCGGAGCTGCTGAATGTCATGGATGGTGTTCTTGATATACAGGTCCAGGGCATGAGAAGCCCCAGGTTTAGGTGTAAAGGGAGGTTTCGTAGAGTGAGAAAAACGTGCGAGGATGTCGGATTCAGCCTGAGACTGCGGAGTGCTGTCTTCCTGTCTAAAATGGAACTTCAGCCTCATGCGACGGTGAAACCGATGAACATCCTGGAGGAGATTATATGGGTCTAGGATCGGACGAAGAGGAACAAATTTTAGGCCCTTACTGAGAACAAAGAGCTCTCCCTCAGAGAGCGGCAGATCTGAGGGGATGCAGACTACCTGAGTGCGGAATGGAGTGGAGGATGGAGGGGCAGCTGTAGGGGTAGGGAGGAGACGGGATAGTTTATGATGTTTAGTAGTGGAAAGGGACTCATGCAGCTGCCGGTTCAGTGTGTGGATAGTGGTGCGTACCATAGAATAGAAAGGGAAGTTGTTGGAGGTGAGACAACGTAGGTGGAGCAGAGCAGAAGCTGGGACTGTTGGGCACTGAGATCCGATAAAAGGCGGGAGTGACTGGCAGCCATTACGCGCATACGTTGAAAGCCACATCTGGTCTTAATTCGTTGTAGGAGACGTTGTTCCCTTGGATTGAATGTGCCAGCAGATGGATGAAAATTGGAAGAGAATCCATTAGTAAGAATTTTGTGGTGGAGGCAGGTATGAATAAAGTGGAGATGAGAGGTGAATCTGGTTTTCTTGAAAGTAACGAATGCAAAGTCAATAGCGGCACGGGATATATCAGGAGGCAGTAGCCTAAAACAAGGTTCTGAGAAAATCTTGATTTTCTTAATAGGTAAAGCACAATTTATGAAGAAAATACTATTTACAAAATCAAAATATACCCACTTAGAATGTGTTCTGACAACTGATTTTCACATATTTAAATTCAGGGAAATATAAATTATCCGAATATAGAGTAATCCCAATTTTCATGTTGTGCTGTTTTGACATAAAATGCGATGTAGATCCTCTCTTAAGGAAATATCCCCACTTTCGATCCCTAACATATTCAGTGTAATATGCGCATTCGTGTCATTCATTTAACACACCATAACAATAGCCCCACACATTTACTGACACTATTTTGTGATGTTATAAGTTCGCTAACATTGCTTCTGGTCTACCAACTCAGAACAAGGAGTGTTAACTGGGTCTCGGACTTCAGTGATAATCTGGTGAAAACTGCCAAGTTCCTCTCTAAACCATTATCAGGAAAACGTACGCATGAATACTCGTACACAAAAAAATCCAACAATTCCGGTTCCTCCACGTAACTTCTACCACAGCAGCTGACTCACTTTATAGCCTTCAACACATTTGAGGGAAACACGGCACTAATCAATCATCCCCAATGATCATAGGCCTATAACAAACACTTCGTCGCCTTAGTACTGCCTTATTCTATCTCCGCTTAACTTGTTTTGAGAAAAACGAGTTTAAAGTTTCTGTGTTACTAGTTGTAAAGAAGTATATATCAAATTAAAAAGAAATTTTTCATGATGATCCAAACTGTAAGAAGATACTGTGTAGGATGATAGATTAAACTATTTTATATCAAAATATGACGTCAGGTCAATTTTGGCCAAAAGTGGAGATAGAATAAAGCAGTACTGATGCGACGATGTCTTGCCTAATCCTTCAGTCACGTGCCATCAGCTCATGGTTTCCCTCATCATTGTTATTTCTGTCTCTAGATCTCGTCTCCATGTTTTCTTCATTATGCCTCTACTTCTCATGCCCTGAAGATTCCAGTACAACAGGTTTCCTCAATGAGTGTCCAATCTGTGACCAGCGTCCTATTCTAATCTCTTTTTCCACTGGTTCTCGTCATTAGTTCCCAGGTTGGTGACCTTGCCGTACCACTTGAATCCTTGTGTTCTACACAAGCACCTATTTACAAACGGCTGTAAATTCGTGGTTGTTGGTTTTGTTGTACTCCATGTTTCAGAGCCATACAGTAGGACTGACTTGACATTTGAGTTGACGATTCTTATTTTTATGTTGTGCTTGATTTCATTTTGATTTCTAACTATGGTGATTAGAAAAGCCTGCTACATACGACACACTTCAGGGGAGAATAAGATGTGGTTATATGACAGCAAACGACGACGAGCAGAAAGATGGACCGTCACGTCAAGCTATCAATAACAGACCTTGCTACACTTTACGTGTACGCAAGAAAATTGGCTAGACGTAATCAATGAACATAGTGCATGTCGACGCCAGTAAAGTTGACACACCAAGCGTATGAGGGCGATTTTAATGGCAGAAATAAAGTCATAACTAAACTAATTAACTTCTTTTCTTTGTCGTTCCTCTTCTACCCTGGGTTGTAGAAGTTTGCCAGAGAGAACGCCACACTATCCCATCGGCTGTACTAAACCAATTAGGCTATGAATAATTATTCAACCCCAGTTTGTTAGGTATGAAAGGAAAGTAGGAAAATGTCAATAGTGAATACAAGATTCAATTAAAGAAAGTACCTGGATTTATTTGATGTAACAGTAGAATGTGGTAGATTTCATATTGACAACAAATATCTCAAGGAGGCCAAATTCACAAATCAATGAGAAATATATTTTATGATTAAAGAGAAGTCTGTAGCAATTATACATAAAGAGTAATGTTTGTTCTATGTACCTAACATGGATTTTTATATCTGAGTTTTTATTTATTTTCCATCAGACCAAGGCGCCGATCTTGAATAATTATTTGGAGCTCATCGTAAAATGCACCAATTATTAAATCGATAAAGAAAACACCGTCATAATTTGCACGAACGAAATTCACACATTTGCCACTAATCAAATTATACTACTGATGTCCATTTGTACTCAATCGTCTTTCGTACATATGTGTTCAGTAATGATGCATGACGAAGTGAAATAATCGGCAGGGATGATATACTAGCAACAGTCAAACGTAACGAGCATAGCATAGTAAAGAGAAGTAATTATCAGAGTTATTAATGTAGTTTTAAAAAGGCGTCACCATCCATCAGTCGTTGCAATATTTTGTTACGGAAGACCATAATCAGGAACGCAGGCAAGAAGAGGTTACCAATAATGAAAGAATGAATAGCTCTCAAATTATCGGAGATGACATCATGATATACATTCACATTTCTCTAAACATAGCAGTACCTACTATCATTTCAGTTATTGGTGTTGTCACAAACTTCCTGAACACAATCATTTTCTCAAAGCTTGGTCTCAAAGACAGCATGAGTGTTGGACTTTTTGCTCTATCCTTTACGGACCTTCTCGTTACAGCAACACAACTCGCCAGCAGTATCTGTTACACACTGGATCTTGTGTACCCAACAAGTCCTGTTGACTTTTGGTCTCTAGCTTATTCCGTTTTCGGATGGATAATTACATTTACCTACCTAATTTCGTGTTGGATCACTGGCATGATATCAATAGAGAGATGTATTTGTGTGGCTTATCCATTTAAAGTGAAGCAGATCTTTACAAGAGCTCGTTGTGTAACCATCGTACTGACAATTTATCTTATACACATTGCCACTGCCTTGCCAGCGTACGTCATACTTAACATAAGGTGGGCTGATACTGGGCTTCCACTTGCCAATGGAAACTGTACCGAGACATCAATCCTCGTTTTCACAGTTAATTTTAATCAGGAAATCGAGTATTTTGTAAAAATATTTGACCTTACATTCGGTGTGTGCCTGTCGTTTGTATCGCAATCTCTTGTCACCATCAGTGCTGTGTGGATGGGGTACTCGCTAGAAGCCTCCTCCAGAGTCCGGCACAAATCCTCTGCTGTAAGCTCTAACGTGAACCCTCAGACCCTGCCTGTCAAGTCGATGACAACATTATCAAACCGCGAGAGAAGACTTCTGAAAGTTGTCTTGTTCCTAGCGATTATATTAACGGTATGTCGCGTGCCTCAGTTAATAGCTGCAACTGTGTACCATTCAGTACCGGACTTCTATTTAGGACATCAGAACAACCTCGCCTCCACCTTGTGGGCAATGGCATCAATATCTGCGGCTGTAGGATGTTCCTGCAACTTTCTTGTGTATTTAACACTTAACACTAACTACCGACGCCTATTCTGGCAATGTCTTGGACGGAACCTTTGACTTTGGATGAAAAGTGCACTTTCATGTTTCGAGAATAGGCAGTCTGGCCTATTTTGCCTGTTCTATTCGACAAGATCTTTCTGACTACTCTCAAACAATGCGATGCTGTTGTTTTAGTTATACTTGTAGTAATACCACATTCTAATCATAAATGACGCTCGACCAATCATAAAACTACATTATGTCCCATGGCTCCTTAACATACACAGACATTTAACGTAGTTTACTTTCTGCTCACGTTATAAACAAACCAGAAACAGTTAACTGAAATTTCGCTCACGTCACATCACCAAAATCATTCATCAGATGTACGCTCCCTTAAGAGCACAGGTACTCAACCGCCGTAAAACGTGATGCGACACATAGCATTACAAATGTTGTACAGCTGTAAAGCAAAGTAAAAGAAGCGTGCAACATAAAATATAACCAAGCATTACAGTTGTGTCCGCCATTTAAGCCGCAATTTCTTGACACGGTGACAGAAAATATATTTTTCACTGTAACAAAAATATTTAGCGAAAACGTTCTGTTTATTGCCAAATTAAGACGTTGTGTATATGTTTGACTATTAGTAACATCAGAGTTTTGAAATAAATTTATTTAGCGAAACTTACAACATTATTAGTGCGGCAATTTCTATGGTTGACTGGCTACAAGAATGGCCTGGTTGAAAAAAAATAAAAACAAAAATTGGCTCCTTACGCCAGGTATCGGCCATTTAGTAAAAAGGTGTGACCAACGCGATTTAGGGAAATCGAATTATTATATTATTACTATTTCCCAACATTGTTTACATTGTTTTATTACATTTCTGTGTAGTTTCCGGTCTTTATCTGGCATGACATATATGTTATAGCATTACAAGATGATGCATACAAATGCTGTATATCTTTAACGCATAATAAACGTAAGGTGCAACACTAAAATTCAACAACATATGTTCGAATTCTGAGCTGCAGGTTCTTGACAAGGTGACAGGAAATAAATCTTTTATTGAAATACATTCTTTTAGCGAAAATATTATGTTATCTTTCAAGTCCAGGCGCTATATATTCATATACAGGGTGTCCATAAAAGATTTTACCTTTTTCAAAAAATTTATTCTCGGCCCCATGACGTGGTACTCAAACAGAATGTACCTATTTCATTTTTTTTTCACCCACTTGACCAGTGTGTTGAGAGACATGTAACAATTACCGGCTGCAACTCAACTGCGAAAGTTTCACTTGAAATACCCGCTGCGCGCATGCGCACTTTTTGAGTCTTTGTAAGGTATGCTTAAAAACTTGCAGAGATTATCTTACTTTTGAGATAGAATGCATCCTCGTACCACGTCATGGGGCCGAGAATAAATTTTTTGAAAAGGGTACAATATTTTAGGGACACCCTGTATATGACGGTAAGTGGCAATAGAGTTCTAAAATGCATTAATTTAGTGCTTTGTTTATGAATAGTTTGACCATTTCTGTGGTTGACTACCTCAGAAATGGCCAGCTAAAACGTACTACTTGCCCATCCTTGTCCTAACAGCATCTAATCCAGTGTTTCTCAACGGGGCGGTACCGCCCCCTGGGGGCGTTTTCAAGATTTCTAGGGGCGTTCTGACAGGTCGCAACGATTGGGGGTTGCTACTTCCATTCAGGGGGGCGTTGTGGACATTTTTACATGAACCAATATGAAACAATTACAAAAGATATTCCCCTTCGCATAGCTTGTAACACGATAGTTTTTATTTGCCCTGCGTCCCATGGAGTGTTTCAAGGATTCTAAACGCACATTTTTAGTACCTGGGATGTTACCATTGTCAGGAGACAGTAGGCGGAGATTTATGTCCCTTCAACACTCGAAACAATTGTTAGTCTCTCGACACACCCACGCTAACCTTCTCTCTTCACTCTCGGCACATATTTTCTTCTGGAATTACATTCCCGTCAAACATTGATTAGCCCGTGAACACATCACAACCCCTTCCCTACTCTGTCCGTAAATGCCTTCACGCAACAGGGACGTTGTGGGCAGTTGTAGCTTAGTTTTAATGCATCTTTGGATGTTTCGAGTGTAGAGAATTAAACTCAGTCAGTTTTGAGGCTTGACGAGGTGTAGATGTATGTGCAGTGATATTATACTAAAATTTTCAATATGTCAGCAATAAAGAGAAAGTGTCGACAATATTCAGTTGAATATTTGAAATTCGGTTTTGTACCTTCAGCCGTAAATGAACAATTACCAATGTGTTTGCTGTGCCAGCAAGTGTTTTCTAACGAAGCAATGAGGAGCCACGCTGGTGTAATGGCTACAACGTTGTACTGGCGACCAGGTGTTCATGGTTCAAACCCGGCCGTCGGCGTTCGAAGAAATGTTTACGACCGGAAATTTGACTGAATAATCTGAACGGCTCCTGCACATAAATCCCGTGTGGATGGGAAGGAGCGAAGCTCCTGACCGGGTTGGAAGGAAAGTCCACTGACCCTCCAGCCTCGCAATGACATGTCATTGGGCCGAAAGAGCTGGAAAAGCTCGAGTGCCGCTGGTTATAGAAAAAAAAAACGAAGCAATGAAACCGTCACGGCTTAACGAGCATTTTACAAAGAAACAGTCAGATAAAGTTGGCAAAGATATTTCTTACTTCCAGGATTTAAAACAAAAGTTTGAAAGCCGCAACACTGTCTATAATATGTTTTAAAAAATGTATAATCACAATGATAAAGGCCTCATTGTATCTTACAAAATTGCACACATGATTGCGAAGTGTGGTAAACCTCACAACATTGGAGAATCTTTAATTTTACCAGCTGTACGGGAGGTAATTAGCACAATGATGGAAAGAAATCCAAGTGACATCATTTCTTCTATTCCATTGAGCAATGATACTGTTTCAAGAAGAATAGATGAGACGGCAAGCGATGTAGAAAATCAGCTGTGTACTGATTTGCAGTCTACTGAATTTTCACTACGGTTGGATGAAAGCGTCGTGCGTGATAACGAAGCTTTGCTGCTCGCATATGTGAGGTACATAAAGAATGAAAATATCATAGAGGATATGTTATTTGCAAAACTACTGACAGCAGATACAAAGGGGTTATCAATCTATGAAACCCTTGAAACATTTTTGTTGGTAAAACAAATTCCTTTTTCCAATGTCATCTCATGTGCGACAGACGGAGCACCAGCTATGGTTGGTCGTCATCGTGGGTTTCTGGCCTACTTAAAAAGTGTGGCACCAGGTGTTTTAACAATTCATTGTGTTATTCATCGACAACATTTAGTCGCCAAGCACCTTAGTGACAGACTCCACAAATCAATGAACTGTGTTATCAGTGTTATTAATAAAATTAAGGCGCATTCGTTGAACGATAGATTATTTCGTAAACTTTGTTGTGATAATGGTGAAGAGTTTGAACGTCTTCTCCTACACACGGAAGTACGATGGCTGTCCAAAGGTAACTGTTTAAAAAGATTATGGGCATTATTTGATACTGTTGTAGAGTTTTTGGATTCAATCAAAGAAGAATTTAGCATCGAAAGAGAAGTATTGCGAAACGATGTGGCCTATCTTTCAGATATATTTGAAAAGTTAAATGAGGTTCTTCTTAAGCTACAAGGAAATTAGATCAGTCTGATTAAAGTGAAAGGAATTATCACGGGGTTCATCAACAAATTGACATTATATAAAAATAATCTTAGTCGCTGAGAACTTTCTCATTTTCCATGTTTACTGCAGTTAGGTGGGGACAGGCTTAAAGATTCAGATTTAGAGGTTTATTGCTCTCATTTGGACGCTATTAAAAATGATATGAGCATAAGATTTAAAGACTTGCAAGAACTAATAATACCGGATTGGGTGATTAATCCATTTGAATCAGACGTGGAACAAGTTAGTCAACATTTACAAGAAGAATTAATTGAGCTACAAAATGACTTCGAGGCAAAAGTACGATTCAGTCACACACATTACGAAAAATTT
This sequence comes from Oreohelix idahoensis, assembly GCA_024509875.1. Classification (NCBI taxonomy): domain Eukaryota; kingdom Metazoa; phylum Mollusca; class Gastropoda; order Stylommatophora; family Oreohelicidae; genus Oreohelix; species Oreohelix idahoensis. The sequence goes on from JAMPIV010010262.1 coordinate 22,222, forward strand.
TGGATCCAGCAGAGACTTGCGTATCCTGTTCTTTGGCGTGAAACTAAATTGCTAATTACAGCATTCCCAACGTCGTATTTGGTGGAGAAGGGGTTCAGTGCAGTAGTGTTGCTACTACAAAAGCAACGAAACCGACTGCAGATTTGTAACAGAGGAAATTTGAGACTTCTTTTAACAAACTTAGAACCAAATATTTCAAAACTGGCTGAGTCACACCAAGCGCAAGGATCTCATTAAGCTTCATTGGTAAGTGAATTTTTATATAATTATATCATTATTATCAACTAATAATGTTTCCAATTTTTTCATATTTAAAGTGGTTGCATAAGGAGAGGCTTAAATATTCATATCTGAAGAAATATATGCAGTCTTTTAGGCGCTATTAAAATTATATAATTATGAATATGATAGTTATAGAGTTGTAAGAACAAATTTTATATCATTTGCTCTGCCAATTTGTAATTCAAGGATAATGAACTTGTGGTGTATATAATTCCGTACTTAAACTCATATTTAATATAACTATGCTTTTAAAAATGTGCTTTCTCTTTTTCTTTATATTATAAGAAAAGATAACCCATTAACTGCGTTGCTTTTTTAAAAGTATGGTGGAATATATGTATATATGTGTGTGCGTGCGTGCGTGTGTGCGCGCGCGCGCACGATAAAGAGCAAGGGGTGTTAAAGGGGGGGGGGGGCGTTTTAAAATATTAGTTGTCAAAAGGGGGCGTTGCTATTATCAGGGTTGAGAAACACTGATCTAATCGAACAAGTTCTGATGTACCTTATGGGTACATTTTGCGGGAAACAAACTACAGCGTTGATTTGTTGAAACTAATGAATCTCTCTTAGCTAATGATCTAAATGTGGCAGTTTTAGGCGGAGCAAGACTTAACTAGAAAGAAAAGTTAACATTGCAGTAGCAAAATAAGACTTTGGTAAATCAATAAAAGAGTTAAATAAAAATTCAATTAAAAATTCAAAACGATTAGATTTTTGTTCAGTCAAGCAACCGGTGATAGTGTGTGACAAATAACATCAACCGTCACATTTACCTGTGCCATCCTGTAATTCATTGTGTGCTCTTCACTTTCTTTTTCCCCCCTCTGACAATATTTGGTATATCCGATTCATTGTTTAAACTTCCTTCCCTCAATTCTTGTCATGTCGGGACTTCAATGACCATCTTTTGCTGATTAGAATAATCAATCACTTTCGTTTGAACCCATATTGACGCCTGAATCTGTGGAGTGAAATGTTGTAACAGATTTCCGAGCAGACAGTGTGTAGAAGCGACCGGACTAATGAGGAAACAACCTTGGGATGGCCACAGTAGATTATCTTATCACTGATGATATTTTCTGTCGGACCAGGTTGTTGTTAGTGTCTTTCAGCAAAACAAAGCTGATCCACTCTGTACCAAGAACTATTCTTGCCCCAGCATAGTCTTCAGATAAGAATGTGTGATTTCAGTGGGCAGAAAAAAAGCATTCATGAAGTTGATTTTGGTGTTAAGTTCTTTACAGAATGGGATAGGTTGCTGTGACGAAATGGACGACCTCTTCACGATCTTTGTTTCACTCCGGCAGTATCGGCACATTTGTGGTACTGAATTTTATTATTTGCTCTCAATTGTCGCCCTTTTCTTTCTTTCTTTCTTTTTCTGCTTGTGTGGCAAATATGTTGTAGGTGCAAACGTTTGTTGACACTCCTCTCTGTGATGTCACCTGTTTGTTACCCGGTCATCCTAGCTTGCGGTGAGCAACTGAGATAAGATAGTCGCAGCCGTGTTTAGATTGAACCGCTGATAAGACGACTCGTTTGGTAACCCAGATGGGCAGGCACGGAGTTTTTGCGTACTCATACGACAGATAACGAGATTACTGTCTGTGTGACACATGTGGGCAGACAAGTGTGACATAATCGCTTCCTGGCCGACTTTTATTACAACATTACTTTCTTACTTACTTACTTACTTAGTCGTTCCCCTTCTACGGTGACATGTAGAGGTTTGGAAGAGAGAGCGCTAGACTATCATATCGGCTGTCTTCCTCCTGGCCTGGTTCCATTCTAGTCCTCGGTCCTACAAAGATTGTCTAATGTTGTCCTTCCAGCGGACTCTGCGTCGTCCTCGGGGTCTGGATCCTTGGCTCTTTGTTTCCCATGCGTGTCGTGGTATCCGATCTTCTCCCATTCTGCAGACATGGCCAAACCGTCTTAATTGGGACTGTTCTACTTGGGTCTGCAGGGGGTAGGATTTAAGGCCTTGACGTATCGTCTGGTTGCGTACCATGTCTCTTCTTGTTACTTCAACCACCTTCCTCAGATACCTCATTTCTGAGGTTTGGATCTGGCTTTTATGGGTTGTAGTCATTGCCCATGACTAGCATCCATATGTCAAGACTGGGACATAGGTGGAGCGGTATACAGCCATCTTCGTTTTCTTACCAACCTCTCTCTCTTGCTGAGGAATCCTCGATTTATGGCCTGAAAAAAGTCTCCCAGCTGCTGCTTTTCGAGTGGCCAACTCTTCTTTGATGCCTCCCTTTCGGTCTATAATAGCTCCGAGGTATTTAAAGTGGTCGACCTGCTCTAGGACCTGTTCTCCCAGCTTAATCTGATGTCTTCTTTCTTCTCGTGATATCACCATGGATTTTGTTTTAGAGCTGCTTATGACCATCCCTCTCTTCTCCAGCTCTTCCTTCCAGACTTGCAGGTTGGATTGGAGATGTGCCTCTGATTTAGCAATCAGGGCAACATCATCAGCAAATGCCAGCTCCGAAATATAGACCTATCTCATCTTCCAGTACCCCACTGAATACTTTCTTGTTCTCTCCTTACATGCCTTGATGACATCGTCTATAAGGAGTATGACGAGGTAAGGTGATAGGATATCACCTTGTCTTACACCAGTGGTGGTCCTGAACTCTTCTGACTTATGGTTTGCTGTCCTCACATAATTTCTGCAAGACTTGTAGAAGCTCTGTATAGCATGAATCAGAGGTTCTGGAATATTCTTCCTTGCCAAACAATCCTAAAGTTTGTTCCAGGGGACCCTGTCAAACGCCTTTTCCAGATCTATGAAACAAAGATGGATCTCACTCTTATACTCAAGGGCCTTTTCACTCAGCTGTCTGAGTGTGAAAATTAGGTCTTGAGTACTTCGGTTTGCTAGGAATCCGCACTGGACCTCATCCAATTGTGGCTCAGCTAGGCGTCGGAGTCTCTGCTCCAGGATTCTAGAGTAGATTTTACCAGGGACACTGAGAAGGGATATGCCTCTATGGTTTCCACACTGTCGATTGTCACCCTTTTTGAAAATTGGTGTTATGATAGCAATCTCCCATTCCTTTGGTATGGTTTTGTTGTACCACGCTGCCTGTAAAACCCTTAAAAGTAATAGGTCGCCTGATGCTCCCATGAACTTAACCATTTCTGGTGTTATACCATCATGCCCTGCTGCTTTGCCCATCTTGATTTTCTCCACTGCTGCCTTCAGTTCTTCCATCTTTATGTCATCTTCACCATCATTGGTTTTCTCTTCTGTGCTAGTGTTTATCATTTCTGATGCTTCACCATGCTCACCATCCAGGAGTTCTGAGAAATATTCTTTCCATCTTTCCATTACTTCCTTCGGGGCAGTAAGCAATTTGCCTTGCTTGTCCTTTATAAATTTGAGAGGGCATTGTTTTTCCTTCCTCATGTTCTTTAGGGTCTTATAGAACAATTTCTGGTTTTCTTGTGCATCTTTTTCTAGCTTTTCTTCAAATTCTTCCCAGGACTTCTGTTTTGCTGCTAGCACTTTGTTCTTTGCTTCTGTTCTGAGTGTCACATATTATCTATATGTTTCCATTTGTCCTGTTGTGTTTTTAGCTCCTAAGTATTGTTTCCATGCCATTTTCTTCTCTCTTATTTTCTCTTTGACTTCCTCTGTCCACCAAGGTGTCCTCTTTCTCTGGTTCCCAAGTCGGACTTCACCACATGCTTCTGCAGCAGCTGTCTTTATGATATCCTTGAATTTAATCCAGAGGGTTTTCAAGTCATCAGGTCGTTCTTCTGTGTTGCTCACTGCTGTAGCAATAAGCCCCTGATATCTAGTCTTAATTTCTGGCTCTCTCAGCTTGTAGGTCCTAATGCTCATTTCTCCTGCTCGTTTACTTGGTTTCTTGCGTGATGTTGGGCAGTTCCTAGGCTGAGCAACTCTTTCAGTTGTTCTTTTGATTGTTAGTACATTACTTTCTAATAAAGTAATAAGTATTACAACTTACCAATGTGAGAGTGTATGCAAGGCATCAGATGTCCATATATGGTAATACGTGACCTTTGCAGGCACGCACCTTATTTCACGTGGGACTATTTTGAAAATATCACACCCTATCTGCATGATTTGAAATGATTGGATCTTTCTGATTAGATTCATAACAACAATGCGTGGTAAGATAGGAATATAGTCTGACCATTTCGCAGTTTTATTTCACTGTGGATTTCACGCTCGCCAAGACAACATCAGACCTCGCCAGAGCGAAGATTAGATTCATAATTCCTTTTTTTAACCGGACATTTTATTGGAGAACTAAATAAGACTTACACAGCACAGGAAATCTCTACATTTCAAAAAGGAACACCGGGACTAGGAAACTGAAGAAAGACACGGAGTCAGAGGGAATTGAAGTTAAAATTTACGACACCCCAGACGCGTGTAAGAGGCCGATTCAAGTCTCTTTTATTCATCTAAGCAAAAAGTCTGTAAGTCGGGATTGGCGTAAGTTGTGATTTACATTTCATATTTTATTACTAACATGTAAACTAACATTTATATGTATATATAACCAGGTGACGTTTGATGGGTGAAACTCGCTATTGGATGTCAAAATCATTTGAGGCTGGCAACCTCAGTGTATAGACTGATAGTTCATGACCCACCACTGTACGGGCTGGTGATTACTTTATTGATAGTTTCGTAAAGAGAACTAAAAGCATAAAGTAGTTCCAGGTTTCCTAAGGAGCAGGGAGGGAAAGATGAAAGAAATTATGTACATTTTTTTTTTTTTTTTTTTTCGTACGCCCGCTAATACTCGAGGCGAAATCTCAGGTTATTATTTATGTCTAACCTGACATTGATTTTACGTGAGTATCCCTTTATTTCTTGTACAGAGACAAGTGTCCCTCGCCATTCAGGCAAATACTCGCCGATTTCGGAGGTACCCATTGCAGCTGGGTCGGCTCAGGAGCCGCCAGTCCCTTGTCGACGACACTCCTTCAAATGTCCTCGCCAGGTCTCGAGTTAATCCAGTCCAAATCCCGGTCGACGAAAAATCCTCAAATGCCGTCGCCCGGGTTTGATCCTGTATCACCCGGTCGCCAGAGCGGTGTTGTAACCACTACACTAGCGCGGCTCCCTCATGTACATTCTAAATATAATACTTACATTTTCAAAGCAGTGTAAATGTCCCTATAAAGTTATTCACTTTAAAATTAATGTAAGTTTTCAAGCTTTAAAGCAGTGTATATGTCCCTGTAAACATAGTGACTTTAAAACTAATGTAAGTTTTCAAGCTTAAACCAGTGTAAATGTCTATGTGAAAATATTCATTTTAAAGTAATGGAAGTTTCAAACTTTTCAATCAGTGTAAACATAAATGAAAACATATTCAATTTATATTGTGAACACTTTTCAATCAGTGGAGATGTATATGTAAACAGACTCTATCTGTATTATTAACCTTTTCATTTAAATATAAGGCAACTATGAAAGCTATTCTATTTAAATGTAAAGAAAGTTTATCCCGAGGGATTAAATTTAATTCTCATCGAGGGTAAAGTCTGAGTAATTGGGATGGTGGTATGGAAGATAGGAACCCATAATTATGGGGTGGGAAACGCAATACTCAGACGAGCGTTTCGTTCTATTCTTTTACCATAGTTACTGGTGGTACCAGCAGAAAGTATCATCTCTGGAACAAGAAGGGAACCGTTGCATAAGCTTTAAGACGCAGGACCCACGTGGTAGACTCTCCTTGACGTTTCTGGGAAACGAGCTACCCCAAGAACCTTAATCAGAGACGAGCGCGAGCAGAGTGAAAAGAACCAACCCATAAGAAGGAGCAGAACCAACATTGGCAGCTAAGTTCAAATATATGCTGCCACTTGAACTTCTTGTAACATCTCACGTTCCCTAAAGACTGTGATGATAACTTTCGTGATCCATAACTATTCAAATTATTTCCAACTGTTAAAACCTAAAGTGATTATTAAATTTTGTAATTTGAAATGTTAACATTTAACTTCGATTTAATCATTTTAAAGTTACTGCATGTTTGTCTCAGTCAAATTATTACACACACTTTAAACAGAGCTATACTAAAATAACAGAATTCCACTGAGTAAATCAGGGGTGGGGGCTTCAACGAGCTGAAAGTAATAAGTGCTTAAATCCTTCACAAAAGCGTCGGCAGAATTACAGAGTTAACATACTCAGCCAAAGCAGTATTGTTCTCGCTTATTCTAAATATCTTGTGAAGACTCCCTTTGTAATCACCCTTCTATTTACATATCTGCCAAGAGTAATCTTGTGCTAAGGTAGATACCTTTGAAGCCCATATTAGATACTCTCGAGTGTTGGCCACTGTTGGAACACTACTGCAAAGCAGGGGAGGCAATACTCTCACAGTTGCTACGGTAGAATATGGGCGTTAATGCCCATCAAGAAATAGAAAATGTCAAGGCAAGATGTTTGTCTACGCAAGAAGAATCTGTCAGTCAAGTTAGCCGTTGACTTCCCTCAGCTAGAGATACTTTTCAAGGTCTGTCAAAACTGAGCCCTGTGATAATTTTGAACAAGGCTTCAGGGCCCATATTTTCAGTTACCTTTTATACACATTGCAGAAAACAACATCATCTCACTAGAATAGCAATACAGAAAAATAACTCTTGTTGATTGGAGAGAAGAACCACAATTCAAGAAAGTTGGTGTCCCAACAGAAAGTGAGCTGTTTTTGATTGGTCTACTCCAACATAAGACATTTAAAGAGCTCGCCGCATATATCTAATAACCTCAGACAGTAATGCTGTAGTTGAGAGGATATTCTCTCTTGTACCATCAATTAAGATAAAAGCGAGAAATAGAATGCAGTTGCATCTGCTTGGCGCTATTGGAAGAATCAGAGCCTAACTGCTGTTTTCGAATAAATGTTGTAAGGGCGTCACTGCATCGTCAAAAATGTTAAAACACTATACTTCTGACAAAGTTTATGGCGAAGGTTCCAGCGGGATGTCATTGATGACCTTGATCTGGAGCTTTGTTTATGATGTGAGTATGAATAATCTACTTAATAGTTTGGCTTTTTAAAGGCTTTATTAAAAAGCGTTTAGTTTTTTTGTTTGTTTATTTTTGTGGCTTTATTTGTGAAGGTGTTTCGCTTTTTTTTTTCACAATTTTCATCTGGCGACCCAGGCCGGATTGTCGTAGATTTTTTGGATAGGTATTTAAGATCAATTATGGTCCCGTCTGAATAGAACTAGAACAGGTGATAGCTCAGTGGGAGATAAGGTAAAGAAATAGATTTTTCACGAGTGAAATGGTGAAAGGTAAAGTCTGTCCCTGGATTTGAGAGATAATCTAATCCAGCCTATCGGTCACGACTGAGATTATTAGATCAGACAGTTTTCCTATATATATATATATATATATATATATATATATATATATATATATATATATATATATATATATATATATATAAAACCACTCACCTCTACACACACACACACACACAGATAAGTGACGACAATTAGACGCACAAACGTGAAAACTATCTTAATGGATGTAGGGATATGTTGGGATGAGCTGACCAACACATGTAAATAATGTTTATATAAATTTTATTTATCATACAGAACTTCACAACAGCAATATTTTGAATATCAATCAAATACAAATACACATAAGTTAATGAATTAATTAAAGAGTTAGACTCATAGGTGTAATCCTCCCTCCCTCTGTTGAGAGAAGATCCCGTTAGAAGAAAGTTATTAACCCCCAAAGAGTCAAAGATTTAGACGCTATGGTCTAGGATTTCCCTCTACAGTAAAGAACAGAGTTTATACGTTAATCTATTCTGAAAGGGACAGTGTTAACAAAACTTACACATTTAAATAACCAACGTGAGTACATGGATTCTACAAGATATATATATATATATATATATATATATATATATATATATATATATATATATATATATATATATATATATATATATATATATATATATATATATATATATGAGGATTTTTCAGTCATCCGTCCTCTCTTCTCAGACAACCGTGGCCACGGGCATTCTTTCTTACCTAATACTTGTGTTGTATCTTCTGGAACAATCTTTAGGGGACACACACACAGCAAATCCAGTGTTATTTTTGGAAAAGAGAACCCCAGCTCCTCAAAGACAGGTTAACTTCACTTCTCCGGGAAGTGTTCTTTGTTATTTTTATTTAGGATTACTGTTTATGTCACATTTAATTTGTCCAGGTAAGAAATTTAACAGCGCTCACAGTGTCAATAGCTTGAAGTTTCCAGTACATAGGAAATGTCAGGTTGGTAACTTCTCTCAGTATAAAATTCTTTGTCACACCACAAATGGTCAAACGTCGGGAAATGTTAAAGTTTGTTAGGTCGCCGCAACGGGCTGACTGTAAATGAAATTGGAACAGAAATCTGGATCTATATGCCCAGTTACAAAGTCACTCTTAATGTTCTTTGGGTTGGTATTGTGTCTCTTTCTGGGTGTAAACACAACCTCAGACAGGTTTACCTTGAGAAACCTAGATACTAATTAAATTTGTTCTTTTGTATGGTTACTCTCAGATTTATATGGAAGCCGCTGGTAAGGTTTAGGGTTTGACCCAATACTGTGTAAAGGAGAAAAAAATACAAATACTTAACCATAATATAGTATTCTCAATACTATCCTTAACCCGCGTAAAATATAATATTTTTATCCACGTCGGTTATTTAACTTTATATTATAAACTACAAGCTTAGAGCTTGTCTTATCGTTTAAAAAACTCTCGTGAAATAAATTCTAGTCATTTAAAAACTTAATCATCATGAATTAGAAATAAATATATATTTCGTCAATACTCATAATGAACAGTGCATTTAATAGTCGGTTAAAATATTCTCTGACTGGTTACTAGCAATTAATTAAATTTATTTTATAGCTGGCATAGTTTAGCTAGAAATTATTATTTGTTCTGCTAGCCACTGTAACACAGTAAAACCTAGAGAAATATAAATGACGGACCTATCTAGTAAATCACTCTGCACAGGAAAAAAACTAGTAAAATATAATTGACGATTTTACCACTTAGATCACTCAAAAATAAAAGTAAATATAATTACCTTCACACAAACTTCTAAGCCTATCTCCAACGAAAAACTAAGAAACTTCACTGATACAGGGGATTCTAGAAATCGAAGCTAGATGTCTTTAAAATCTGTGGAGTACTGAATAATGGATTTTAAAAGCTGGAGAATATATATTAAATTTCCAGAACTTCGCTCGTACTTGCTAGATATGACACCTTCACTCAGATCTCGGCTTTTCCTCGTTCGAACTGCGAATCTGAGGAATTTTTCACGCCTTTTACCGCTCACAGACCCTGGCCATCGAGCAAAATCGAGCGAAGCATGTCCTATGATTTGGCGATTCGCCATGTTTAATTACCTTTCAAACGAACGATTCAGGGGAAGGTAATAGAAATTGTCTGCCCTTGGTTCAAAATTATCTACTCAAATTATTTCCCCTGATCACTGTCTAACGAAAAATACGTTTAAACTTATCGCCACCTTCCTCTGTTACGTCTCCCTCTGTCTGATCTTATTACAACGCTTTTTCAATCGCTGGCGTTAAAAATTACAGGTAACCGGCTCAGCGTTAGCTAATTAGGTCTGCTGGTAAACCATCATCAAAGGAAATAGCGAACAGCAATAAAATATGCGTGTTAAATTAGAAAAAGAGACAGATCTCTGAGTGTAGGAGGGTTTTTTGTTATCAAACGTGCGTAGGTGAAAGAAAAAATGTAGATGATGAAATAGATATATGAAAGCTATTATCATAATGTCATACGGATGTACAGTTTGAGATGCAGTTGGCATAAACCAAAACACTTAACATATGAGTGTGAGAATTTTATGCAGAGGTTCTAAAAACATAAGAGCCTTTTTGAAATTTCGAATGACGTTTTATAGTTACGGAGAACTTAATTTGACGAATAACCAAGAACACTGAACATTGGTACGTGAAAATTTTAGCAAAGTACTGGCGTAGTATAGATGGGTAACTTATCGGGAGGTGAGAGTTTTGGTGTACGTAGGAATTACAGCGTGACACGGTTAGGAAAATTTGATTGAATGTAATATCTGTCAAGTGATCAATCACAGTTTGATAGACAAGAGTCAGAAATGGACATATAACCTGTGTTTGCGCTGGAAGATTAAGAGAGCGCAGCGAGGCCAACCGAAGTAGTTAGTAGGATCTAGAGCTCTCCAAGACCTTTAGATGTAGTTATAGCATTAAAGATTTCAAAGAAAAAAGACTTAAAACAAATAAGACAAGCTGTAGACATGGGCACTCCAAGAATTCAGGTTGCCCCCCAGAAACCGACCCCGATCTCATATAGAAGCCAAGACTGATTGTTTTTCAGCCTATGTGAGAACATGGTTTTCGATAATGTGTAAACAAGATTACCGTTCAGAAGGTGTTTCGGGTAAACAGCTGTTTTCGCCAAGACAAGTAGTAATAACTAGTGATATAATAACTTCATTTTTTGTTTGTTTGTTTGTTGCGAAAGTAACAAATGAACTGATTTTAGGATATGAACCACATCAACGATTCTCCAAAGACTAATTATCCAGTTTCTGAAGAGGTCCATAAACATGAAGTTGAAGACGAATTAGAAGATGTAATATTTAAATTGACAAACACATTATTAGTTGTAGGATTGAAGCCAATTACTTTGTTTGTAGAACCATCAAATGAGCCAGAAGACCTCTCTAAACAATCTGGAAATTGTATATTCGAACAGAAATGCCTACTGATGAATTAACACCTCTTACAAGAAGAGACTATTTTAGTATATCAAATGTATTTCATGATTTGGAGTAGTAGTGGCTAAGAGGTATGGCGTCCACTTCTAATTCTAAAGGTACCAAGTTCGTTGCCAGTACAGAGAATGTAAATGATGGAATGTTTCGTTAAAACCAGTGGTTCCTAGTGATATCATAATCCCTCTGATCTCCTGGGTGTTGAGATCTGATGTCTAGCCTTCTCTGATATCCTGGGTGTTGAGATCTGATGTTTAGCCCTCTCTGATATCCTGGGTGTTGAGATCTGATGTCTAGCCTTCTCTGATATCCTGGGTGTTGAGATCTGATGTTTAGCCCTCTCTGATATCCTGGGTGTTGAGATCTGATGTCTAGCCTTCTCTGATATCCTGGGTGTTGAGATCTGATTTCTAGATTATCCTGGGTGTTGAGATCGGATGTCTAGCCTTCTCTGATATCCTGGGTGTTGAGATCTGATGTCTAGCCTTCTCTGATATCCTGGGTGTTGAGATCTGATTTCTAGATTATCCTGGGTGTTGAGATCGGATGTCTAGCCTTCTCTGATATCCTGGGTGTTGAGATCTGATGTCTAGCCTTCTCTGATATCCTGGGTGTTGAGATCTGATGTCTAGCCTTCTCTGATATCCTGGGTGTTGAGATCTGATGTCTCGCATTCTCTGATATCCTGGGTGTTGAGATCTGATGTCTAGCCTCCTCTGATATCCTGGGTGTTGATATCTGATGTCTAGCCTTCTCTGATATCCTGGGTGTTGAGATCGGATGTCTAGCCTTCTCTGATATCCTGGGTGTTGTGATCTGATGTCTAGCCTTCTCTGATATCCTGGGTGTTGAGATCTGATGTCTAGCCTTCTCTGATATTCTGGGTGTTGAGATCTGATAACTAGCCTTCTCTGATATCCTGGGTGTTGAGATCTGATGTCTAGCTTTCTCTGATATCCTGGGTGTTGAGATCTGATGTCTAGCTTTCTCTGATATCCTGGGTGTTGAGATCGGATGTCTAGCCTTCTCTGATATCCTGGGTGTTGAGATCTGATGTCTAGCCTTCTCTGATATCCTGGGTGTTGAGATCGGATGTCTAGCCTTCTCTGATATCCTGGGTGTTGAGATCGGATGTCTAGCCTTCTCTGATATCCTGGGTATTGAGATCTGATGTCTAGCCTTCTCTGATATCCTGGGTGTTGAGATATGATGTCTAGTCTTCTCTGATATCTTGGGTGTTGAGATCGGATGTCTAGCCTTCTCTGATATCCTGGGTGTTGAGATCGGATGTCTAGCCTTCTCTGATATCCTGGGTGTTGAGATCTGATGTCTAGCCTTCTCTGATATCCTGGGTGTTGAGATCGGATGTCTAGCCTTCTCTGATATCCTGGGTGTTGAGATCTGATGTCTAGCCTTCTCTGATATCCTGGGTGTTGAGATCGGATGTCTAGCCTTCTCTGATATCCTGGGTGTTGAGATCGGATGTCTAGCCTTCTCTGATATTCTGGGTGTTGAGATCTGATGTCTAGCCTTCTCTGATATCCTGGGTGTTGAGATCTGATGTCTAGCCTTCTCTGATATCCTGGGTGTTGAGATCTGATGTCTAGCCTTCTTTGATATCCTGGGTGTTGAGATCTGATGTCTAGCCTTCTCTGATATCCTGGGTGTTGTGATCGGATGTCTAGCCTTCTCTGATATCCTGGGTGTTGAGATCTGATGTCTAGCCTTCTCTGATATCTTGGGTGTTGAGATCTGATGTCTAGCCTTCTCTGATATCATGGATGTTGAGATCTGATGTCTAGCTTTCTTTGATATCCTGGGTGTTGAGATCTGATGTCTAGCCTTCTCTGATATCCTGGGTGTTGAGATCGGATGTCTAGCCTTCTCTGATATCCTGGGTGTTGAGATCTGATGTCTAGCCTTCTCTGATATCCTGGGTGTTGAGATCTGATGTCTAGCCTTCTCTGATATCCTGGGTGTTGAGATCTGATGTTTAGCCTTATCAGATATCCTGGGTGTTGAGATCTGATGTCTAGCCTTCTCTGATATCCTGGGTGTTGAGATCGGATGTCTAGCCTTCTCTGATATGATGGGTGTTGAGATCTGATGTCTAGCCTTCTCTGATATCCTGGGTGTTGAGATCGGATGTCTAGCCTTCTCTGATATCCTGGGTGTTGAGATCGGATGTCTAGCCTTCTCTGATATCCTGGGTGTTGAGATCTGATGTATAGCCTTCTCTGATATCCTGGGGGTTGAGATCTGATGTCTAGCCTTCTCTGATATCCTTGGTGTTGAGATTGGATGTCTAGCCTTCTCTGATATCCTGGGTGTTGAGATCTGATGTCTAGCCTTCTCTGATATCCTGGGTGTTGAGATCGGATGTCTAGCTTTCTCTGATATCCTGGGTGTTGAGATATGATGTCTAGCCTTCTCTGATATCCTGGGTGTTGAGATCTGATGTCTAGCCTTCTCTGATATCCTGGGTGTTGAGATCTGATGTCTAGCCTTCTCTGATATCCTGGGTGTTGAGATCTGATGTCTAGCCTTCTCTGATATCCTGGGTGTTGAGATCTGATGTCTAGCCTTCTCTGATATCCTGGGTGTTGAGATCTGATGTCTAGCCTTCTCTGATATCCTGGGTGTTGAGATCGGATGTCTAGCCTTCTCTGATATCCTGGTTGTTGAGATCGGATGTCTAGCCTTCTCTGATATCCTGGGTGTTGAGATCGGATGTCTAGCCTTCTCTGATATCCTGGGTGTTGAGATCTGATGTCATGCCTTCTCTGATATCCTGGGTGTTGAGATCGGATGTCTAGCTTTCTCTGATATCCTGGGTGTTGAGATCGGATGTCTAGCCTTCTCTGATATCCTGGTTGTTGAGATCAGATGTCTAGCCTTCTCTGATATCCTGGGTGTTGAGATCGGATGTCTAGCCTTCTCTGATATCCTGGGTGTTGAGATCGGATGTCTAGCCTTCTCTGATATCCTGGGTGTTGAGATCGGATGTCTATCCTTCTCTGAATCCTGGGTGTTGAGATCGGATGTCTAGCCTTCTCTGATATCCTGGGTGTTGAGATCGGATGTCTAGCCTTCTCTGATAAGGGTGAAAACAAGGAGGTCCAGTTGCAAGTTAAAAATACCTCGCCAGTTGGAAATCGTAAAGAGTAGGCCATACGACTCTGGCAACATTTAAAAAAATTATGAAACCTACCCACTACAAAAATACTTATATAATGTATGATTCCTGTATACACATATTGGGATCATCGCCGGTGTTACGGAGTTCGTGCACTGTGCTGGGATCCTCCTTGTGTGATCTAATGGAGGAGATCGGAGCACTGATGGAGTTGTCCGTGTGGAATGAAGAAGGTCCTTAAAACCAAAAACCACTCTATCAAAAGAAATCCAGAGACGTATAAGCAAACAACTAATGAAAGAACGTGATGACCTGACTGACAGATACAGCAGAATGCTCTAGCCTCCAAGTAGAAGACAATCAGGAGTAGATCATTAGTTTTTAGTTCTTGAAATTTGTGTTCAATATAAGACACTTGCTGTGTTTTGGTGATCTTCAAATTAAAAAAACAGAAAAAAGAAGATAAACTAGTTTGTTTGAATTTTTGAGGAAACATTTCTTCAAGACAGTCTCGTGAAAAAATTATGTTATTGCAATTTATGTTAGTGAAATTTGTTTTAGTGGAAGTATGGCGTGTGCAAGGTTACTCAGATAACAACCTGGACAATGAGCTTTCTAATCCCCTCGGACAAGAAAATGGCTATTAACATCTGGGGTGTTTAGACCTGCAGACACCTAGAAACTACAAACTTAAAAATCACGAGAACCATTGTCACATAAGATTTAAAAATGTGCCACTTCACACAGAAATAAGGCACTATCACATAGATGTGAGTCAGTACCGCATTGACACAAGATTAGAATTAGTGCCGTGAAAAGGCACAGTTACAAGAGATCGGCAGACGACGCTATTCTGAACCAGATCAGAAATAGGAATGGCGGATTATTTTTTTCTGATACGCATGGCGGGACTAAAAAAAAACTATTATTATTAATTTGCTTCGTGCTAAAATTCAGAAGCGAAACGAAACTGCTCTTGCTGTTGCATCATCCGACATTGCATTAACATTATTAGAAGAATATCAAAAGGCTGATGCAGCCCTTAAACTACTCTTAAACCCTGCACTTTTACAGTCTCCGATTTGTAACCTTAGCAAGATTTTTGGTCAAACTCTCGTGCTAAAATCGTGCAAAGTCACTGTAAGGGTTGAGTATTATGTCACACACGACAATTTTTAATCCAGACTCTGCAGGATGTGAGTCCGCGTTCAATAATAAGAGTTGTGGTGGTGCTTGCAGGTGGCTTTAGGCAAAACTATACCAGTTATTCCACGATTAACACCAGTGGGCGCACAAAAGTGTTACACCAAAGCATCATATTTTTGCAGAAACTAAGGAAATGGGACTTACCACAAATATACAAATTACATGACAGCAAAAAGATTTGCCGTGGTGACGGCATATCTTACAGCTCCCACAGCTAGTCTGATTCCTTTTCCATCGGATTTTCGAAAAGTTAGCTAAAACATTACAAAACAACGTTTTCACTAACATTGGCAGCAACTTTAGAAACCATAAATGGCTTTGCAAGCTAACAATTCAGAGCCTTAAAGATGACAACGTCAGCAATATCAACCTCGAAATACAGAATCACCTGCCTAACGCTCCCAGATATACTAATCCATCGACTTTGTCCTAATTAGCCAACCGGCAATTATGTTCCTCAACTCTGTGGAAACACCTGGAATGTCGTCGCACAACTTAATTATAAAAATTGGAATACATATAATACTAGTGAGCGGTCTTTATTCGCCGAAACTGTGTGTAATGGAAACACACAATGAGTCAAGAACATTGTGTGTAATGGAAACACACAATGAGTCAAAGAACATTGTGTGTAATGGAAACACACAATGAGTCAAGAACATTGTGCCAAACGTAATAGAAGCGAAAATATGAACAGACTGTGTCCGTTGAGAGGATGTATTTATTCCCCTCTTTCTTGATGTTTCTACTTCTTTATTTTTCACCTAAAACATACTTTTATGTGTATTATATATATGTACAGGCAAGATATAAGGAGAAGAGGCGGCAGATTGACTAGCCAAGGAAGGCAGATGCAAAATAAATTCAAACTGAAGACCGTAAAATATATGAAGAGATAGAGCAAAAAGTAAGAAATAAGCAAACACAAATTACAAAGATTATACACATTGTCAGATATAACAGAAGCATACAGGTAATGGATAGGTTGGCACTATGACATGAGAAGAGATCAAGAAGAAGACTGAAATAAAGCATAAAAGATCGATACCTGTGGGACGGATTGCCAAAACCCCGAGACACGGCACCTGGCGTGATTTGACACTACTATTTTCAGGTTGAGAACATGTCACTGCAGACTCAGATACTAACTGTGCAACAAATTACAAATCGAACAGACACATGGTTTGTCCGTGTGGGGAAGACAAGTACATAGTACGACGTGTCATCTATGACTGTCGGCTTCACCAGAAGCACAGACTGGCAGTTGCGCCTTCACTAACCACATTGGGGAAGAAAATACATGGTAATGAGAAAAGCTTGCGACAGCCAACTCTGTGATAATCACAGATGTGGTTATTTAAAACAAACGACAACGAAAAAGAAGAACCATCACAGCAAGCCTGTAACCACAGATCTAGCTTAATGATAAGTATACAAAAGGAAAGGAAATTAACGATAAAAAGTTACAAAAAGTCGCGAATGCTGACGCTAGTAAAGGTTACGCACCTGACCTATGGGGAAACATTACCTGAAATAAAGTTATAATTAAAAGTATTAAATCACAGGTAAATATGAGCGGAAATAAACAGGATTCATCTTCAACTTGCTAGTTATGAAAAGAAATGTATCGATTGTGATTACCAGCTTTAATTAAACAACGTAAATGAACATACTTGTCAGGACAGGCGCTTCATTGTCATATTAACAACATACATCTCAATGAAGCAAAAGTCATAAATCAATGTGAAACAAAATTTATACTTCAAAGGAGATACGTAGCAATTATAAATTTTAAAAAAAAACACCATTTGATCTATGCACACATTAAAAAAGATTTTAAGGGCGAGTTTGTATTTATTTTCTACGAGACCACAGCGTCGGTCTTAATTATTACTTCTCCATTATTGTCCAACGCAACAGATTACTAAATCGATAAAGTACAAACAAAGTTATAAATGTTACGAAACATAATCATATGTTGCTACTAAACAAAAGATAGCACTGAAGTCTATTTCACGATAGGTGCATTGAGTGAGCAGAGCGCGGAGTCTGTAGTTGAGAGAAGCAATAAACATAGTTGATGGGGTAGTTCTCCTTAACACGTCATCATCCACGAGGCAAATGAAGTTCAGCTTTGATAATATTTTGAAATGGAAGACTATAATCATGAACGCAAGCATGAAGAGGATACCAACAGTGAAAGAATGAATAACTCTCAAATTCTTGGAGATGACGTCATGGCATACATTCACATCTCTCTAAACATAACCGTCTGATCCATCATTTCTGTTGTTGGTATTATCACAAACTTCCTGAATATGATCACCTTCACAAAGCTTGGTCTCAAAGACAGCATGAGTGTTGGACTTTTTGCTCTCTCCTTTACCGACCTTCTTGTTACAGGTGCACAACTCGCCAATTGTGTCTGTTACCTAACAGATCTCCTGTTGCCAAAGATTCCTTTTGACTTTTGGTCTCTAGGTTATTATGTTTTCGGATGGGCGATTACCACTACATACCTAATTTCATGTTGGGTCACTGCCATGATATCTATAGAAAGATGTATGTGTGTGGTTTTTCCATTTAAAGTAAAGCAGATCTTTACAAGAGCTCGTTGTGTAACCATCATATTAACAATTTATTTTTTACACATTGCCATCATTTTGCCTACCTTCGTTATACATAACACACAGCGGACTGATAGTGGGCTACCACCTACGAATAGCAATTGTACCGAGACATCAATCCTCGTTGTCAAAGTTACATTCAACCAAGACATAGCTTACTTCGCAAAGATAGTTGACCTTACAGTCGGTGTGTTCCTGTCGTTTTTATCCCAAGCTGTAGTCTCTGTCAGTGCAGTGTGGATGGGATATTCGTTAGAAGCCACATCCAGAGTTCGACACAAATCCACTGCCATAAACTCGAGCCCTCGGTCACTGCCTACTAAGTCGTCACTAACATTATCAAATCGCGAGAGGAGACTTCTGAAAGTCGTCTTGTCTCTTGCCACTATATTAACGGTATGTCGCGTGCCTCAGTTAATAATTGCGACGGCGTATTTCTCAGTACCAGGCATGAACTCAGGAAACACTGACTAACAAAAAAAAACTTTTTTTTTCTTTCTCTAACATTTCTATGTTTTTCTGGTCAATTTTAATGCGCTGTTTTTAAATCTGCAAACCGTTTTTCTCTATCAGGTCGGGATCTCTAGAAATACGCAATTGAAGTTTTTTAACAACACATACCGTATTACAACATCATTCGTACAAGAAGTATAACAGTTATGTAGGCTTGAATTTCTTTGCAGTCGACTTTCGTCGGTGAATGGCATGTGGTACATCGCGATGAAGCATCCAACAATAATCGACAAGCATGGTCACACTCCACCGTCCTTGATAACGTGACTCCATTACGGCGATATCTTGATGGAATCATTCTCCATGTTCATCGCTGACTTCGCCAAGGTTGTCAGGGAAAAAGTTAAGATGCGAATCGAGCAAATGGATTTTGAGGGACATGTTACAGCCCATAATTATGTATGCATCTATGCACTGCTTAACAATATGCAACATAGTCGACAGATTTGTGATTTTCCAGAAAGTTATCGACGATCGATTTGAATGCCATCCATGCGCGAAGTTCACTACCATGTAACAAGTTCTCGAATTGTTTGTCTGCAATAACTTTCCTAATCTGAGGTCCTACAAAGATACCTTCCTTTATCTTTGCATCGCTAACTTGCGGAAACTTTTCTCGAAGATAAGTGAAAGCTTTGCTCGTTTTATCTAACGCTTTTACAAAATTCTTCATGAGCCCCAACTTTATATGTAACAGTGGTAAAATGAAGGTGTCTTTGTTAACTAATGGCTCGCGTATTACATTTTTATGCCCGAGCTGCATACGATCCCGGATAGGCCACACCTTTCTTGCATAATGTTCCTGTCTGTTGCGGCTGTCCCATTCACATCGGAAGCAACAAAATTTTGTATACCCAGTCTGCACGCCCGTGAGAATTGCAATGACCTTTAGGTCTCCACAAATCCGCCATTGGTAGTCATTGTACTTTATTTTTTCCAAACGTATAGCCATATTGTCATAAGTTTCTTTCATATGAACAGAGTAGGCGACTGGAATTGATGAAAAAAATTTTCTGTTATGCAATAACACGGCTTTTAGACTAGTTTTGGAAGAATCGATGAAAAATCGCCATTCGTTGACTATGTGCTCATGACCGTTTACATCTTTGCAATAGCAAATGTCATCATCCATCTCAAAGTATTGAACAAGTTCTCTGTGTCTATGACGAAATTTAGATATCGGAGTATTGGGCGCTAAAAGATTCCATTCTTTGAGTCGCGAACCGAGTAATTCCGCTTGTCCTTTAGTAAAAGCGAGATCACGTATTAGATCTGAAAGCTCTGAATGGTTAATTAAGTAAACACCATCATTCACCGGTATGTAAGCTGAGTCAGAATTAGTTTCTAAAGCAGGTAAACTATCACTATCTGATGGTTCATTTACGTCCAACGGATATTGTTCTGGTGGTACTTGGATCGGACACGTGATTGGATCATGAGGCACTGGTTTCGAAACCGATTCAATATTTGGATAAACCACAGACTTTCTAGTTTTAAAAGTGAAACCATGGATATTTGTCAAGCAGAAGTAACAATCAGTAGTGTGATTTGTATGTTCACGCCATATTACTGGCACGCCAAAAGGCATCGACTTATGCTTCGGCGATTTTCGTAACCAACCTGCCAATGTATCGATTAAACCGCATTTGGCTTCCAAGATTTATTTGCATCATCAACTTTTGAATCGAAATAAAGTTCATATGCTATCTTTAGTAATGGTGTAAAGTTTTTCTGGTCAACACGATCGGTAAAATATCCGCACACGTAACAGAACAGATCAGCCGAATTTCTACAACTTCTAGAAGCCATATTTTGCTCAGAATTATTTCAAAATACAGTAACTATTTGAAAAATCGCGTAACTTATGTCATGCATCTTTTAACAGTATAAAAAGTAGAATTATGTTGCTTTTTATTAATTTTTAATAAGTTATATAGTAAAAATGAAACGGAGCAAATAACGGTTTCCCAAAAATATATTTATTCACAAATATCTTAAGAACCCGACGTGATAGAGATAAACGGATTTCAGATTTGAAATCAACGCAAGAAACTGACCCAAGAACACTTATTCTTATATAAGAAAGAAAAATGTTGTTTGTCAGTGAAATCAGAAAAATCTCAACACTACCATGTGGGCAGTAACGTCCACATTTAGTTCTCTGGGATGTTCCTGCAATGTCGTTGTGTACCTAAAACTTAATACTAACTACCGACGTCTGTTCTGGCAATATTTTGGATGGCACACTTAAACCTGGACGAGAAGAACACAGTAAAGTTTCGAGGATCGGTGTGTAGCTCACATCGACCTACATTTCCTGCTATATTTTATTTGACCTCCTTTGACCTCTCACACACAAATAAAATCTTTTATGTAAGTAATATTATATTTTAGTCAGAAATGACAATGATCATCAAAAGCAAGAGAGTAACAAAGCAATTATTTCACCAGCACCTTGCCTGAAGATCACTTTTCTTTCACGTGCCGTTACAATTAAACCACGGAACACAGAGGCTGCAGGACAAAAGATAATCGCAGATGCATCATCATTTTTATTAACGACCATGCTGATGTCATGCATAAACAACCAGTTACTCCATGATCAGTACCAGCGGACTAGCTCAACGGTTGCCTCAAAGAAAGTGTGACTCATCACCATTACGCGTCCAATTACTTGCTCATCATCTGTTGAGTCTCACGTATGGCAAATTTCCCATGGATCCTAAAACCAATCTGATTTAATATCCATAAGATTTTTAGCAAATGTGACCGGATGGCCTACGTTAACGCAAGCTATCACGTTAACATTAGAAATAAGAATAGTAAAAGTACTTGAGCAAGTCTAAAAGACCAGAGTACTTGGGCAAGACTAGCAAGTAACAAAAACAGCACTTGTCGAACAGAAGAACCAACGAAATCGTCTATGGCTCTTGGTCGAATACTATAAAAAAGGGAGTTCAGTAATACAGTTCAGTCATGCAGAAGTTACTACGCGTCAGTCTTCGACCTTAGTGAGTCCCCCTTTAGAAGGTTGTGTGATTAACCTTTGGTCGAAGTAAAACTGAAAGCTTCAAAGATTTTCAAGATATAATATTTTAGGCGATGGTTTCCAGTTTTGCAAGTATTAATTCGGTTTGTATGTTCTCGATTTATAGTAGAATGATTACTCAGCTATGTGAATAATAATTGAGATTCTAGTCGAAGCCTATCCATATCTACAGAAGAGTTCGAGCAAACGTTATATTTATGATGATGTCCTTTACAAAGGCATCCAGATTTATTTAGCCAACAAGCGATCTGGCCGCTGGTAGCCAGTATATTGAGTCGTGTAATTGATCATTGCTGTTAGTCCCGTTGGACTCCATTAATAAACAGTTCTTTATGATTTATGGCTATTGCTTACTCGTGTGTGTTGGATATGGAAGCATTAATAGGATACGAATGATCACTGACAACCTGCTGTGAGTATAAAAGGATCTGGTCTCGAATAAAATTCAATTGAGCGATTACATTTCTGGCAGTCGCCAGTTACCACTCAAAAGATAGATCTGTGAAATAATAAACACAACGACCACTTGGAAATTTATAACAAAGAACTAAGAAGAAATATTCACCACCTGTCACAGAAGGTTTTCACAGTGCCAAAGTTTGTCATGTAGGCGTGGTAGATTGCTGTTACTGTGACTTAAGATTACATAATGCAGTGATAAAATCGTTAGTCCAAATGTGACATAGATTACGTGGTGCCGTAACCAGCTCACGCCCTTGTCATTGTGATCGTACTTTGTATCCTGTAATTATCATGGACCTTCAAAGTGCCTCCGAGGCTCAAGCTCAACAACAAATGCGTCCATAGCAGATGTTACAGCCACATTTGTCGCAAAATCAACAACAAGGTGAACAACCTTAAAATATATCGTTGCCTAATGAATTAGAACCGGCAATGCAAGCGCTGATGCAGATTACGGAATCGCTTCATCAGGTAGATCACTATGCTAAGTTCCATTCAATTAGATCGATTGTTACACCATTTTCTGGAGACCCCGCACTTTTCTGCAAATGGCTTATTGACATGGATAAGTTCTCATCCATCATCGACGCCGCTACGGATTCCGACCGCAAGCGAGTTGCCTTTTTATCTTTTGATGGGTTGGTTACAGACTTTTTACGCCCTCGCAGTAAAGCCTTCCCACAAAAAGGGTTCGAAAGCCTTCGCAAGGAGTTGGTAAATCGATATTCAAACATCAAGACTCTCAGCATGCTTGGACGCTTTTAAGGAAGATAAAGCAAGAACGTAATGAGCCAGAGAAAATGTTTTGAGACCGGTTGCTCAACCTAGCCGAAGATGCCTTTTTAGGAGGTTCAATCCCTACGGAAGAATTAGAGCGACACTTAGTGGGCATATTCATTGATGGTTTGTGGGCAGACAATTTGAAACTCCACCTTTTGAGAAAAGATTCAAAGTCAATCACAGAAACACTTCAAACTGCAGTATACGAAGAGAATGTTCGGAAAAGGTTTCAGCACAGGATCGGCAGAGAACCACGATCAGGCTATCTTCCCGAACCAATGGAAGTCGACCATTATCGCCCAAGATGGGGGAGAGACAATGCAACCTTCAACGATCATCAACACTCATCTTATTCACACAATGTACGCCAAAATGACTCATTTCACAGGAAAGAAGACAAGAGACACAACCCACACTCTACCCCAGTGAATTCACATCCTTCTCCAGTTCACCATGTTAATCAGATTACATGTTACAACTGCGGGATGATTGGACATATCGCACGCAACTGCAGACAACAATCCCAGTATCGCAGTCGACAGCCATTCAACAATCCTCAACAAAGGACTTCCAACAATTATCCCCGTGGTCCAACTCAATTTGGTTCATCTCGGAATACCAATGACCACTTTCCGGTAAACGCTCGAACCACTCATTTGTGGAGCTACGCTTTACAACCAATAACACTAAGAAACAACATGGTACAAATTCAACTAACACGGATATATGACAAAACAACTGTGATGTAATACCTGACCCTAATTCATGCCTAATTACCATCGCACATAACACATACCGGGCACTTATTGATATTGGTGCTACTGTCAATCTAATTAGTGAAAAATTATATCACAAAATACATCGACATTTACGTTTTAGTCCTTCTCATACCTATATGGCTTCCGTAACAGAACAAGTATTGAAATCTATTGGTACCGCACATATCGACTTCTATATTGAATCACAACGACTTTGCCATCCATTCATCATCACAAGGTTCATGTCTAGGAACCTCGTTATCGGTCGGGACTTCTTTACCCAGCATGATGTCAGAATTTATTTCGATCTTCACAAAGTCAGAGTTAATGGAGAATATGTTCCACTGCAGGATGATGTGCATATAGCATCATTGGTTCGTTTAACGGCACCTGGTACCTTACTGCCCCAGTCACTTACATTAGTCAAGGGTAGAATAAAGACATCTCCATATAGGACAAACTGTTTGTATCAATGGACTTTCTGACACGGACATCAATGATGATCCTCATATTACCATCACCGACGGTATAGTTGAAGTCTACACTCATCGTGATTTCCACTTGATGATTGTTAATGCTTCAGGAAAGATGACATCCATTTATCGTAGTGCCATAATTGCACAAGTTAAAGCACAGAATCCTGCTTCTACTTCACCACAATTATCGGGCATACAGCTGCCACACACACAATGTGAAGATGTTCCTTTTAGTTCTCTCCATCATTCCCACTCCTCACGTATACCCCCCGCGACCTATCCCACGATATTCCTATGACTCATGTCCTGTAAACCATTGGCATAGAACGAGATATTATTCAAACCCGGCACAGAATGATTTGTATGATGGATATCGCCGTCAGAGATTTCGTGACTATCGAACGGTAGGTCAATCAACCGACTTCCACTCTTATGCTTACGCGGACATCATTGATCAAGATATTTTACGCTCTGCTTATAGACACCCCGGACAAAAGTTGTCATCACGAAACATGATATCTCATGGGGACGCTAGACGAAACTTGCGATATGCAAAGACCATGAATAATGATATCGGCAGGACTTTTAATAGACGAACTATTCCCACACAAGCTCATAGACACCCCTGTTTCCAAAGATGTGACGTTATTACCAGATCACATACACCTCGTCCACAAGCCAGGATTTTACCATCCACTAGAATAGACCAGTTGATCGAACAATTACATATGTGCGAACCACATATCCAGCGTTTACAACGATTTATTTGCAAACATAAGGATATCTTTACTCTTTCCGACATGGAGCTCGAGCAAACATCCACTGTCGCGATGGACATACCTACCACTACTGACGTTCCCATCCATCTTAAACCCTACCATTCCCCTTTAAAGGATCGGGAAATTGTAGAAAGAACTATTAATGAGATGCTAGATGCAGGAGTCATTGAAAGATCCCGCTCACAATGGTCCTCGCCGGTCATTATTGTCAACAAAAAGGACGGGTCACACAGATTTTGCTGTGACTATCGGGCGCTCAACAAGATTCTTCTTCTTCTTCCGTCCTTAGCCAAAGACCGACCAAGCAGTCAGAGGCCATCACGCCTTGTGGCGTCTTAAGGGCAACAGCAGATTGATTTTCTCTGTTGTAGTTTCCCATCACGCCTAGCGGCGTCTTTAGGGCAACAACAAATAGATCCATCTGCCGTTGTTTCCGTAATCGGTGTGACAAGCCAACGGGTGATCAGCCCATTGGGCGCTCAACAAGATTACGCGTACTATTTCCTATCCGCTACCACGAGTCGATGACATATTAGCCACCGATGGGAAGTCCACATGGTTCACCACCCTTGATGCACGCTCCGGGTTTTGGTGTATACCTATGACTCCAGATGCAAAGGAGAAATCTACGTTTTGCACCCACGTCGGCAGTTACACTTGGAATGTCATGCCGTTCGGTCTCAAAAGCAGTCCCGCGACTTACATGTAACTCATGGATGAAGTACTTCGAGGGATGCAAGACTTCGCCCTAGCGTATATTGATGATATTTTAATTCACACTGCTGGGTCCATTGACAATCATCTAGAACATGTTGAGAAAGTTTCTCAATGCCTTTGACAACACCACATCAAATTGAAGCTGAGCAAATGCACATTCCTAAAGGACGAAACTAAATATCTAGGATTTATTATCAACAGCAGGGGTATAAGACCTGATGACGATAAGGTAGCCGCCATTCGTGACATGCCCACTCCTAAAACGGTTCGACAAGTCAGAGGCTTTCTGGGTTGCTGTTCTTATTACCGCAAGCACATTATCAATTTTTCCCGTGCTGCTGCCCCATTAATAGATCTAACAAAGAAATATGCTAGATTTAGATGGAACGACACTTGTCAACTGGCTTTCAATTATTTGAAAAATTCTTTGACCGCCGTTCCTCTTCTAGCGCACCCAGATACGTCCAAACCCATGATCTTATATACGGACGCCTCCGATAATGCTGCAGGTGCCTGTCTAGTACAGAATTGCGACTCACATGAAGTTCCGATTCTGTCCCACATTCCAAACGAGAAACCAATTGCTTTTATTTCCCATGCCCTGATCCGCTCACAATGAAAATGGACCACTATTGAAAAGGAAGCGTTTGCGATCCATTACGCAAAACAAAAGTTGGACTTTTACTTACGGGGTACTATCATCACTGTCAAGACGGACCATCAGCTTCTAGTTAATTGGTTGTCTGAGACTAGAGAGCAAACTAAAAAACTTCAAACTTGCACTCTTAATGTACAGTCCTACGACATTCAGATAGAATACATTGCAGGCTCGCTTAACACATGTGCTGATCTATTGTCTAGAATTCCTTACCCTGTGGATACCCCAGATAAACCACTTACCACACGTACAAAAGCTGAATTAACTGACATTAACGACAATAGTACGGAAGTTAACCTTCTCGATTCTGCCCGAGTTAATGACACGACTCCGGAAGACATGCCTCTTATTGATGCAGACATTTCTACATCTAACATGCCATTGGAACAAGCCAAAGATCCTGTGCTTGCCAAATTGATCAAACAAGTGAAAATTGACCCCGGGAAAGGCAAACATTTCGTCATCCTTTCCGATGATGTCGTACTCTACTACGTTGATGAAAAGTCTGATATTACATTGAGAACGTGCATTCCTCATTATCTAGTTTCGAAAAGACTGATCCAATTTCACGATGAAAATGTACATTTAGGCAGAGACAAAACTTTGGATGCCATAAAAAGAAGATATTATTGGGACTCATTATCTCGAGACGTGATTGAGGAGGATACATCGAAGTGCAAGATCTGTAAGATACGTAACATGAAATTCACCAAAGTTCCCATCCAACAAATGTCTCCCTCTAATTTCCCCATGGAAGAAGTTAGTCTTGACTTATCTGGTCCCTACCCTGTCACTTTGTCAGGCAACAAATACATCCTCCATGTTGTTGACCAGTATTCTGCTTGGCCGGAATGCTTTCCTCTTAAAGACGCCACTTCCATTTCCCTCACTGATTTGTTCCTTACAGAATTTATTCCCAGACATGGTTACCCCACTAGAGTGATTACCGACAATGGTAAACAGTTCACAGGAAATCCGTTTCGATCGGCCTTGGAGACATTGTACATCAAGTACACAACGACTAGTTACTATCATCCTCAATCCAATGGGAGAAATGAACGCATGTATATTACGCTCCACGAAATTTGGCAAAGTATATTGCAAGGAACTCTCAATACTGGGACGTATATCTACACCATGCGTTGGAGCCATTGCGTTTTAATGTCAATGACACTACAGGATATTCACCATTCTTCTTCATCTATGGCCGAGAACCAGTATTCCCTATTGATCACTTACTCGCCCCTCGTCGGAAATATCTAGGAGAAAATCCAATTGAGATGATCCTTCAGCAGAAACATCGAGCACACTGTATAGCACATACGAATGCAACAAAGGCATTTAACAAACGTGCATTATTACGTAACAGGAATGCAACTCTGGATACTTTTGCTGTTGGTGATCATGTTTATTTTAAGAGGTACGTTCGGGATTCCAAGCTTGATGATCGTTGGCTAGACGGTTTCTGGGTCGTCGAACAGACGTCTACAAATTATATCCTATGGCACGAGAGACAGAATGTTACTACGAAAGCTCACGTATCCCAAATGAAATTAGATGATCACCGACCTGTTGAAATTCCACACCTTCGCTCCTCACAACCTGTCAGAAAATCCACCCTTTGCCATTATTCCTCCTCTCCCTCACTTGCCTCTAGCATTGATGACATGTCCCCACAACCAACTGCCCACACCTTAGTCAGAGATACGATAGAACGATATCGACGCGAACGAGATAACTCATCTGAAGAGGATGACATTCCCTTACAGGAGCTCCGACAACGGATCCAACACCGCAACGACCATCTACTCCATGGCAATGAACCACGGACAAAAGATACACCTCCAAACGTTAAACACTCTGGATTGATGCCATCCATAGTTATTGATCCACCACATTCATCAACTGTCCTTTCGGATTCTTCTGCCACCATCACAAAAAACTCATGGCGAGATATTACGCCTGACCAGACAACACATCTTGTAGCCTCTGATGATGATTCCTATATTGTTCTTATGGACACAAATTTCAGAACAGCCATTAAACGCCACTATTCGTCATCGTCTGACGATTCCGTTCCTTTAGCAAAGTTGATTCGTCCCTCACAGGAACATGTTCGTGTACAGATTTGCAGAAAGCGTCGTTCTATGCATTCCAACCGTCACGGCAGTACTGAACCATGTACTGCTAATCGTCAAGCTGCTCATTTCACAGCAACTGCTTCCCGTCCTAAAGGACACACGTACGATCATCGCTTGTCATCGAAGGAAATTGCCTTGTTGGAACTGGCACAAATGTTTCTTAACAAGCACTACCTTTATGCAATAATTTTTTTTTCTATTACAGGCTGACAATGCTTAGTCCCTTTCTTCTCTTAGCCTTGCAGTTTGCGATAGTCGTCCGCACCCAGACGTACTGCCAACTACTGTGGCGAGACGCAACATTATTTAAGAAAGTCAAAGATGTCTCCGACTCCTCCACATGGACTATTACTTTAGTCACCTCCCTGCAACCATTACGAACAGAGTTACAAGATATATTTCATTCTTTTGTTATGATTGAACAGTATATTACTGCGACTATGAAGCTTTATAGTAGATTGAATATTATTCCTTACGTTGATTTATTGGCTATGTCACATTGAGAATCAATACGGTTACGACAAACTCTCACTGTATTACAAACTAGATTTCAGGCTCTATGTAATGTACATAGATATCGCAGAGCTATCGTTCCTTTTGTAGAAAAGGCTCTCCAATTTTTATTTGGAACGTACACGGATGATAATATTATTAGTCTCACTTCGCAAGTGCGGACTATAGCTGCAAATCAACAGTTCATCCATCATGTTCTTAACGCCCGCCTCACAATTGTAAATAACACTTTTACGGCTGGTAATTCAAATCGGTTACATATTAATTTGTTGCAAGGTATTATTACACAACTTATACATTTTTCGGATTTTGCTATTTAGGGTTGCATAATACTACTCAACGTACTGATATATTTGTGCGAAATTTTTTCTATGTATTATGGATAAGACTAGTGATGTACTTTTTCATGTCACAAACACTATCACTACTTTTGAAAGCCACATAGACTCCTTACGTACACATCGTTTACCACCTACACTTTAACCTTACACGGACCTCCAGCTCCTCTTCACACAGATATCCTCTATACTCCAACATACATTACGTACACCATTGCTCAATGTTCACAATGTTTTATCTTTATACGATTATTTTTTTTAATGTTGATACTACATTATCGCACGACATGCTTTTGGTACTGGTCCACATTCCTTTAATGGTTATTGATAATACGTTTGCATTATATCGGATACATAACATTCTACACCTCTTCCATCTCACATATCATACGCTGCCACTTCTCGCTCACACCCCTTTGCAACATACGACATCTCCACATATGCTATTGCAATTAACCACGCACACACCCATTATGCATTTACTTTCACGTGACAATGCTGTTGATTGTATTATTAATACTTTTTGATTTTTGTGCGATTTGTCAGCCATTGTATCGTATCGGTAAAACATGTTCGTGCTCAATTGCTGTTTTTGTGAATGATTCCGTACAAACTCATGTACATGGTATCGTAGAATATTGTCCAGTTCGGAGTCTATTCAGATCTATAGAGTTCAACCAGTCGTCGTCACTCCTCCCTCCAGACATTCCATATGGACTCTACTATTAAGTTGTTTATTCGCTATTATCCTTGTCATATTTCTAGGATATATGTATCGCACTTATTGTCCACGATTACACACTAGCATGTCTTCGCACACTGCTGATACCGTTGAGATTCCTATTGATATGAAGTACGACGTCCCTGAAGTTATCCCATTACAGACTCTTCCTACTCCCCAACCTATTTCCACTCGCCTGTCATGCTATCCTACATTGTCCTTTCATTAAATGTTCATATTATTTGGCCCCGTTGTTTTTTGTGTAGGTCTATGCTGTGTTGCCAATTGTTGTCATAGCCAGGAGTGGAATTGAAGACAAGCTCTCAATATCTGACCCAATGCTCCTAAGGTGTGCGTAACACATAGCCTCTGACAACAAAAGTCCAGCTCCTAGCCTTCTCGTGGCGGCACAGTTTAATACTAACAGGAGAAGGGGCGAAGGGCGAGTGTCTGCCGCCTTAAAACCAGATTGCTCCAGGTACATTTTTGTATGTACCTGCAAGGATACTTGGAGAGGAGATGGGCACCGCCAAGTAAACCTCTTGCCCACTGAAATGCTATGATGGAAAGTCAACTCAGTAATATTATGCCGGATCGGCCGAGGCCCGGATTAACAACGACCGCGCTCTCATTGCCCCTTGAGAGTGTTAAGTCAGCGAATGGGGTACAAACCCCTGTTTTGAAACTTCCTAGAGAAAGTTATGTTGTTGGAACCTGGAATGTACGCACGCTATATGCGTGTGGAAAAGTCAGAGAACTAATGTTAGATGCTCGTGGGGAATCCTGGGCCTAGCAGAAATCAGATGGACAGGATTAGGTGAATTAATAACGGATGATGGTCACAACATTTGGTTTAGTGGAGATAACATCAGCATGGAGTAGGTTTTATTGTACATAAAGACAGAATGAACTCTGTCATCAGCTGCACCCCAGTAAATAGCAGGCTTATCACCATACGTATTGCAGCACATCCAAAGAACATCTCCACCATACAGGTATATGCTCCCACTACTGACTATGAGGATGATGCAATTGGTACATTTTATGAAAATCTGGATGAAACAATTAAGAAAATTCCAAAGAAAGATCTTCCCGTCATGCTAGGTGATTGGAATGCTAAAATAGGGCCAGATGCATACGGTCAGTGGGCTGGCACAGTGGAAAAATTTGGGACAGGAGAAACCAACGATTGAGGACTAAGGCTACTAGAATTTGCCAGCAACTATAAACTAACCCTTGCAAATACACTATTTCCACATAAGTTATCAAGAAGAACAACGTGGCATGCCCCGAAAACTGAGATACATGGCCAAAAAGATTTTATTCTTGAATCCAAAAGATTCAAGTTAAGTATTAATAAAGCCAACCCTAGGACTTTTCCTGGCGCCGACATTGGTAGTGATCACGGCATGGTGTTGATGACGCTCGAGCTTAAACTCAAAAAGAATTATAATCAAAACAGATGTTCTCAGTTAAGATTCAATTTAGACAAACTGAAAGATCCAGATATCGCGGGAATCTTTGAGGCAACTGTTGGAGGAAAATTTGCAGCTCTCAACATTCTGGAGGATGATATCAACTCAATCACAGAGAACATGAAAGACGTGCTCATTGAATCAGCAACAGGAATACTTTGTAAAATAAAGAAAATAAACAAACCATGGGTTACAGATGACATTCTGAAGTTATGAGATACACGGGGGAAGTGAAAAAGGTTAAGAAAGAGCAGCATGGCAATACAGTATGGTGAATAAAAATATTAGAAAGAAAATGAAACAGGCCAAAGAAAAATGGCTAGCTGATCAATGTGAGTCTATTAATACGGAGCTAATAAAAGGTAACAGCAAGGCAGCTTTCGACACATTAAGAAGACTATCAAAACCCCCAACAGCCCAGGGTAACTGTCATAGAAGATAGCAATTAGGCTCTGCTCAACGAAAAAACAGCTGAGAATGTGGACAGAATATTGTAAAGAATTATATAACTGTAAACTCGACCCCGACTATAGCATATTAAACAACATTAAGTGTGAAAACAGGGAACTCGAAAATACAGCAATATTACGGGAAGAAGTGGAAGAGGCTATATGTTCGATGAAAGGAGGGAAGTCACGGGGTGTGGATAATATCCCAGCAGAGCTCTTGAAATATGGAGGACCAGATATAGTAAAAATCATGACAACAATTTGCCAGAAGATATGGAGTACCCAAAAAAATGGCCAAAAGAGTGGACGCAGTCGTTATTAATACGCTTCCAAAGAAAGGAAATCTAAAAATGTGCAAGAATTACAGAACCATAAGCCGTATTAAACCAAGTAAAGTAATGTTAAGGATACTTTTGAACAGAATAAAACAGAAATCAGAAGAAATCTTGTCCGAGGAAAAGTCTGGCTTTAGACCAAAAAGAAGTACCTCAGAAAAAATCTTCAATATTTGATTACTGATCGAAAAACATCTCCAGCATCAACGCGATTTATACCATAACTTCATCGATTTAATAAACGCCTTCTATCGAGTCTGGCATGAAGGCTTATGGCAAATAATGAGAAAATTCAATTTTTATACCAACATCATAGATATCATTGAAGCACTATACAAGGACGCAAGCAGTGCTGTTTTTGCAAGCAATGACATTGGAGCAATTTTGAAAACAACTGAAGGAGTTCGTTAGGGGTGTATCCTGCCCCCAGTGCTTTTAAATATATATCTAGAACATATTATGCAGGAGGCTCTCCACGATTATAAAACAATCATATTGTGACAGGTAGGTCAATTCCTACTACTTAAGAGCGAATAGCGCTACTTTTATTAACTAGAATATTGTATTACAGACTAGCTAGTTACTTTTACACTAGTCGTAAAGAAATGACGTCATCAAAATCTGGTATGGAAAGACAAGATAGCTAGGACCGGAAGAAAAGAAAAAGGGTTAATGGGGTAGTTTTTGAGTACGGGATCAGAAAAGTCGGTTGGGTTGTCAACATCTTGTAGGTCCTCTTGGTAGTGTGATATTTCATGGAATGTATGGTTTGTACACCACTCAAGAATCTGTACTAATGAACTATAATGAAAGTATCAGAATGTGTAGTCAATTAATAAAGGTATCCATTCATTTTTAATACCAGCTTGAACTGATTCACTGATTGTCAGTTGAAAGTGACCTTGTTTATATCAGGACTGCTAGTACATTAGAAACCAGTATTGTTTGCCTGGTATATGATAAACAGTACTGCCCGCACATTACAGAAAACAGTATTGCCTTGAATGTGATAAACAGTACTGCCAAAACATTATACGAAAACAGAATTTGCATGCTCTGCATATGAAAACGGTAATGCCAGTACATTGTATAAGAAAAACAGTATTGCCTGCCCTACATATGACAAACAGTGTTGCTGGTATTGAGTAATAAAAGTAGATAGTGTCACTAAAGTTGAAAGTCTTCACCACACATGAGAATTAAGAAACCTGGGTTGAAGATAAATCATCTAGAAAGAAAACATCTCTTGCGACAGCGAGTCTAGGAACTAGATGACTTGGCCATCAAGCACTGTCACACTTGTTAAGTATTTTGGCGCCGTGAACAACTCATACCGGTGGAGACTTTGTTTTGTAACTTAGCAGAGCATTCAAAAGTCACCCCACAGATCTCTCACCACTGAGTGACATACCTGAGCACCTTACCATTGTGTATTTTGTGAGGTATCCAGCTCATCCAGTTGTTTCCTCTATTGATCGTATTTCCTTGTAATGGCTACTCCACAACAGATGGAACAACAGATAATACAGATGCAGCAACAGAATCAGCAATTGCAGCAACAATTACAACAGCTGTCCCAACAACAAGCCATTAAGCAGCCGTTACCGGAATCTCTCGACTTTTTAGTACACGCATTACGGGAGGTAACCTCTACCCTTCATACGGTCAACCAGTCTGCCAATTTCCAACATATTCGTGCGCTGGTTACATCATTCTCTGGGGAACCCTCCAAGTTCCGCCAATGGATGATAGACATAGAACAATTTGCGTCTCTTATTTCGGCAGCATCCGATGGAGACCGCAAACGCATTGCATTTTTGTCGTCTGAATCCTTGGTAACAGACTTTCTACGAAGACGCTCCAAGACCTATCCTGGGGAAACCTTTGAATCCTTGAAGAAAGAACTTGTTCATCTATACTCTTCGATAATCGATTCACAACACGCTTGGACATTACTTAGGCGCATTCGGCAAGATCGAAATGAGTCAGTTCAGTTTTTTGCTGATCGTTTGCTAAATCTGTCACAGGATGCTTTCCTGGATGAATCGGTTCCTTCCGCCGATATGGACAAGCACCTTGTCGGTGTTTTTGTAGATGGACTTTCTTCAGACTCGTTGAAGTTACATCTCATACGCAAAGATCCCAAGTCTATTAATGAGGCCATCCAGCGGGCTGTCACTGAGGATAATGTTAAGCGTCGATTTCAACAACGATTAGGTCGGGATCCACATCTAGACGTGCCTCGTGATGAGGAGCCTATGGACGTTTCGCACCTCCGCCGATCCTGGCATCGTTCTACAGGTCAACCTCAACACTTTGATCTATCAGGGCCTTCTTATCACCAACAGCACCTCTCAACTCAACATCAGTCTAGACAACGTCATTCAAGTAGACCATAACACCAAGGGTCTCAAATACATAATGTGTCCACACTGACTTGTTTTAAATGTACTAGACCAGGCCATATTGCTCGTGATTGCACCCAACGCAAGTCACATTATAACCAACAAATTCAATGGTCAAATACTCCAACCAGGCCCTCACAACTGGGTGCTTGTCCATCCTTCAACCGCGGTCCATCTCCCCCTCCTTCTCTAATGAGCCAGGGAAACCCCTGGGTCGCCCGTTAGTCAGGACCGTTACGGGTGACTCTGCTCTTTACCAGGATGGATGGAGTAGGTCTTTCCAGTCTTTTTCTCTGGATCCACAGTCTCAGTCTTCTTGTTCTTCTCCGGCTATTAACGTTTTACGAGTTGAATCCGATCCTTCTTCCTGTCTTATCTCTGTAGGGAACTTGAGTTTTCGTGCTCTTGTTGATACAGGGGCTACAGTCAGTCTCATTCGTGAGCAACTGTTTAAGCGCCTTGCTCATTTTCATCGTACCTCTACCCACATGGCTTCCGTTACAGGCCAGCCTTTACAGTCTAATGGTACTGCTGTCCTCCATTTCAAAATCGGTTCGCAAGTTCTTAACCACCCTTTTATTGTTACTGGGCATGACAAGGGATTTTATTATTGGTCGTGATTTTCTTCATTGCCACCGAGCACGTATCTACTTTTATCTCAAGCAGATACGTATCAATAATGAATACATCCCTCTTCAGGATGATATTCACATTGCTTCGTTAGTACGTCTTACAGCTCCTGTCACTCTCAAACCCCATGCTTTAACCATGGTCACTGGTAGGGTCAAGCGTACGGATTACGTCTTTCCAGGTCTCTCCATACTAGTAGAACAGTTGGTTGATACTGCCATCCTCGATGACCATGCATCGAAGTCGTCGATGGCATTGCTACTGTTTCAGCTACCCGAGACTTAACCCTCATGCTACTTAACGCTTCTGTGAAATCCACTACTATCAAGCGGGGTACTGTTGTTGCCAAACTTGCTTCTTCTGCCTTTAGATCGAGTGTTTCCCATCCTCCTGGCTCTACTCACCACTTTGTTACTTCTCCGCCTCCAGCTCCTCCAAATCTGACTCCTCTATCTCCAGCTCCTCCAAATACGACTCCTCCATCTTCAGCTTATCCGCCTCCTCTCTTCCCATCCAATGTCATGCGCATAGCAGCAGTACATGAGCGTCAGCCATTAAGTACATTCCCTCCTCCTCGCCCTTGTCATCCCTTTCCTGCCTTTACCAACGCTCCTCGGCATTCCTATAATTGTGGACAACTTCACTCCTTACCTCTCCTACGCTGCCATTCGACACCCCCTATTCCTTCCACATCTTCCACTTCTGTTCGACTTTCTCAGCTCCTAGAGCAACTGAACACGGATTCACCATATGAATCTCGAATTCGTCAGTTGGTTTAGAAACATCAGGACATTTTTGCTGTCTCTGATATGGAGCTAAAACGAACGTCTACTGTTACAATGGACATAGGTCCATTGTAACAGTAGACGTTCGTTTTAGCTCCATATCAGAGACAGCAAAAATGTCCTGAGTACGACAACGGAAGTTCCGGTCTCTCTTAAACCCTATCACACTCCCTTGAAAAATCGGGAGATTATTGAAAAAGCCAGTACTGATATGCATAATTGAACGTTCCCAGTCCTCTTGGTCTTCCCCAATTGTGATCGTTTCCAAGAAAGATGGGTCCAACAGATTTTGTTGTGACTACCGGGCTCTTAATTTCATTACAAAAACCATCTCCTACCCTTTGCTTAGAGTAGATATTTTGGCCACAGTTGGCAAAACACAGTGGTTTACAACCCTGGATGCCCGTTCTGGTTTTTGGTGTATTCCATTGACACCAGAAGCCAAAGAAAAGTCGTCATTCTGTACCCATATGGGGAGTTATAAATGGAATGTCATGCCATTTGGCCTCAAAGGCAGCCCTGCCAATTACATGTCCCTTATGGACGAAGTATTGATGGGTATGCAGTCTTTTGCATTGGAATATATAGATGATATCCTCATCCATATTCTGGGTACCATTGAAGACCATCTTTCACATGTTGAGAAAGTTTTTACTCGCCTACGTACTCACAAAGTCATGCTTAAGTTGTCCAAATGTGTCTTTCTGCAGTCTGAAACCAAGTATTTAGGTTTCATTATTAACAAAGATGGCATTCGTCCGGACGACGCCAAAGTCCAGGCGATACGTGACATGCCACCACCGACTTCCATCCGATATGTTCGTGGTTTCGTAGGCACTGTTCATATTATAGAAAGCACAGTGTAAATTTCTCCAGAGCTGCTGAGCCTCTTATCGCGCTAACAAAAAAGTATGCTCGCTTTCGCTGGCCCGATGCTTGCCAACAGGCCTTTGATTATTTGAAATCAGCTTTAACTACTATACCTCGATTGGCCCATCCTGATGTGCACCGTCTCATGATCCTTTATACAGACGCCTCTAATCGTGCCATAGGAGCATGCCTGGTCCAAGAGGACATTTCTAATTCTAGTCCTATCATTCCAAATGTACCTCATGAAATGCCCATCGCATTTCTGTCTCATGCCCTTAGTCGTACCCAGCAAAAGTGGACTACTACTGAGAAAGAGTGATTTGCAATCCACTATGCGTTGCACAAGTTGGATTTTTATCTCCACGGCACTCACATTATTATCAGGTGTGACCACAAGCCGTTACTTACTTGGCTCTCTAAGACCTCTGAGCAGCCTCCTAAGCTTCAGACCTGGGCTCTAAACCTCCAGAGCTATGATGCGACAATTGAGCATATTCCAGGGGAACTTAATACGGTTGCTAATCTTCTTTCACGCATTCCGTATCCTGCTTGTACGGATGTCAGTTTCTCTTCTTCATCAGATCCGAAGGCCTCCTCAGACATTGATGATAATGCTAAGGAGATCCTTGTGATCAACACCAATCGTCCTCCTCCTATCTTCTCTCCTCCGGAAGATGAAGATTATATCTCTTCTGATGGCGCTCTCATGCCCTCCATTGACATGCCTTCTGCTCAGCGTCAAGATCCTGATCTTCTGAAGATCCGTCTTCAGTGGGAACGCGACGCTAAGTCAGTTTCCAAATACAATATCCTCCCCGATACCGATATTTTTTATCGAGTTGATCCCAAAAGAGAGGATCGCTTTTCGATTTGTGTTCCTCGTAGTCTCATTTCACGAATCCTTCACGAATTCCATGATTCCAACGGTCATATGGGTCGTGACAAGACGTATGACATAGTGACCAGACGTTATTATTGGTCTACCCTTTATAAAGATGTAGCAGAATATGTGGCAGCTTGCAGAATCTGTAAGCGTCACAATATGAGACCGCATCAAGTTCCCATCCAACTGATGTCTCAGTCTCATTTCGCCATGCAGACTGTTAGTGTAGACATTTTGGGTCCATACCCTGTCACGTAGTCCGAGAATTCTTACATACTCCACTTTGTAGACAAGTATTCGGTGTGGCCTGAGTGCTATCCTCTCAAGGACGCTTCCGCCGATAATGTCACTGATATTCTACTTTCTGAGTTCATACCACGCCATGGTTGTCCCCATACAATTATCTCAGACAATGGAAAGCAATTTACCGGCAAGACTTTCCATTCGACACTGGACAAGCTCCACATTCGCCACGTCACGACCAGCTTCTACCATGCCCAATCGAACGGTCGTAACGAGAGGATGCATTCCACTCTTAATGATATCCTTGGCAAGTTCACCAATGGTAATTCCCAGTATTGGGACGTGTACTTACCCCAGGCACCTGAAGCACTGCGGGTAAATGTAAACGACACTACTGGTTTTCCGCCCTTCTACCTTCTCTATGGTAGAGAACCTCGTTTACCGATGGACAACCTTCTCATTCCACAAAGGAAATATTTCGGTGAAAATCCAATTGAGACCATCTCGCGGAACAAATATAATGCTCATCAGCTTGTCCACCGTAATGCTCTCAAAGCATTTCATAAACGACAGCGTCTACATTCCAAACGTGCACGTCTGCCCACATTTGCAGTCGGAGACCTTGTGTATTTTCGCAAACACAAGCGTACTTCTAAATTGGACGATCATTGGATTGATGGATATAAGATCATACATAAAACCTCTCCCGTCAACTTCGTGATTTGGCACGAAGAATGTAACCATCGAACCAAGGCTCACGCCTCTCAATTACGCCTAGACGTTCAAAGTCCACTTACTTCCCCTACACGCTTGTCCAGCTGTTCTGTTCGTAAGGCCAATCTTCAACTTCCGCCTTCATCTTCTTATTCTTCTTCTTCCTCTTCTTCATCCCTCCCTGATGACTCTTCCCTTTCATCCCATCTTGATGATCTACCCTCCCCTCCTCCTCCCGTCGCGATTGATCGTCAGCGTCAATTTCGTGATTCTTCTACCTCGGAAAATGATGTTCC
Organism: Oreohelix idahoensis; assembly: GCA_024509875.1. Taxonomy (NCBI): domain Eukaryota; kingdom Metazoa; phylum Mollusca; class Gastropoda; order Stylommatophora; family Oreohelicidae; genus Oreohelix; species Oreohelix idahoensis. The sequence continues at coordinate 61,288 of JAMPIV010010262.1, forward strand.
TATCCCTGAACTTGTTCATCGTCTTCGGTCCCGTGATGTTTATCGTGCTTCGCTTCCTCCCGTTCCCTCTGGACCTCCCGCAGACTATCACTTGCCTCCCTCTACCTCTGTCTTCTCTTATGCTATTCTTGCTCCCTCTACCACAGCTACCACCACCCATTCCTTGGTGCCTCCTGCTCTTCCGCTCTCTGCCTATTCCTCGGTGCCTTCCGGTTTTTGCTCTCCAGTGGATTACGACTTAGAGTCCGCCACGGCCTCTATCCCCAACGCTATCGCTGAAGACATTATTTCCTCTCCCGTTCGCCATCCTCTCAAAAGGCATTTTTCTAATACCTCGGATGATTCTCCTTCCCACCCCAAGTGGTTACGTTTGCTACAAGAACATGTCCGTCCTTTATTTCCTCGTTCCAGACTCCCTCTGTACGCCAGCCTCTTAGTCCACCGCGACTGACTCAGTTGTTTCCTTCTACTCTGCGTAAGCCTTCCAAACTCTCAAAACAACATCGTTCCCGTATTCCAGTTCGAATCCCTACAGATAGTTGTCATCCTCCTCCACGTACCTTCCTTCGTCCTCCAGTCCGTCCTCCTGCCCGTTCCCCTCTCCACCCTTTCCTCTTCCTTCCCGTCCTGTTCCATCCCCTCATGTCATCCACACTGTCTCCTCTCCTTATCAACGTATTTTCCAGCCTTTAGTCGCCAATCTGCCTTCTTATTTGAAAGACACTACTCATGCTATCACTACTTTTGATTCGATCAGATTCACGCCTGATCGTACTTACCGTCTTTTCCTCCTAGATGTTTGTTCCCTTTATACTTCTATTCCACATGCCGATGGTCTCAAGGCACTACAATTTTTTCTCGATCAGCGTACTGATCTTACTATAAGTACAGGTCCGTTTCTTCGCCTTGCTGAGTTGGTTCTTATTCTCAACTCTTTTGAGTTTAATGGCATATTCTTCAACCAAATCAGTGGCGTCGCTATGGGTACTAAGATGGGCCCTAATTACGCTTGCCTGTTTATGGGCCACTTTGAATATTTGGTCTTTCAAAATTATGATGGGCCAATACCCGAGTTTTACCGCCGCTACATTGATGATGGTATTGGCATTACTGATATGTCTGAGGTAGACCTCCGTCGATTTATTGACTATGTTGGTAATTTCAATCCTGCCATCAAATTCACTTCTGAAATCTCTACGACCTCAGTGAACTTCCTTGACATCACTGTGACTATTAGCCCTACTTGTCTTAAAACGTCTGTCTATTATAAGGCTACCGACGCTCATGGTTTCCTTCTTTATACTTCATCGCATCCTCTTAGTTGTAAAAATTCCATTCCCTTTTCTCAACTTCTTCGCTTGCGTCGGTTATGTCACGATGACGATGATTTTCATCAGCGAGCTCAAGAGATGCTTGAGTTCTTTCGCCGACGTCTTTATCCAGAACATGTTTTATCTGTTGCCCTTAATCGTATCACACGCGTCACTCGTCAGACGGCACTCCCTAATAAACCTTCTGTCCAATCTGACAGACTCAAACTGGTTCTAACTTTCCATCCTCACTGTCTGGCGGTAAAGAGAATTCTGTTTCGACATCTGCCTATTCTCAACTCTGATCCTGATACCAAAGAGTTGTTTCGTGATACACCGTTGGTAGCTTATCGTAGGGATAGGAATTTTAGGGATATTCTTGTACACAGTCGCTTGCGACATTCTAGCCCATCTTACTTGGGTACTAAACCCTGCCAACGCCGGATATGCAAGGCCTGTCCGTTTGTACTCCAAACTCAGACAGTTACTTTTCCGAAAGGAAAATTTATCATTAGAGAGTCTTTTACGTGCGAATCCAGAAACCTGATTTATGCTATCATCTGCAAGAGGTGTGGCATGACCTATATTGGTGAAACTGGTAGGCGTTTGGCAGACAGGTTTCGTGAGCACTTGAATGACATCTATCATTACAAATATTTACCGGTGCCCCTTCATTTCAATAGGCCTGACCATTCAGGTAATTCCGATATACATGTCACTGTGTCGTAAATTTATTTTGAGAGAAAAGTCTTAGAAATAGTAGTCCGGTTTAGAATGTAGACTGATGATGAAAGGCTCAGTGATAGGAAAAGGTTAGCGAGTGAATATGATGCTCCACAGAATGCTGGAGGAGAGTAAAGACAGACTTATTTACGACAAATCGTTTCTCTCAATCTTCTCTTCCACTCTCCTGGTCAAACAATTATTTGCCAGTTTTCCAGACACACATCTGCGCTCACACCGATTTGGTGCTTCAGACACACAGACGACGTGGATACAACTATCTTAAACAAATATGAGGGATTTGGGCCTTGGTAGTCCAACACAGTACTATATATGTTTATGCCGTTTATTAGCATTTAAACTCAATCACAACATCCAACAGGTTACATAAAAATTATCATAAGTACAGAAAATACAATTAACAAGGTGAGGATGGGGTAAAGAAGATTGGTATCGACTAAGCCCTTCCCGCTTATTAGACAAAGGTAAACCCAGTCCCAAGATAGATAGTTATCAGGAACATAGGTAATGAAACCTAACAATGAAGTTAATTACTCTGAAAGAGGTGTTACAATATTAGTTATGGGGGTAGACAAAAATACTGTTATCCCAATTGTGTCTTCCCTTTTCTAAGCAAAGAAAAAAAAGGGGGGGGGGGAATGAAACAGAGTTAACAAATTATCCCACTTAAAGGAACAATGCCGGGGATACAGAAAAACGTATTACCCGGTAGGCAAGTTAACAAAGGGTTTTGCAAAAATAAATCTCCTGTCATTCATACACTCTGTGAGGATCCACACTCATATACACCACACACTTACCGATTGCAGCATCAGACAATCCATAGCATGATATACACAGTAATTAAACTGTTTACATGTGAAAACTGTCTAGTCCTTCTATGTCCCGCCCCAGATAATGCGAGGTTGCACTGAGAGCAAATATTCCCGCTTATCGCCGGACTTGAAGTTCTAAGAGTTCTTGTGTTTTTATTATAAAGAAACGAGTCTATGGGATGGCACTGACGCAGTTCGACATAGGGGTGAAAAATGAGGTGATGGTATAATCCTTCAGTGCGTGATGATAGCCACTGACAGGTAAAGTTTTTAATCCAGTGAGGAAAAACTAGGCTCGGTCACAGTCAGGTAAATCGGTATCCTCTCACATTTAGAGCCGTACATAAATTATTGCTACTGGCACTGTTCATCTTCCAGTTTATCTCACAGATTGAAATTTAAATTTGATGATAATATTTTAAATGTTCTTGGGTAGGCTTTCTTTCGTGTAGTTATGACCGCTAGGCCACACCGAACCGCCACAAGATTAAATTTAAACAAATGTCTCATCAAATTGTCTGGACGTTTAAGAACCGAGTATGGAACTCTCTGTATGATTTATTAATAATGCTGGGATCGCAAAGGTGATCATTCTAGAGAAAAAGATATAAAACCCATGACAATCATAATCATACTTCAAAAATCAAATAATATTCTTAACGCGCGATAAATTTACCGTTAAGGCTATATATATATATATATATATATATATATATATATATATATATATATATATATATATATATATATATATATATATATATATATATATATATATATATATACACTCGCGTATTTAATTATGTATTTAAGAAAACACGTCACGAGTCTAATGGTTAAAATACACATCTTTATATATAGGACTTAACTAAATTTATTAATTATAAATTCCTTCGCGACTTTAAAAGTTACTTTAACATTTAAACATCTATTATTTTTGGAAATGTTATAATAGATATATCATTAAATTTACCACTGGAACTTATGGGATGAGTTTAATTAAATAGATTAAATAAACACAAAATCCAGTGAAATAAAATGAAAGCACTAGACCACTGATCACTTTAACAAATATATTATACCGTGCACAGAAAAAGAGACACTCCAATTTGTAGCCACCAATTTCAGATGGGAATCTAGCAACTTCCTACTAATAGCTAGTGAATCTTAAAAATCTCTGGCACTGAATGAGAGCCTGGCTTTCTAGTGGTCTGTATATATTTAAAATGGAATTAAAGATGAGGGGGGCATGAGAAAGTTGACACTTTTTTTGATCTCAGGAGACTTTCGGGGATCTGACCGACAGACTAAAGAGAGATGCCGTCCCCTGGTTTCCCATTTCCCCGTTCGTTGCATCCGACATCTTCCCCCGTTCGCTCCGTCTGCGGTCGGTTTAGCGCTTAACATGGAGGTGCGAAAAATGCCGGCAAGAAACTTCCCCGTTCGTTTCAGGCACCACTACTGCTTTGATCTCTCCCGCTCAACGTTCCTGAAACAACTTCCGTGTCTGTTTGATCCTGTTCCGCTCTCTCTGTTTTAAGTAGGCAACGCCCCCACTGCCCAAGTTAATGAAAATAACTTCATATCATTGCTCAGGCGATGTCCGTGGGCGTGATTTAATCTTTCCTTAAATCAATGCGATGACCAGAATGACCGGTAGATAAACTGTCCACATATTAATCAGCCAACGTGTTGGCCATCTGCGTGGAACGGTTTCATAGCAATGAGTCCAGGTGAAAATAAATTCCCGTTTGACGAAGAGTTACCAAAATATTCGGGGGCTCTGGTGCTATCGAAGGGGTCGCTACAAAGAGTCGTGCTACAACGATTCAGGGCCAGCTGAGTTCGTCTGTGACACACTGCCGTCCGTTCATGTGCCGGTAATGACAAGACTCGCTTTTCGTTGGAGAATCGCCTTATTTTTAAAATGGGCGTTTTAGCTCCCGCTGGTTGAAAATACAACATCATTTTGCATAAATTCTGGTAGCTTTTCTCTTTTTCATTCTTTATTCGTTGTCTTTTAGATCTATCTTCTTATGTTTTTGTTTTGGTTCGTTTCGTATCTTTTTATATCTCTTGTTTTGTCGCTATCGTACGTCACTTCCTTGTGATTTCTGTGAGAAGAGACTACCGCTTTCTTCCACAGATTCTGTGGATCGAGCTAAGCTAACTTTTACTAGTTCCACAGTTTTGTTTATTCTTCTTTTTTTCGTTTCGTTGATTATTTACTTTCTTGTTTCAGTATTTCTTTTAGATTTTACGGTTTTCTTGTATTATTATTGTTTTTTTTTTCTCTCATCACTGTTGTTGTTCACTTTTTCCATCTGCTTGTATCGCCCATTTGTTGTATATTTCTCATCATCGTATAGTTTTGTAGTACCTATATGTAATTTTTGTCTTTGTCACCTGTTTGTGCCTGACGAAGGGTAAAACCCGAAACGTCCCTTATTTCTTGTGAACCGTCATTTGTAAAACTGATTAAATACCGTGTTATTTATTTAAATACTTATATTATCAACGTCAATGTTATGATCCAAGATTATCATCCCGACAGGTTGCGAAAATTGAAATGCTTAAGATTATATCTCAGTCGTTCATCCCTTGACTTTCCAGTTTATTATCAGAGGTCGCTTCTCGTGCCTGTTACAATGTTGAAGTCGCCATGTTTTTGTTTTTCTATTTATTTTTATTTTAATGATTGAATAAGGCATCGTTTGTTAATTTTCATCATCTCCTTCATGTAGGTTTGTGTTTTACGCTTGCTCTTTATGTACTTACAATTAATCATGTCCACTCTACATATTCTATACTTGCGTCTGCTCAATCTTATGATAGATCCCATTTTATCATACCTTTTGTATTCCTATTGTTCATGTCCAAAACTTTTTTCTCTCACTCACTCCTTTCTTGTTTGGAAGTTTCTTTCTGTCCACCATCTTTCCCTCCTCTTCATTCACTATTCTTCCTGCTCTCCCTCCTAACTCATTCCCCTTCGCTACTAACACTGTGCTTTACCCCTTGATTACAACCCCCTGCCATTGGAGTGTGTCGTCCTACATTTTGCCATGCACTAGCTGCGTTTAGCCAGTCATACAATTTACGAGCGTTTACCTTACGAAAAATGATACTTCCTGACTTTGTAGTTCCCTTTGATGATTTTTCCCATTTTATCGTTTTAAAAAAAAAATCATTTCGAGTTGATAATTATAACGTATAGTTAATTGTTAGCACTTATGTTTGTACTAAAGCAGTGCTTATTCATTTATTCATTCCATACCTACGATGTTGTCCATGATCACCCACATATTATGCCCAGTTCGTTAAGGCTCTAGCAGGCCGTATGTAATTTTTTTCTCCTTCCTTGAGCCTGTGTGCGTTAGCACGGCAATGATGTTACTGATGTAATCATTTTGTTCTCATGTGTTTGAGATGTAGTGCCATTTTGAGTGCATCTATACTGGTCACAAAAAGTAGGGGATATTTTAAGATGGTATGTATTATTTTACAAAAGAGTGGATTTCGTATTTTAATGGTTGTACGGACATATCGAGCACGCTCTTCTCCACTCTCACGTGCAATATCATGTTGACCTGGTGACTCGTGATGAGTAAGCCAATCCCAAAAACAGAGGTGGGGCCCATCCGTAAAGTTCACACATTATTCTTTTTCACAAAAATGCGTGTATCTCGGGTTTGATGAACACTACTCACCATGGACAGGTATAAAAAGACTGCAACAGATAAAATTTCTTTTCTTCGTCATGGAACGTTTGACAGAACCGCAGAGATGGATAGGCATAGGCATGTTGCAAACCGGAAGTCAGCAAGTGGATGCTGCTCAGAACCTCAATGTTTCACAGTCAGTTGTCAGCAGACTGTGGAACAGGTATCAAAATTTCCGCACAGTGACTGATCTGCCTTGGACTGGCCGCCTAAGAGTCACTAAACGCCGCCAAGATCAACTTCTTGTTACTCAGGCCATCAGAACTCGGACTCTAAATGCTACTCAAGTTCAGCAACACCTTCAACAGACCACTGGGATCCGGGTCTCAACTCAGACAGTACAAAACCGTTTGCACCAAGTGCAAGTGGCCTCACGCAGACCGTTTGTAGCTTTGCCCATGTCACCACAACACAGGCGAGCAAGAATGGATTGGTGCCAACGTCATCATCGGTGGACCAATCAACAGTGGGCATCAGTGATGTTTTCTGATGAGTCCCGTTTCGTTTTGGATTTTCATGATCGTCGATTACGTGTCTGGCGACGGCGAGGTGAGCGTTACTAGCCTCCTGCAACTGTTGCACACAACCGTTATGGAGGTGGCAGTGTAATGGTGTGGGCAGGCATCTGTATGAATGACAGGACCGACCTTCACATATGCCAGGTCAATATCACAGGGCTCTACTACCGTGACAACATCATCGAGCCTATTGTTGTGCCATTTGCTCAACGGCACGGACCAGATTTCATCTTCCAGGATGACAATGCACGTCCTCACCGTGCTCGCGTCGTCCAAGATCACCTTCAGATGCAGCATATCCGAACGTTACCGTGGCCGCCGATGTCCCCCGACCTGTCTCCTATTGAGCATTTGTGGGACCTCCTGAATAGACGCGTCCAACAACGTCCAGCCGCTCCATAGACTCTTCAGCAGTTAGCCCAGGCCCTTCTGCAGGAGTGGCTGAGAATTCCTCAAGACAACATCAGAAGGCTTATATGCAGTATGAGACGTCGTTGCAATGCATGTTTAGCGGCAAACTGGGGCCCTACACGTTTTTAGAAATATTGGAATATTTTTGTGAAAATGAAGTACCTACCCCGCCTTGGTTGCCATTGCGACTAAAATCATGTGAGTAAAGCCATAACCCTTCTTATACCGCAAATGTCTTGTTATGATGCTCAAGTTTACTCGTACGAAGGAATAAATGAACTAATTTAAAATATATGTTGTCTTTGGATATATTTTAAATTCAATATCCCCTACTTTTTGTGACCAGTATATTGGCATTCAGAGTGTTAATGCTGTTCATTATATTTAAGTTGTCATTTTTTCCGGGTTTTAGTTTTTTGTTTTTTTCTGGGATGAAAATGTCTCCCCCAGGGATACATTTTGGTGGCCCCGGAATGTATGTGACAGGTAGGTCTATTCCTACTACTTAAGAGCGAATAGCGCTACTATAATTAACTAGAATATTGTTGTAAAGGGCAATTTTTACTATCTTGCAATATAATACATTTATATACTTATTATGTTCGCAAATATTTGGTAATCAAAGTATTTCCTTTTTAAGTGCTTAAGGAGAAGTCATTTTTGAGTTACTTCCCTTGAAAGTAGTTCCGTCATCTTCGATCGGACTCCGCGGACGAGTCTAGGCCTACTGCGATTTATTCTTTGGCTGGGTAGGAATAGATTGTTCTTGCTTCAGTATATCTATGGCCTGAATTTATACGTAGTGTTTGTATGAGTAGGACGAGTCTGTCTTATATATGGATATCTTTACATTTCTAAGTCGAACTATGTTGGTTGTGGCTAGAAAAGGTCAAAGGCTATGCAGCGGAAGTATCGCTAGCAAGGGGTGTGATTCATGGCTGTCATCCTGTCTGGATGCAGAATTTTGTTGTAGCCGGCCTATCGCCGAAAAAATGATCTATATGTGGATGGGGAAAAGTGATAGTCATTTAGACATGTTGTATGTACTTTACCCCAGTGTTTATTCTCTTTTGCCAAGGAATGGCAAAGTTATATTTCGCATAGAAAGGTAAAACCACAATTTATTATGAACTTGGGCTTCGCCATCGTTGTTGATAAACAGATGCACAGTGGTACTTTTGAAAAGAATATTTATTCAAAGGAAGACGACATTCCTATGTATCAGCACTAGATTATATGATATTATTCAATTACTTCTATGATAGAAGCTATGAAGAAATGAGGACATTTAACGAATGACCAATTTTGGTCTGGGTCCTATAGTGAGTGAAACTCACGAGAGAAGAACAGCCATGTTGAAATTCATATACTTTGTATTTATCGAGTGAGAAAAAGGGATGCCTGTACTATCGCTCGATGAACCAAGAGATCACTGCTACATGTGAGAACCCATGTCTGGGATTCCTATATCTTTATGGAAAATATATATATTGAACTTTACGTGAAGGGATATTCGCTAGACGAGGTTAGGTCTAGGAGCCTTCCTATATATTGGTTATGGTCTGACGTGCCCAGTCAGTAAAGCCAGATGATTTACATGATGGAACTCTGAATGCTTATTTACGAATGCTCCATTATGATATTTGCCAAGCATGAATGCTAACTTAAGATGATATTCCTGTGATCAACATTATGCTGTCTATGTCGACATTTGTTCCTGTAACCATACACGTACTGTCCAAGTGTGCGTCCCATTAAATGTTATAAAAAGACCACCGTAGTTCCAGTACTTCTTGAATTCGAACAGTGTGAGTATGAGTGATGTACTACCAACCTGTCAACTCTATCGAATCATTCTACCATTCGCGTTCTGACATTCACATACACACTCATTGTTTACACTCACATTCTTGTCGGAGCCTCATCACGTTCCAGGACAAGATGACCTGTATGACCAAAACTGTGCTGGGTTTAATGAGTTGACAATCGTTACACTTTACTACACCAGTCCCAACATCTACATTTATCAACTGGTGGACATTCACGTCATTTAACAAATAAAGCGTGATTCAGCAACTAGTAGCCAGTATGAGTAACAACTAAACAGAGTTTAACAACTGGTGTGCCAGCTTCCTGGGTCAACCTGCACAGTGACCATATTGAGAAGTAAACTACTGAGACCAGACGTTCCTTGGGGTCTGTTACGACACACAAATACATCAACAGTACAACTCTACAGTGATGTCAGCGTGACCTGTCCTGTCGAGAGTATGCAGTAACTAGGTCAGCGTTTGTTGACATTTGGTTCGTTGGACATTTGCCATACAACTGACAGTGTTACACAGCAAGCTTGGTTGAAACATAGAACATTACACATCAGGACTGGAGAATATTTGACAGTGTTTGCGAAAGGAAATGTTATTGAACTGAGAAGTCCTACATCGATTGTTATCATTCACATCAACGATGGAGCTTCTATTTCTGTGTTGAATTTAAAATAATTAGACCAGAAGTATTTGTTTAATAAAGTACCACAGTACTGTACTATTAGGCAGTGTAACTGAGCCTTCTTTACAACACATTCTTTCTGCAACACTCTATTTACATCATATTGCCATACTATTTATGCATTTATGTATTTATGTTTAAATATTTATATGTGATATTTGTTTGTATCCAGCGGGTTGTTGTTTTGGTTGGGCGGTGTCACACAACAGAGTATCCCACGTAATAGAGGGTCTGATGTGTGCGTTTCTATAGGTGCAATTTTCTTGATTGAAAATTTGCTGCGACAGCTGTTGCTATTAGTGTTAGCTGTGAAGACTGTACTCATTGTTGTTTTTGTAATATTCCTCTGTTCTTTAGTTTGTTTTGATTTGTTTGTAATTTGTTGGTCTACCCTATTCTATCTTTCAGTTCTATTCTCAATTTATATTTATATACTGTGGCGTTATTTGTATTTGTTATCCTCTTGCGGTTTATCTTTTATTGTTTTTCCCATTTGATTTATTTCATTTCCGCAAATGTTTTCATGTTCTCTGTATAACTGTTTTGTTTTGTGCCTGATCGACATACACTATTTAAAATATAGTTGATCATATAAATTGATGTACAAGAATCAACTGATAGTTAATTGCTATTACTAAAGGTACACAGTTGATGATATAAAACACTATTTCTGGTGCACTGCACTTATATTATAGAGTGAACCAGCAACTTATAGCTGTTATTATATAAGGATTTATACAAGACCTTTGTAAGGCTTGTTTCCCACAGTGATTGGGATAGTTAAGTACTATTTTCCACAGGTTACAAAGTTATCATACAAGGTCTTTGATTAAGACTAAGAAAGTGAATTTATTTACTTTTGCAAATTACTGATCTTATTAGACAAGATGTCTACATTAGATTATTTTATCACACAAGGCAAGGCTCTTGATAAGACTGGTCAGCAATTAGAAGAATGGGCAGTTGCTCAATATGACAAAGCATTAGCTGCTGAAGAAAGAAAAGCATTGATTGAAGAAAAGAAATTAGCAGCTGAGGAGAAAAAATTAGAAGCTGAGGAAAAAAAATTACAAAGAGAGGATGAACAAAAGAAATTGCAGATACAGACTGATGAAAAAAGATTCCAGATGGAAATGGAAAAAGAGAAAAGAAAGGATGAAGCTGCTGCAGAAGAGAGAAAATTACAAGCTGAAGCTCAAGAGAAAAAAGCAATAAGAGAACATGAACACCAAAAAGAACTTTTAGCATTTGAGTTAGAAAAGTTAAAGTTAACAAACATAAGTGATGGTAATCAAGCATCTGGTGGTAATGGTAAACCCTTTACTTACAAGGTCAAGGTACCAGCGTTCAACCCTTCCAGTGATGACATAACATTCTGGCTAAATAGATTTGAACGCTCGTGTCGAGCACATAATGTGGACAAATCACAATATGCTAACCAGTTATCAGAAAATCTGAAAGGTGATTCTCTGACTAGTTTAAGTTTGGTTGAAGAGGCTGACAAAGATAACTATGATGTTATTAGGGCAGCCTTATTAAAGAAGTATCAGTTGTCTGAAGAGGGTTATCGGAAGTTGTTTAAGACAATGGTGCCTGAGGCAGGTGTAGAATTCTCAGAATTCATTGCAAGGACACGTCTTACATTTGATCGTTGGATTGAGCTATCCAAAACAGAAAAGACTTATGAAGCCCTTATGGACTTGATACTCAGAGACAAGATTATGTCAAGTATAAATAAACCTTTCCTCGAATTCTTACATGAGCGTAAACCTAAGTCTCTAAAAGAAATGGAACAGTATTGTACCCAATACGTCACTGCACATCCGGACGTAGCTATTAGCAACAGTAAGGTTAAAGAAGGTATGCCAGTTGCTTCTGCAACACCATACAACCCTAATCACTCTCACAAATTCCAAGGACCTCAAAATAGGTTTAATAAAAAAGGTAACTATTACAGTTATCAGAACCAAGGTAACCAATCATTTCAGGGTTCTTCTTCGAATACCTGGAGAAGAGCTGACAGCCCTCGATTCAGGGGTGGTCATAATTACAGGAACTTTCGCAAAGGAAGTCATTCTAGAAACTATCCAAGTTTTCCTTCATGGAGACAACAAGATCATAATTACAGAGATACTCATTATAATGAATATGATGATAGTAACCAAAGGAGCTATGATTCAAACCCGAGTAGGGGTTATAATAGTGGAAACAATGATAAGTACAGAGGCAATAATAACAGAGGTAGAGCACAATTCAAAAAACATAAAGCTCATTACCAGGCGAACTCTGCACAGCAAGAGTCCCACGAAGCCTATAAACAAAATAAAGATAATGATGACTCTAATAATATGGCATGTGCCGCTTTTGATTTTGGGAGAGCATCTCAGTGCCCCCAATGCAAAACATTATTTGAGCCAACCACAGTGTCTACTTTAAGCTGTGGCCATCCTCTTCCCGCTCTTCCTGCGTCAATCGCGCATGATGGGAGAGGTTCTCTTGTCTTACACAAAGGTTTAGTAAATGACAATCCAGTCTCAGTACTTTTTGATTCTGGATGCACAACTATTGGGGTTAGGCAGTCACTCATAGATCCTTCTCATTCTACAGGCAAAGTAGTCAAATGCGTAACATTTGGCGGCACCATAGAGAAATACTCTACCGCTATCATTAGGATTGCTACTCCTTTCTTCACAGGAGATGTACACGCATGTCTTTTGCCGAATCCGATCGCTGATCTTATCATCGGTCGCATTCACGGAGTCAAAGAATGCACTCCGGAGCAAATTTCCGTTTGGGAAAATCAAAATATGCAATCTGCTAATGCGGTAGTCACTAGAGCTCAAGCTCTCAATATGCCTGAAACTTCATCTGTTGAAGATAATGAAGTGCATAACCAAGATGATCCCTTGGTAATTTCTCGTGACTCGTTTATAAAACAACAAGAAGAAGATCCGACTCTTAAGAAATTCTTCACTCTTGTAACGAAAGGTGATCCGAATAAAGATTCAAATTGTAAATCTTGGATTACAATGAAGAATGGCGTACTTGTACGTATGGTGCAAGACTCCACTAAGTCAAGTCATTCTCAGATTCTTGTACCCAAGAATTTGAGAGTTAAGATCTTACAACATGCACACGACTCTCAGTGTGCTGGTCACATGGGTTTTTCCCGTACAAAGTCAAGAGTTCTTGCGGCTTTCTTTTGGCCTTTTGTGAACAAGGACATACGGATCTATTGTCGATCCTGTAAAGTATGTCAAGAAGTCAAATCCAAAGGTCCTCGTCATGCTGCGCCTATTCAGGCTGCAGATATTCCTATTCGTCCATTCCAGAAAATGGCGATAGACATCATTGGTCCATTCAAGATCAAATCTGCTAGAGGACATCAGTTTATCTTAACGTGTGTAGACATGTGCACACGTTGGCCAGAGGCTATCCCTCTAAAGAGCATTACTACCGCTGACATTGCAGATGCTCTTTGGCTTATATTTTCTCGGCTGGGATTCCCCGGAGAAATATTATCAGATCATGGCACCCAACTGATATCGGATACCATGTCTCAAGTAATGTCTACTCTACAGATAGAGAGATCTTTGAGTAGCATCTATCATCCTATGTCCAATGGGATGGTCGAGCGACTAAATAGAACACTTAAGAACTTATTAGGGAAGATAACTGAGGATCATCCTCAAGATTGGGATAGGGTTTTACCCGCGGCCCTCTTCGCGTACAGAGAGGTCCCCAATGAACATACAGGGTTTTCTCCCTTTGAACTTGTCTTTGGCGCGCGACCGCGCGGCCCAATGTCTTTGCTGCATGATCTTATAACAGCTGACAATATTGACGATGACACAAAATCTTCTTACGAGTATGTCATCGCGCTGAGACAAAAGATTATCGAAGCATGCAAATTGGCAACGTCCTCTTCTGAATTTGCTAAGCAGAAGGCAAGACAATTTGCTAATAAGAAGAGAACTTTACGACAACTTTGTCCTGGTGACAAAGCATTTGTTTTGCTACCTTGTCGTGAAAATAGACTCCTTATTAGTTGGAAAGGTCCGTACGATATAATATCGAAAATTTCAGATGTTGACTACATCGTCGATATTAACGGGAAGCATAAAACCTTCCACATCAATATGCTTACGGAGTTCCATGAACGTCCTGACTATCTACAGCCTATTTTCCAGGCAACGGACGATTCTCATGTCAAACATGGTCATTACTCATCACTGTCTGTAATACAGGATGAGGAAACAAGTTTTTCGGATGTTAATCTTCCGCTTCCAATGATCCCACTTCATTCTAGTGAATCATGGAAAGACGTTACTGTTTCTCCTGATTTGTCTCTAGGAGAACGGCGACAAGTTTCGTCTATGTTACAAACATTTCAGGATGTCCTCACTGACATCCCTGGACAAACTCATGTCATTGAGCATGACATTGTTCTAACTGAACATACTCCAATTAGGGTTAGACCTTATCCTATCCCTATACATTTCCAAACACAGGTTGAAAAGGAGTTGGATGAAATGATAGATTTACAAATAATCGAACCATCCACTTCTGCATATTCTTCGCCGATGGTTATTGTTCGAAAAAAAGACAATAACATACGTCTTTGCGTTGACTATCGCAAATTGAATCAAGTTACGAAGTTCGATGCTGAACCTATGCCTTTACTAGAAGAGCTACTTACTCGTCTTTCTAAATCGCATTTTTTCACTAAACTTGATTTGTCTAAAGGATATTGGCAAGTTCCATTATCCGAACGCGCCAAACCTCTTACCGCTTTCTCTACTCCCAGAGGCCTTTTCCAATGGAATTTTATGCCTTTCGGCCTTATGAACGCACCAGCTACATTTGTACGCATGATGCGTCGAATCCTATCGTATCGGTCAGATGTCATTGCTTATCTAGACGACATCTGTCTTTTCAGCGATACTTGGGAAGATCACTATTCAGGGTTAGTTGAATTATTATCAACTCTGCGTGAGTATAACCTGACAGCAAAACCATCTAAAGCTTGTATTGGCTTTAGCGAAATTGCTTTCTTAGGCCATCGAGTAGGTCACGGTTTCTTGAAGACAGAAGACCATAATATCACTAAGATACTTAACATCTCTATCCCTAGGACTAAAAAGCAAGTGCGAAGTCTTTTAGGTCTCATACAATTTTATGGACGTTTCATTCCGAATCTGTCCTCTATCATGGCACCTCTCTCTACACTATTAAAGAAAGGGTCGCCTAACATGGTTCACTGGTCTCATGAATGCCAATCTTCACTAGAGAAGATCAAAACTATGTTTTCATCACCACCTATTTTAGTGTTACCTACAACAGATAAGACATTCGTTCTTCGTAGTGACGCTTCATCCACTGGGATTGGAGCGGCACTAATGCAAGAGTACTCTGGAACTCTGCATCCTGTAATGTATATATCCAGAAAACTTAATGCTGCAGAAAGGAATTACTCGGTTTTAGACCGTGAATTATTGGCAATGGTTTGGTCAATTCTCAAACTCCAAAGATTCCTTCTGGGCGCGCATTTCGTAGTGGAAACTGACCAAAAAGCTCTTACGGCTATCCAAAGTAAGAACTTGAAGAGCTCGAGATCAACTCGATACGCAATCGCTCTTCAACCTTTTCATTTTTCGGTACGAGCTATCCGTGGTTCAGAAAATGTGATGGCGGACATTCTGTCCAGATGCCCACATGATGCCACTTAACTGTTAAATATTGGATCTTTTTAATATGTATAACTTTACAACAGTTATTTTTTGTTTCTTTACTAAGATACACATTTGTAATTTAATAATAGAATGATGGTATCGCTACTTAGCGGTTTATTGATGTTTATTCACCGCTGTTCTTTGATGATTGTTTCTTCATAAATCATAAATTTAAGATTATAGTGTGAATTTTTGGTATGCATTGTATAATTACCAGAATTGTATTATACGTACATCACACCTTCCTGGAAACATTTATTCGTAGAGAAACAATTTCTCTCAGATTTTGAGATATATTCTCACCGGTCATATTAGGAATTATAGTTATTCCTGATATTTTCATCTGCGCAGTATTCTTGCGTTGTGAGCCTATTCTACGTTGCTCCTAGATGTATTTAAAAAAAAAATTTAATTTTTTTTTTCCCGGGAGGTGTGGTAAGACTGTAAAGGGCAATTTTTACTATCTTGCAATATAATACATTTATATACTTATTATGTTCGCAAATATTTTGTAATCAAAGTATTTCCTTTTTAAGTGCTTAAGGAGAAGTCATTTTTGAGTTACTTCCCTTGAAAGTAGTTCCGTCATCTTCGATCGGACTCCGCGGACGAGTCTAGGCCTACTGCGATTTATTCTTTGGCTGGGTAGGAATAGATTGTTCTTGCTTCAGTATATCTATGGCCTGAATTTATACGTAGTGTTTGTATGAGTAGGACGAGTCTGTCTTATATATGGATATCTTTACATTTCTAAGTCGAACTATGTTGGTTGTCGCTAGAAAAGGTCAAAGGCTATGCAGCGGAAGTATCGCTAGCAAGGGGTGTGATTCATGGCTGTCATCCTGTCTGGATGCAGAATTTTGTTGTAGCCGGCCTATCGCCGAAAAAATGATCTATATGTGGATGGGGAAAAGTGATAGTCATTTAGACATGTTGTATGTACTTTACCCCAGTGTTTATTCTCTTTTGCCAAGGAATGGCAAAGTTATATTTCGCATAGAAAGGTAAAACCACAATTTATTATGAACTTGGGCTTCGCCATCGTTGTTGATAAACAGATGCACAGTGGTACTTTTGAAAAGAATATTTATTCAAAGGAAGACGACATTCCTATGTATCAGCACTAGATTATATGATATTATTCAATTACCTCTATGACCGAAGTTATGAAGAAATGAGGACATTTAACGAATGACCAATTTTGGTCTGGGTCCTATAGTGAGTGAAACTCACGAGAGAAGAACAGCCATGTTGAAATTCATATACTTTGTATTTATCGAGTGAGAAAAAGGGATGCCTGTACTATCGCTCGATGAACCAAGAGATCACTGCTACATGTGAGAACCCATGTCTGGGATTCCTATATCTTTATGGAAAATATATATATTGAACTTTACGTGAAGGGATATTCACTAGACGAGGTTAGGTCTAGGAGCCTTCCTATATATTGGTTATGGTCTGACGTGCCCAGTCAGTAAAGCCAGATGATTTACATGATGGAACTCTGAATGCTTATTTACGAATGCTCCATTATGATATTTGCCAAGCATGAATGCTAACTTAAGATGATATTCCTGTGATCAACATTATGCTGTCTATGTCGACATTTGTTCCTGTAACCATACACGTACTGTCCAAGTGTGCGTCCCATTAAATGTTATAAAAAGACCACCGTAGTTCCAGTACTTCTTGAATTCGAACAGTGTGAGTATGAGTGATGTACTACCAACCTGTCAACTCTATCGAATCATTCTACCATTCGCGTTCTGACATTCACATACACACTCATTGTTTACACTCACATTCTTGTCGGAGCCTCATCACGTTCCAGGACAAGATGACCTGTATGACCAAAACTGTGCTGGGTTTAATGAGTTGACAATCGTTACACTTTACTACACCAGTCCCAACATCTACATTTATCAACTGGTGGACATTCACGTCATTTAACAAATAAAGCGTGATTCAGCAACTAGTAGCCAGTATGAGTAAACAACTAAACAGAGTTTAACAATTGTATTACAGACTAGCTAGTTACTTTTACTCTAGTCGTAAAGAAATGACGTCATCAAAATCTGGTATGGAAAAACAAGATAGCTAGGACCGGAAGAAAAGAAAAAAAGGTTAATGGAGTAGTTTTTGAGTACGGGATCAGAAAAGTCGGTTGGGTTGTCAACATCTTGTAGGTCCTCTTGGTAGTGTGATATTTCATGGAATGTGTAGTTTGTACACCACTCAAGAATCTGTACTAATGAACTATAATGAAAATATCAGAATGTGTAGTCAATTAATAAAGGTATCCATTCATTTTTAATACCAGCTTGAACTGATTCACTGATCGTCAGTTGAAAGTGACCTTGTTTATATCAGGACTGCTAGCACATTACAGAAACCAGTATTGTTTGCCTGGTATATGATAAACAGTACTGCCCGCACATTACAGAAAACAGTATTGCCTTGAATGTGATAAACAGTACTGCCAAAACATTATACGAAAACAGAATTTGCATGCTCTGCATATGAAAACGATAATGCCAGTACATTGTATAAGAAAAACAGTATTGCCTGCCCTACATATGACAAACAGTGTTGCTGGTATTAAGTAATAAAAGTAGATAGTGTCTCTAAAGTTGATAGTCTTCACCACACATGAGAATTAAGAAACCTGGAATGAAGATAAATCATCTAGAAAGAAAACATCTCTTGCGACAGCGAGTCTAGGAACTAGATGACTTGGCCATCAAGCACTGTCACAATATCGATTGGAGGCCGACCTCTTTGCAATCTACGTTTTGCTGATGATATCGATCTTATAGCTGGAACAGAATCAGAACTTAAAGACCTTACCTCTAGACTGGAGAAAGTAACAAGAACGTATGAGATGGAAATTAATATAGAAAAAAGCAAGATATTGGTGAATAGCCATAAGAAACATGTTCCGACCAACATTACGTTAAATGGGCAAACGTTAGAAGAAGTGAACACTTTTAAATATTTGGGGTCCACTAAATGTAGTGATGGAAGATTAAGTAAAGAAATCAAGACAAGACTTGAGATGGCCTCAGCTGCCATGATAAGGCTGAATGTGATCTGGAAAAGTAACATCAGTTTTCCTGTGAAGATCACATTATAAAATCATTTGTATTATCTATTCTCTCGTATAGGTGTGAGGGCTGGACACTCATTGCAGATACGGAGCGAAGGATTCAGGCTTTCGAGTATAAATGCTATAGAAGAATTTTGCGCATTTGCTATAAAGAGGAAAAGGCAAATGTATACGTTAGAGAGAAAATAAACACGAATGCAGGCCACCAAGAACCACTTTTGTCAGTAGTGAAACGTCGAAGGCTTGCCGGAATTGGGCATGTAACTCGGCATGACTCCCTTTCGAAAACGATCCTCCAGGGAACAGTCGAAGGTAAACGGAGAAGAGGAAGGCAAAGAAAATACTGAGCTGATAACATCAAAGAATGGGCAGGGCACGGTTTTTCCCACATTTGTACTCATTGCTGAGGATAGAGAGCAGTGGAGGACCCTGTCTGCAGATGCTTCCACCATGGCACCCCTACGACCCATGACGGGTTATGGGTTGAGATGATGGTGCTGTGTTGATAATGTGACCATGATTGTTTTGACAAGATATTTTTTTAAATTATGCTCTTGGTTTATATTTGAGTTTGCGATGTATATTTATTTTGGTTTTGATAGAATTAAAATGTCTCTCGTTATGACACATTTTTGTAGCCCCGGGACGTATGTGATCGGATGGCCTACGTTAACACAAGCTATCACGTTAACATTAGAAATAAGAATAGTAAAAGTACTTGAGAAAGTCTAAAAGTCCAAAGTACTTGGGCAAGACTAGCAAGTAACAAAAACAACACTAGTCGAACAGAAGAACCAATGAAATCGCCTATGACTCTTGGTCGAATACTGTAAAAGGGAGTTCAGTAATACAGTTAAATCATGCATAAGTTACTACGTGTTAGTCTTCGACCTTAGTGAGTCCCCCTTTAGAAGGCTGTGTGATTAACATTTGGTCGAAGTAAAACTGAAAGCTTCAAAGATTTTCAAGATATAATATTTTAGGCGATGGTTTCCAGTTTTGCAAGTATTCATACGGTTTGTATGTTCTCGATTTATAGTAGAATGATTACTCAGCTATGTCGTATATAATTGAGATTCTAGTCGAAGCATATCCATATCTACAGAAGAGTTCGAGCAAACGTAATATTTATGTTGATGTCCTTTACAAAGGCATCCAAATTTATTTAGCCAGCAAGCGATCTGGCCGCTGGTAGCCAGTATATTGAGTCGTGTATCTGAACATTGCTGTTAGTCCCGTTGGACTCCAGTAATAAACTGTTCGTTATGACTTATGGCTATTGCTTACTCAATAATAAACACAACGATCACTTGGAAATTTATAACAAAGAACTAAGAAGAAAGATTCACCACCTGTCACAGAAGGTTTTCATGGTGCCAAAGCTTGTCATGTAGACGTGGTAGATTGCTGTTACTGTGACTGAAGATTACATAATGCAGTGATAAAATCTTTAATCCAACTGTGACACAAAGTGATCCCGTCAGTTTAAAAATTATAAAACTGTTTTTTTTTAAACATTTGCACCATCTTTATAAACTATAAATCACGTTGCAAATGAGCAATTCCAGAGCCTAAAAATGACAGCGTTAGTAATATCAAAATAACTAAAATCATCAGTGGAAAACGAGGTGCAAACAATATTACACTAGTAAGAGATGAGCAGGGGGGTCTCATCGCGGCAGTGGAGGGACGGGAAACGGGGTGGGCAGAGCACTTCAGAGAGGCTCTGAATAGGGAACCACCAGAGACACAATTGAATGTTCCTGAGGCTGAAAGTGATCTAGATGTTAATACAGACGTCCCGCGAGGGTAGGAGGTCGTCACAGCGGTCAGGGGGTTAGGGAATGGAGGGGCTCCTGGTCGTGATAACTTGTGCAGAGCTATTTGGGACGGACCCGGAGCTGGCGGCGGAACTGCTGGAACCACTGTTTGCACAGGTCTGGAGGGCGGGGACGACACCGGCAGAGTGGAGAAAAGGAATGGTTGTCGGGTTGCCCGGGAGGGGAGATCTTGCGGACTGCGATGATTGGAGAGGAGTGGCTCTTCTCTCGGTTCCCGGCAGGATACTGGGCAGGATAGTTATACAGAGAGTCTCAGGGGCAGCAGACCACGGGCTGAGGAGGGAGCGGGCGGGATTTTGAAAGAACAGAAGATGTGTAGATCATATATTTACCCTCGGGAACATTATAGGGCAGTGCTCAGGGTGGCAAAGACAGTTGTACATTAGTTTCGTTGATTTTGAGGGGGCTTTTGACAGTGTGCATGGGGACAGTTAGTGGAGGGTACTGAGGGCTTGTGGAATTCCGGGCTGCGTGGTGTCAATCGTAAAGAGCCTTTCTGCCAATTTTGCGTGTGGCGTTGGGCGGAGCGACCTGGCCTTTGAGGTGAGGGCGGGAGTGCGACAGGGATGCCCCTTGTCAACCGCTCTGTTTTTGACAGTCATAGACTGGGTGATGCGCCAGACGGCGGAGGGCAGTCCAAGAGGAATGGGATGGACTGCATTTTCTGCATTGGAGGATCTGGAGTATGCAGATGGCGTTGCACTGCTGGCGCATTCGCATCGACGCATCCAGGAAGAGACGGATGAACTTGGTGGGTATAGCCAGCGGGTGGGCTTGGGCGTCAACCTAGGGAGGACAGAGGTCGTGGCGCTCAATGTGAGCAACCCTGAGCCCATATCAGTAAGGAATCAGCAACTGGAACAGACAGATGCCTTCACATACCTAGGATCCATAGTAACACCAGACGGCGGAGCAAGCAAAGACATCAACAACAGAATGAACAAAGCAAGAACAGCCTTTTTTAGTCTAAACAACATCTGGAAGTCCTCTCAGTACAGCACAAGCACAAAATTAGGATTATATCAGAGCTGTGTGCTTTCTGTGCTTCTCTATGGCGCGGAGAGCTGGAGAGTTACAGAGAAGGAAATGTCGAAATTGTCCTCGTTTCACACAACATGCCTAAAAAAAACTCTCCGAATTTTTTGGCCGAATACCATCACCAACCAAGATCTGCTTACTCGGAGCAAGCAAGAGGGCATGCACACCATCATAGCTGGCAGACGCTGGAGCTGGGTTGGCCATGTCGTCAGAAGAGACCCCGATGCCATCACAAGAACAGCTATGCTATGGACCCCTGAAGGAAAACGAAAGAGAGGCCGACCAAAAACAACTTGGCGGAGGACTGTGGAGGCTGAGATGCAAAGAATGAACCAGAGTTGGGGCACTGTACGAAGGATGGCCGCCGACCGAGCAAAGTGGAATCAATTTGTTGTTGCCCTACAAGACGCCACAAGGCGTAATGGCCACTGACTGCTTTGACGGTCGGCGGCTAAGGATCAAAGAAGAAGAAGAAGTAATATCAATCTCGAAATATAAAATCAGCAGCATTGCGCTTCCACAACATATAAATCTATCGACACTGCCACAGATAGCCAGCAGGGCTTATCCATTTGAGTTTTTCAAATCATTGGAACCACCGAGAGCCACACAACTTAATGTTACTGAAGCACTAATAATATTACTGCTTGTTCGTGTCTGGTTAGAACTGAATAATGGAATCAGACTGCATGTGAAGAGCCTCTTCCCAAACATGAAAAATGCGACAAAATAAACATGTGCCAAAGCAGAGCATGTGTTCATTACACACAATCCTATGACAGCCACCGACATATTATACGATTTTAAGCAACCGCAATAGCCTGTGCGACTTGCATTTGACAATAAACATAGCTCAATGATAGCCACATGGATCGTATGGGAAATATATGTTGCTTGCTTCACGTTGGGCATACAAAGAAATGTATTTACATTCGAAATTGGAAAACACAATCCCAAAAAAATTGTTTATCAAGGAGCATTTGAATAACAACTATGTTATTATAATAACTGTTGCAGATAGCAATAAGTAACTATAAAATAATTTAATATATTATACTAACTGTAACGTATATGAACGAAATGTCGAAACTGTCCTCTTTCCACACACTCTGCCTAAGGAAAATTCACCTAATCCTTTGGCCCAATACCATCACCAACCAAGAACTGCTTACTTGGATCAGCCAAGAAGGCATGCACACCATCATAGCTGGCAGACGCTAGAGTTGAATTGGTCACAGAAGAGACACAGAGGCCATCACAAGACCTGCTATGCTATGGACCCCAGAAATAATGTGAAAGAGAAGCCGACCAAAAACAACTTGGCGGAGAACTGTGGAGGCCAAGATGCAATGAATGAACCAGGGCAAAGTGGAGGCAGTTTGTTGCTGCCCTACAAGATGTCATCAGGCGTGACGGCCACTGACTCCTTTGACAGCCAAAGGCGATGGATCCCAGAACAAGAATGTGAATCAACAGAATAAGCCACATCTTACTTACTTAGCCGTTCTTCTTCTATCATGAGGTGTTGAGATTTGGAAGAGAGAGCGCCATACTATCCTATCGGCTGTCTTCCTCCTGGCCTGGTTCTATTCCTAGTCCTCGGTCCTTCAAAGATCGTCTAATGTTGTCCTCCCAGCGGACTCTGGGTCGTCCTGGAGGTCTGGATTCCTGGCTCTTAGTTTCCCATGCTTGTCGTATAATAGCCCATTCTGCAGACATGGCCAACCATCTTAGTTGGGACTGTTCTAATTAGGTTTGCAGGGGTTGGGTTCTTAAGCCTTGACGTATCGTCTAGTTACGGACCGTGTCTCTTCTTGTTACTTCAACCACCTTTCTCAGATACCTCATTACTGAGGTTTGGGTCTGGCTTTTGTTGGTTGTAGTCACTGCCCATGGCTCGCATCCATACGTCAAGACTGGGACACAGGTGGAGCGGTATACAGCCATCTTCGTCTTCTTGCTTCTCTGTCGCTGAGGAATCCTCGATTTATGTCCTGAAAAAGTCTCCCTGTAGCTGTTTATCGGGTAGCCAAATCTTCGTTGATGCCCCCTTCCAGTCTTTGACAGCTCCGAGGTATTTAAAGGATTGACCTGCTCTACGATATTTTCTCCCAGCGTAATTCTGATGCCCCTTGTCCTCTCGTTATAATCACCATGGTTTTTGCTTTGGAGCTGTTGATGACCATCCCTCTCTTCTCCAGGTCTTCCTTCCAGACTTGCAGGTTGGAATGAAGATGTGCCTCTGATTTAGCAATCAGGGCAACATCATCGGCAAATGTCAGCTCTGACCATACAAACATATCATCTTCCAGTACTCCACTGAATACTTTCTTGTCCTCTCCTTGCAATCCTATGTTGACATCTTCCATGAGGAGTATGACAAGATAAGGTGAAAGAATATCACCCTGTCTTACACCAGCAGTGGTCCTGAACTCTTCTGACTGATAGTTTGCCGTTCTCATATAGTTTCTACAAGATTTGTAGAAGCTCTGTATTGCATGAATCAGAGGTGCTTGAATGTTCTTCCTTGCCAACCAGTCCCAAATTTGCTCCAGGGGACCTTGTCAAACCCATTTCCAGATCTAGGAAACAAAGATGCATCTCACTCTTGTACTCAAGGGCCTTTTCATTCAGCTGTCTGAGTGTGAAGATCAGGTCTTGAGTACTTCGGTTTGCTCGGAAGCCACGCTAAACCTCATCCTTTTATGGCTCAGCTAGACGTTGAGTCTCTGATCCAGGATTTTACCATGGACACTGAGAATAGATATCTTTCTATGGTTTCCATATTGTCGGTTGTCACTTTTTTTGAAAATGGGTGTTATGACGGCAATCTCCCAATCCTTTGGTATGGTCTTGTGCACTAAGCTGCCTGTATGACCCTCCGGAGTAATAGACCGTCTGCTGTTCGCATGCACTTAAACATTTTTAGTGTTATGCCATTATGCCCTAATGCTTTGCCCATCTTGATTTTTTCTAGTGCTGCCTTCAGTTCTTCCATGTTATGCTATCTTTGCTACCATTGGTTGCCTCTTCTGTGTCAGTGGTTATCATTTCTGATGCTTGACCTTGCTCACCATCAAGGAGTTCTGAGAAATATTATTTCCATTACTTCCTTTATGGTAGTAAGCTATCAGCCTTGCGTGTCCTTTTTATATTTGAGAGGGCACTGCTTTTACGTCCTTGTGTTCTTTAGGGACTTGTAGAACAATTTCTGGCTTTCTTGAGCGTGTTTTTCTAGCTTTTCTCCAAATTCTCCCCAGGACTTCTGTTTTGCTGAATAAACCACATTAATAAATCACATCACTATGATTGTTATTTTTTATTTATTTTTATTTTTTTATAGAGATTGTGAAGTTATTATAGGATATTATTTAAAAAATCCCTAGCTGAAATTAAAAATCTATGCAAGGCCCAGCACTTAAAGCTATGTATCTATACAGAGCGCGAGAGATCAGTGCTCTAACTACTCTATCAATATTGTCATAAACCGTTTATAGAATGAATGTCAGTACTCGTGCTCCTGCGGGAGCTAGAGGTATTTATGTAAGTTGTGAGTTGAAGTGAGTGAATGTTCAGTTTAACTGTGGGCATGAATGCATTAGTAGCAGTTAGCAATAATGTTGAGTTCACGGGCATGACTGAGTTGTGAACGAAGTGGTGGTAAAGACTGGTCAGGTGTGAAAAGGGTCATGTGTGGGAAGGCATTCGAGAGAGAGATTGGAGCGAGGAGAGATTATGTGGAGAGTGAAGGCGAGTTGGATGAAGGAAAGTAGACAGTAGAAAGTATACTGAGTTATAGTGAAAGTCGTTCCATTGGAGGATGTTTCAATTATGCACCTCATACATTGTGCATTTCTTACGATTCTTGGCCAAAGCGGCAGTCTGCCTGTGTAATTGTGTTTATGATAAAGTTTGTGACATAAAGTCGTCGGATATTGTGCCTATGTGTTGGAGTTCAGTGAGTTCACAGTAGCTGTGTATAACGAGCAATGTTTGCCGCTCCATGTATAACGTAATATATATATATTTGTCAATATGCACTCACAGCTAAGCACTTGACAATTTTGGGGGACTCGTAAGTGGAAGAAAATAAATAAATAAATAAAATTGCTAACCCTGGTAGGCCTATTGTTTCAGCCTGTTCATGTCCCACTGAACGTATTTCTGAATTCCTTGATAGTACGAGTATTTTCCAGCCTTCAGTCGCCAATCTGCCTTCTTATTTGAAGGACTGCTCATGCTATCACTACCTTTGATTCGATCAGATTCACGCCTGGCCGTACTTACCGTCTTTTCCTCCTAGATGTTTGTTCCCTTTATACTTCTATTCCACATGCTGATGGTCTCTAGGCACTCCAATTTTTTGTCGACCAGCGTACTGATCTTACTATAAGTACAAGTCCGCTTCTTCGCCTTGCTGAGTTGGTTCTTATTCTCAACTCTTTTGAGTTTAATGGCCAATTCTTCAACCAAATCAGTGGCGTCGCTATGGGAACTAAGATGGGCCCTAATTACGCTTGCCTGTTTATGGGCCACTTTGAATATTTACGATGGACTGATACCTGAGTTTTACCGCCGCTATATTGATGATGGTATTGGCATTACAGACATGTCTGAGGTAGACCTCCGTCGATTATGTCACGATGACGATGATTTGCATTAGCGAGCTCAAGAGATGCTCGAGTTCTTTCGCCGACGTCTTTGTCCAGAACATGTTTTATCTGATGCTCTTAATCGCATCACACGCGTCACTCGTCAGATGGCACTCACTACTAAACCTTCTGTCCAATCTGACAGACTCAAATTGGTTCTAACTTTTCATCCTCACTGTCTGGCGATGAAGAAAATTCTGTTTCGACATCTGCCTATTCTCCACTCTGATCCTGTTATCAGAGAGTTGTTTCGTGATACACCTTTGGTGGAATATCGTAGGGATAAGAATTTTAGGGATATTCTTGTACACAGTCGCTTGAGACATACTAGCCCTTCATACTTTGGTACTAAATCGTGCCAACGCCGTATATGTAAGAGCTGTCCGTGTGTACTCCAAACTCAGACAGTCACTTTTCCGAAAGGAAAATTTGTCATTAGAGAGTCTTTCACGTGCGAATCCAGAAACCTGATGTATGCTATCATCTGCAAGAGGTGTGGCATTACCTATATTGGTGAAACTGGCAGACGTTTGGCAGACAGGTTTCGTGAGCATTTAAATGACATCTATCATGGCAAACATTTACCGGTGGCCCTTCATTTCAATAGGCCTGACCATTCAGATAATTCCGATATTCATGCCACTGCCCTCCTTTCATGTGTCGGTGATGACCCGACTCGCTTTTCGTTGGAGAATCGCCTCATTTTTCAAATGGGCTGTTTATCTCCAAAAGGCCTTAATGTCCAACATCATTTTGCATACATTCTGGTGGCTTTTCTCTCTTTTTCATTCATCTTTATTCGTTGTTTTTTCGATATATCTTCTTATGTTTTTGTTTTGGTTCGTTTCGTATCCTTTTTGTATCTTTTTAAATTGTCGCTATCTTATACGTCACTTCATTAGACGAATTCTTGGACAAGGTACCTCAGTGTTCTATTCCAAGCATCTACGGATCTAGCTAAGTGACCTTTTACTTGTTCCGAAGTTTTGTTCATTCTCTTTTTTTCGTTTCGTTGATTATTTACTTTCTTGTTTCGGTATTTCTTTCAGGTTTTACGATTTTCTTGTATTATTATTGTTCTTTTTTTGCTCATCACTGTGGGTGTTTACTTTTTCCATCTGTTTGTATTGCTCATTTGGTGTATGTTTCTCATCATCGTATGTTTTTGTAGTACCTATATGTAATTCTTGTCCTTGTCACCTGTTTGTAACTGTGGTTTACGAAGGGTAAAACCCGAAACGTCCCTTGTTTCATGTGAAACGTTAATTTTAGAACTGATTCAATACCGACGTATTGGTTTATATACTTGTGGAAGAAGAGACCCACCCCTAATTTTCTGCTGATTTTTTGAAAATTTCGCCTTCTCGTGAATTGGTGTTGAATAATTGTTTCAAGCGGAACAAAGAAGTATGCCTATTTTTTAAATCAGGTCACATGAACTTTATGTTTAAAATTGAAGTCTTTGTTTCAGCGACAGTCAGCAATGGTATGGCTGCAGAAGAAAATAAGTGACAGTGATTATTTTGGAAGGAAAAATAGTTTAATCACTGGCTCAGAGGCGAAGGGACAGTTTTGACGGAATTGACTGTTATTTTGGAAAGTAGCACGTTGGATGAAGAAGCGGTAATCAGTCTTGTTTACCTCGGCGCACTGATATTGTGTTATTCCGTCCCGTGATAAGTGTGCTGATCGGCTATACAAGGTCGTCAATTATCCTGGGCTGTGTAGTTCGGCATGACTTTGGATACGAAAAAAGATTGTCTGCCGGGTCTTGTGACGGAATAACAAGGCCATTGTTTTGCTGTGTTCGGCTGAAATCGTAACATCTTGTCTGTTGATGGTGTAAGCAGTGAGAGAGGTATTTTCCTTTTCTACCCCTTGTACCAGTAGTGAAGAAGATCCCGTTCACCGTGTACTGAGAGCTGAGTTGCACGGAGGAGCTGACTTCGACATTTGACTGTGCTGTCTTGCAACGTGAAGTGTGTTGTTTGTGGTGTACATCATTGAGCTTTGACACCAGGACTCCAAGCTTGTGCCTATCTCAAGTGGGGCAGCGGCCACAGGACATTGTTAAGTTAAGTTTATTATTAATTTTGTTGTTTTCCAGTCTTCTGTTTACTTGACTTGTGCCACTGTATCTCCTTTTATATATAGGCCTATTTTTAAAAAAAATTTATTTATATGTTTATTTATTTTCGTTGATAAGGTTATTGTCCGAAACTAATAGTTTTTTTTTTTTTTGCTTTCTTTCTTTCTTCAACAGCATTTCGTTGTTATATTTGAACCCTATCTTGTCTGTTACTTCTACGGTACACTCAAAACTTATTTTATCTTTATATTAGCTCTTGTTATTAGTTAAATATTGATATATTCATTCATGTTTGCCCTTGCTGCAGGATGCACGAGCAGAGGCTCTAATGAGTTTATTTAGCAGATTAGGATTTCCTGAAGAGATATTGTCTGACAGGGGCCGGAAATTCATTTAAGAAAAGACAAAACACATATCTAAACTGCTAGACATAGCCCAAGTATTCACCATCCCTTATCATCCTCTGAGCAGCGGGGTCTGGGAGCGGTACTACGGAACACTGAAAAGAATGCTAGGTAAGGTTACAGGAGATTTTCCGCAGTTGTGAGATAGATACCTACCGGCAGTTTTGTTTGCATACAGGGAGATGCCACAGGAGAGCACATGGTTCTCACCCTTTGAGCTGGTATTTGGGGCAAATCCTCGGGGTCCCATGAAGATTCTGAGAAACTTACTGACCGGGAATTACGCTGATGATAGCGTCAGGTCAAGTTATGAGTAGGTCGTTGAAGCGAGAGCGCATAATTACATCCTGTTCGATAGTGTGTGAGGCATTACAGATATCGGGTGCAAGGTATAGAGCGTACGCCAATGGGAATAACAAACGTGTATCCCTCAGTCCTGGCAGCGAGGTATGTTGTTACCTACCAAGGAAAATCACCTGCTAGTGAGCTGGCAGGGCCCATTTCAAGTAAAGAAGCAGATTACTGATGTGGATTATCTGATATTAGTCCGAGGGAAGGAGAGGATTGTCCATGTTAATATGCTAAAACCATCTGTGGTACGTCCAACGGAACTGGAACCAGAAGTGAACGCTGTTCTTGAAAGTACAGTTACTGTAGCTAGTGCAGCAGTCTTCGAGGAAGATGGAGAGAAAGGTGAGGTCAAACTTCCCATCCACTATTGCCATTGGTTGCTTCAGAGTCATGGAGAGATGTAGAGGTCTCTGCATCTCTCCCACAGCATCAGAGGAACTAAGTGCAGTCACTGCTCTGCGAATTTCAAGATGTGCTCACAGATATTCCTGGAAGAACTGATTTAGTTGAGCATGCTATCAAACTGACCTGTGGCGAGTCCATCCGGGTGAGACCATAACCTATTCCCCTACATTATACTTCTGCAGTTGAGAAAGAAGTGAATGATATGTTACGCTTAGGTGTTATCTCCCCATCTGAATCATCATACTCATTCCCCGTGGTCATCGTGCGGAAGAAGGATAAATCCCTACGGATATGTATAGCTTCCGCCGCTTGAATAGTATCACAGTGATAGATGCAGAACCTATGCCCAACCAAGAGGTCTTCCTATCCCAAATAGCGGGGGCAAAGTATTTTACAAAACTAGACTTATCGAGGGGGCATTGGCAAATTCCCTTAGCAAAAGGCGCTAGGCCACTTACGGCATTTTGTACCCCTCAGGGTCTTTTCCAGTTTAATTATATGTGCTTTGGATTGGTGAATGACCATGCAATTTTAGTGCGAATGATGAGAATGCTTTTGAGGGGACGGAAGGATGTTATCACATATATTGATGACATCTGTTTGTTTCATGGCCCTTGGGATGAACATGTAGAGGGTTTAAAGTCACTGATATCATGCCTTCGGGTGCATCACCTTACAGCAAGACCCAGTAAGATTAAGGTGGGGTTTCATGAGTTAACGTTTCTGGGGTATGTGGTAGGACAGGGTGTTTTAAAATCAGTTGATCAGACAGTTGGGAGAATTTTGAATTTGCAACCTCCAAAAACAAAGAAACAAGTACGTAGTTTACTCGGTCTGATACATTTTTATCATAAATTTATACCCAGGTTCTCCTCGTTGTCAGCAGCTCTGACATCACTCACTCAAAAGGGCACACCGAACAGAGTGGTCTGGACTGAAGAGTATGATAGAGCACTGAGGAAGATCAAGAATGTATTCTCCAGAAAGCCCATTCTTCTTTTGCCAGACTTAGCTAAGCCTTTTGTACTGAGGACTGATGCTTTTGCAGTGGGCATTGGTGCGTGTCTTATGCAGGAACATGATGGGTTTCTACATCCTGTCATGTACGTCAGCAGAAGGTTGCTTCCGGCTGAAACGCGATATGCCACTAGAGAGAGAGAGAGAGAGAGAGAGAGAGAGAGAGAGAGTGTGTGTTTAGCTATTATTTGGGTTGTTTCCAAACTCTCTAGGTATTTGTTAGGATCTCATTTTGTGCTGGAAACGGACCATTGTCCATTGACTTTTCTTAAGTCATCTAGATCACCAAATTCGCGTTTGACAAGGTGGTCGTTTGTTGTTACAACAGTGCAACTTCACTGTTTTTCACATTCAGTGTAAATTAAATGTTCTTGCACATTCTTTATCGAGATTATGAAAACTTGCTTTTAGTAAATGGGTGTGTTTTTTTTACAACCCTTTCCATTGTAGTATCTGATACCTGTACATGAGTATTGTTTTGTCAATTGTATTCTGCATGATTTTTGTATAAGCTATGTTCTGATGGTATGTTGTGTATCCAGTACAGGTT